>CM060305.1:164483801-164511301 GCA_030674185.1 Monoplex corrugatus
TATAAGGCGCCAAATCATTTATTCAAGAATCAAATCAAGGAGCGGTCACTCTCATCATTCACCAATGCAATCACCGACAGTGACGAAACATCCAGAGCACGAAGCAGACACAACTTGGGGGATGGGAGACAGTAGGGGAGTAAGATGTGTGACCCTTGACCCAAGCCGTTAGCCTCTCTCTGTCTCGTGCACACACACACACACACACACACGCACACACACACACACACGCACATACGCACGCAAGCACGCACACACACACATAGACACACACACACACAACAGACACACATGCACAGACACACAGACACACACACACACACGCACAGCACATACGCACGCAAGCACACACACATACGCACGCAAGCACGCACACACCACACAGAGACACACACACACACACACAGACACAGACACAGACACAGACACACACACACACACACACAGACACAAACACACAGACACAGACACAGACACACACACACACACACACACACACACACACACACACACACACACACACACAACACACCACACACACAGATCGAGAAACCAGATCTTGAGTACAACGGCTCGAATAACTCAGCCAACCAGCTGGCACAAAATAAACATGACATAATAATGACAACAACAATAACACTCATGATAATAGTAATCATTATAATAATAATGAAACAAATAATAATAACAATAATAATACAAATAGTGTGATGGGAAGAATTGTTTAACCCTTTGATTCCCGCACCCTATCCAACAACTGCAAAAACTTAACTCTTTGACCCTCTCACGCTATCCACCAGTTTTTGCTTTGCTGGCATAGCTGACAATGCAGGACGCTGGTGGACAGAGTGCAGTAGTCAAAGAGTTAAGGTGTAGGGGGGGGGGGGGGCAGAAGGATATGCAAGGTCAGAAGCAGTTGAGGACTCTTCCACTTGAACACACACAAAGCTAGGACGGTGATTCCTAAACTTCATTTACGTGAGTACGAGTTCTCACCAGATGAAGACAAAATACGTCTTCATGAGAAGACAGTAGATTTCCATAGGAAGAAGACAAAAGAAGACAAAGAAGACAATCTTCGTAGGAGAAGAAGACAGTGCTGCAGTGACAGCAGTGTAAGGCAGCGTGAGGTCGGTCACCTCTGGTGAGAGTGGCAGGAGAGAGAGGATGTCGTATTGGTTTGGTTCAGATTTTACGTTGGCACCCATCTCAGGTGATATGGCCGATGGGGATAACCATCCCAGGGAAGTGGGGGAAGGGGGACTTATCTAATCCTATACTGACACCACCAGAACAACAATGATGTTAGGATGGGACGGTGAGAAGGCCAGTTTTAATGTAGCGCACCCCGGGATTCGAACCCACAACCATTAGCATGTGAATCCGACGCTCAAACCAACTGAGCTACTGGGGGCCGCAATGGATGTTCTATGGAACGTCTTGTCAATTTATATAATTTTGTGAACAAAGCGCAATGGCCACACTTTCAAACGATAAAATCTGATTGGTTCTTATCACATACACAATGAACACTTGGTAGGTGTTGAAAGTTAAAATTTGATAAAAAAAGAATAAATAGTAATAGCCCTCCTCCATACACATCAATCTATTAGATACTACCAATTATACTTTCATTGGCATTAAAATCTATTTAATAAAATAATAGATTCGTTCAAATTAACACGTGATTTCACATCGGAACACTCTCGACAATAACGTGGTCACTGTTACTAATTATAGCCTAGCTTTGTGTCTCGCGATCCAATGGCCGAAAAACGAATAGTCGCACAGCGCCTCAACACATTCAACTTACAAGTGTAGATGCCATTGTCTGGCTGTTTTGGCGGGCCCTTACATACTTTGCCCATGAACTGTAGGTGCTGTGGAACAAAAACAGTTTGCTCTAAGTTCTATACGACTTCAGCACACTATTATGTGTGACGACAGTTTGAAGACGGAGCCCGTAATGACGATTAACTTCGTGGACCAAGTCTCATGAGAACACGTGCTCATTGTAGATCTACTCATTGTTTAATTAAACAGATATGATAACAGAGTCTTAAATACAAAATGTACTGGTTAGGTCTTTCGAATGCTCAATGCCTAGCTATGTATGGATAGAGGCTGTAAAATAATAGTATAACTTTGACTGAGAGAACGCAAGGCGTTTTTGATCTAAGTAAACTCACAAAACAAACGAGACAGTCTTGATGGAGGCAGACACAAGAAGATCATTCATAAGGAAGATTAGGAAAAGACAGGCAACATTTATAGGCCATTTTATGAGGAAAGGAGAATTGGAGCACCTGGTCACAACAGGAAAGTGGAGGGAAAGAGAGCACCAGGGAAAAAATATGTATTGGACGGACTTCCAGAGTGGCTGAAGACAGAGAGGGTGCAAGATGTGCTTGCTGCAACAAGGGATAGAAACAGATGGAAGGCCATGATCGCCAACGCCATGTAGCAAGGCACTTGATGATGATGGTGATGATGATGATGATGATGATGATGGAAACTCACAAAGACACTACACTGTGTTGCCTGCCTTTTGAGCGCCGTCATAGGTAAATGGGAAAAGATCGTAACAGCAAGGAAGGCACACTGTTACACCCCCCCCCCCCCACACACACACACCAATTTGAAAACCATCGTCCACGAAGTTAGCAAGTAAATAAGTAAATAAGTAAGTCAGTAAGTCAATCAGTCAGTCAGTAAGTCAGTCAGTCAGTCATAAGTCAGTCAGTAAGTCAGTCAATCAGTCAGTCAGCCAGTCAGTCAGTAAGTAAGTAAGTAAGTAAACAAAAATACGCACATGCAGGAAAGAAAATGGGAGGTGTCTACAGTGGCGACATGCTTTTCCTGTCCGGAAGAGCGGTCCGCATTTCACACGGGGAAAAAAAAACCCTTTTGTAACCTAAACATTAATCCAGTCCAGTTCAATCCAGTCGAATCCAATCCAATCCAATCCAAGGCATTTTTAAAAAAAGTTCTATTTATAACGTTTTTGAATCCAATCCAAAACAAACAAGAACAACAACATCCAAACAGAGAAATGTGATGCGACTCTTCAGTTTCTCTACATACATACACAAGTCTACGAGACGTCGAAGAAGAAGACATCAGACTCAAAAGACTCTCAGGAACTGATCACAGAGATCGGAATACAACAGACAGACACAAAACAACAGACGGGGAGACGAACAGACACGGGGCATAATTACAAACGGACGATACTGGTAGATCCGTTTCACTGCGTCCTCCCTCACCCATACTGAGGGGCTGAAGCCAAGAGGTAAAGTCTACTTACTACCCAGGCCTGCAGGCGCCTTCTAACAAACCCATGGTACCACGCAATACAACGTAAACGTCTACACAGTCGTCTGCATCAGACATTTTTGCTTTTCAAACGAGCTGGTTGGATGGATCCTTTGGTAGAGTCGTGAGAGCGTGGACTCAAGTTCTGATATCTCGAGTTCAATTCCAGACTTCAACTTACCAAACAAAAAAACAAAACAAAAACCTAGCCTGTTCGCTGCCCATCTTAACCCTTTAATTCCTGCATCCTATCCATTAATTTGCAAAAAATTTAACCCTTTGACTTCTCCTTCACCCTATCCTCCAACTTCCTGCAGAAAGCTGGTGGATAGGGTGAGGGAATCAAAGAGTTCAAGTTCTGATGTCTCGAGTTCAATTCCAGACCTCAACTTTAAAAACTGGCGTGTTCGCTGCCAGTCTTAACCCTTTGATTCCTGCACCCTATCCATTAACTTGCAAAAAAACTCAACCCTTTGACTTCTCCTTCATCCTATCCACCAACTTCTTGCTGGATAGGGTGAGGGAATCAAAGGATTAAGTTTTTGCTTTGTTAGCGTGGTTAGCAATGCAGGATGCTGGTGGACAGGGTGAGGGAGTTAAAGGGTTAATGTTTCCATCATTTGGGTGGCGTCAGCTTAGGATTTTATAGGCCCTTTTCCCCACACCCCTTCCCCATTTCAAGACCTTGCCAACGGATAGAGTTTTTTTCTGCAGGATCTTGGAGGATGCCCACGTAACTGCTGGCAGATTCGGGTGGAGCGCATATGGAATTGTCCGAGTGTGAAGAATCCCTCTTGAACAAAGTCCAAGCTCTTAGTTGTTAGCGGGTTAGCTGAGCGCATAATGCAAACCCGAACAAAAAAACAAAAAAAATAATTGCACGAGCGACACGTATGACCGCGCACTCCACGCGCAACCCCCCGTCTGCCGCTGATTGCTGCAATTTGGCCTGCCACAAACATGGACACCTGCTGATCAATCAATCATCACAATCGATAGATCTAATCATGAATGGAAGAACGTATGACAACACACACACACACACACACACACACACACACACACACACACATACACACACACACACACATACACACGCACGCACGTACACACACACAAAGGAAGGTATTAATACATAGACACACGCACACGCACTCCCACCCACTCACCCCCCACCACACACACACACACACTGAGGTAAGTATTCACACACAGACACACACGCACACACACACACATATACACACACACACAGTGACAGACAGACACACACACACACACACACACACACACACACACAACACACAGAGGAAGGTATTAACACAGAGACGCACAGGTACACCCTACCCCTACCCCCCACAGACCCCCCCACACACACACAAACACACACACACACACACACACACACACACACACACACACACACACACACACACACACACACACACACAAGGGCAAGGCTGATGGAGAGAAGATATCGTCCAGTGCCGCGGGAGCAGAGACTGAAAAGGACCCGAAATCGACAGTCGCCGAGTCTGACGCTAGGCCTAACGCTACATCTGGTGCACCGACCACGACTCCCACTGACACGCAGAGTGGGACAACCTGCACAGCGCCTCTTCCCAGCTCGGCGGACTGCGTGAGTACGGCAGAACTAAAAAACATCATACTGGCTCTGCGGGACCAAGTCAATTCTCTGGAAAAGACGGTCCTTACTCTACTCACTAACCAGCAAAAAAAGAACATCACCATGACAACCCGTAACTGTCACACACAGACGGATCTACATGACACACATCCCACCTACGCTGAGGCACTGAAACAAAACCACACAAGCAAGCAGGACGACAAACAGACCCGAAACCTCAAGGCACCAAAACCCAGCAGCAAAACTAAACAGCAAGCAACAAAAGTGCCTGAAAATAAAATAAAAAACAAGAAAGAACAACGTCATGACGTCATACCAACTAAAGACGTCATTTCGCTTCCCAAACATAGGCCTACACCATCCCGTTCTGAAAATATTTCAAAACAACATAAAAAGACCCACGATCTTCCGTACGTTCTCACTGTTCACGACTCTGTGTTGAAAGGTGTCAACTCAAGAAGACTGGGACGATCGTACGGTTTTGAAGGAGACTCGTGCCCTGTGAACGACCCTCATAACATTAAAAGCTCATTAGATATGGCCTTTTCCAAATTTGATGATTCAGCAGACTGTATTGTTTTTCACTGTGGTGTGCATGAATTGAACAGCAAAGATCTCCCTGCAACAACTAAACATCTCGCTTCAGGCATAAAACAAATAGCACAAGAACATCCAAAATCTAAACTAGTCGTTAGTAAGGTTGCCCCTGTACGGCAGGCCCGAATGGAGGTTCAACGAAATCTGTTCAACGCTTTTCTATCTGCTGAACTTGTTGATATGAAAAATATTTCTTTTGTATCACATGAGAACCTTCGTACCACTCAACAATTTCTAAAAGACGACATTCACCCCACCACCAGAGGAAGTAGCATCATTGCAGGAAATCTTGGAAGACACATTCGAGACCTATTTTGGGAGACTCCAAGGAGAACATCAAGATCAAGATCATCACAGCTACACCCTTCCAGATTCTCCAGAGGACAGTACCACCCTTTTGACAACTACACACCATGGTGGCCGTATAATATGTTTTGAAATAACAGTATTACATATACAATACTTAATGTTCATGTCACAGGACTTTTTCCTCGTCATCTCTGACATTTCTTCTGCTGAAAATAAACAATAACTAGGTTTTAGTCCGACTATCAAGACTCGGTCAGACTATACACTCTGTACATTTGAAGACGTGAATGCCATTATTTTGATTTTTGGTTATTTGTTATCCCTTGTAATCTATTATCACCTTTATAAGTTATTCGTACGTTGGACTATGTAATTTTCTTTTTATTGATTTTGCTACAATTTTGTTATCTTTACTTTGTAGTCTAAGTAATTACGTAATTTTCTTTCTGTCCAGTTCTCCTGGACACAGAAAATCAAAGTATTCATTATTATCGACCATAAATAACAGTTAATAGAAAGTTGGAGATTAACCAATATCAGCAATGCGAAAACAATCCCAAGTCAAGTTTTTGCAATGGAATTGTAGATCCCTTTCCACCAATTCGGCTTACTTGGAGCATTTCCTAGCATCAAATAGGTGTGAAATTTTGATTCTACAGTCGATGAATGTTGTCGCTACCAAGCTTCCCAATTTCCCCAATTATTATTATCCTCCAGTCTATGAATGTGGGAATCACGGGAAGAAGGTATCCACCGCGATTTATATACTCAAAGAGTTACAATACTGCTTACTTACTTCCCCAGTTTTGAAATCAAGCGAAGATCTGCATGCTTGTGCTGCCACTGTCCAATTAAGCAATTCTCTAAACATTAACGTTTTGTCAGTCTACCTACCAACAGGTCCAAATGACCACAACACAGAATGGCTGCGCACTATCCAAGATCAGCAGCGTGGTAAATGGCTAATAGGTGGAGACTTTAATTCCCACTCCCCATTTTGGGAAAAGAACTGTTCTACTGTTACGAGCAATCGTTTGGTAGAAAATATCGTTGATAGTTCGCTTTACCTTCTAAATGATGGTAGTGTCACTAGGATCCCTGATGTTTCCAAACACAGGGCGACAGCCATCGATTTGTCTCTAATCTCACCAGAATTAGCACCATCCTGTACCTGGGAAACTCACAGAGACACTTTGGGAAGCGATCACCTACCTATCATCATAACCATAACTGACAAAAACATCAGGATGAAAGACAGCTCTCCTGAAATTATTCCAAAATATAATTACAAGCGTTCTGACTGGTCATTATTTCGAACTGCTCTAGCTAATCAAGATTACAGACATTATGAAAGTGAAAATGTAGACATTATGTTTTCTAAATTCCAAGAGTCAATTTTAGCCGCTGCAGACCTATCGATTCCGAAACTCAAATCTTCTAGATCAAATAATCGATTGGGTAATGTTTGGTGGACAGAGGCATGTGAGAAAGCAGTTCAATATAAAAGGGAGAAATTCAAAATCTACATCAAAAGCCGGAAACCTGAGGATCATGTCGAAATGAAAAAAGCTAACATCCAATGTAACAAAATCATTGCTGAAGCAAAGAAAGATTATTGGGCATCATTCTGCACAAAAGAAATTTCAGATTTCAAAGATTTCCATAAAGTCTGGACGAAAATGAAACAAATGAAGGATGGAACCAACTTACCTAGGTGTCCGATAATGATTGAAACATGTAACACATTTCCTTCAGACATGGACAAAGCAGAAACTTTTGTGGATCTGTTCGCCAAAAACAGTAAAGTTGAAGGTTTATCTCCAGACTGCAAACATCACAGAGAAATGGAAGATTACAACCCAATCTACACTGATCCAGTACCACAGAATGATCTCTGGTTTAATTCTCCAATCACCTTAGAAGAGCTAAAAAACACAGTACTGTCTCTACACAACAAAAAGAGTTCGGTAGGTGTTGATGCAGTTTCGACTGAAATGATTAAACATCTCCCTGAAAGCTACCTTATTTTCCTACACAAAATTTTGCAGAAATGCTGGGTTACTGGAACTGTGCCACAAATCTGGCAAAAGTCTATAGTTATACCAATCTTAAAAACAGGAAAATCGAAAACCGATAAAAACAGTTACAGACCTATTGCTTTAACGTCCCATACAAGCAAACTAATGGAAAGATTGGTCTTAAACAGACTTTTACACTACTGTGATAAAAATAACGTTATTCCGGTAAACCAGGCAGGTTTTAGAAAAGGAAGATCCGCAGTTGAGCACCTAGTTAAACTTACAACTCAGATCAAACAACAGTTTGCCCGCAGAAAAAGTGTTTTAGCTACTTTCTTTGATGTGAAAAAAGCTTACGATCAAGTTTGGCATAAACGTTTATTGTTCAAGCTAAAATCTGTTGGTTTATCGGGCAATATGTTCAATTACATTAAATCTTTTTTAGCTAATAGAACAATTCAGGCAAGAGTGGGAGCTAGTTATTCTTCTTCACGATGCCTCGACATGGGGATTCCACAAGGTTCAGTGATAGCACCTATTTTATTTAATATCCTTATACAGGATCTTCCTAAAGCTCTTTCAAATCGTGTTGTTTTAGTACAGTACGCTGATGATATATGCACTTGGATGAATATCACTTTAAAAAAGACAACTCCACAGAGAACGCGAAATTACATCAGGAAGTTGTATCAAATTGATCTTGATAATCTTGGAAACTATATGTTAGAAAATGGGCTGTCGTTGTCAGCAGAAAAAACTAACATGATGCTGTTTGATCCTGGTGGTAACTCAAATAACTTGCCTATTTTCAAATTGCTTGGTGAAGTGTTAAATTACAAACAGGTCGTAAAATTCCTGGGAGTTTACATCACGTCCAAATTAAGCTGGAATGTCCATTTTGATTATATTTTAACAAAAGCTCGAAAAACCTTAAATTTTCTAAAGATAATAAGCAAATTACCCTGGGGAATGGATACAAATGTACTGATTCATCTGTCAACAGCGCTGGTCAGGTCTAAATTATCCTACGCGCAAGAAGTTTTCTTCAATGCACCCAAATATTTACTAAAAAAGATTCAGAGCTTGGACTGCAAAAGTCTTAAAATTGCACTAGGTGTACCAACTCATGCTTCTACTCTGGAAACGTACAAAGTTGCTGGAATTCTACCTTTAAACAACCATCGTGAGTTAGCTACAGCAAAGTTTGCAATTAGAACTACTTCACAAGTGGATAATTTTGTGAGCAAAGAAATTAAGATCAGGTCTGATACTGACTTTCCAAAACGAGCAAAAAACATTTCATCACAAATTACAGCCGCAACTTACATATCTGGCCTGATCAAACAGTCCAACATAACAATAGATGAAATTGCTGAGAAACCAACGATAACGCCTATCCCTACATGGGAAATGCTAAATGCCACATTTGATCTCGATTATGCAAAAGTTAAAAAAGATGATAATGTCAACATTACGCTATCCACAGCTTGTGAACACATCGATGAAAAGTACAGTACCCACCTCCACATTTTTACCGATGGGTCAGTCTTAGCAAACCAGAGCGCTGGAGCAGCCTTTTATGTTCCAAAATTTAACATTAAAAAGTCTTTTTTCATTGGGGCAAATGTATCTATATATACAGCAGAATTGGTCGCTGTTGTTCAAGCGTTGCATTATTTAATAAGCCTTCGGCCTGTGTCATTCAAAGTAGTTCTCTTTGTTGATTCAAAATCTGTATTATATGCCTTACAGTCTTTTGATACAGACACAAGACCTGACTTAATTATTGAGGCAAATCATCTAATACATTGTTTAAAGATAAATGGTTCGGAAATCAATTTATGCTGGGTGCCTTCTCATGTTGGTCTTCATGGCAACAACGTAGTTGACAGAGCAGCTAAATCCGGTGCCCTCCATTCTGAAAATTCCATAGAATTACATGTTAACACCTCGGTAAAAGAAGCTTACAACTCGCTAGAATTAGCATCATGGATTCGATTTCATGAACATTTAAATGAAAAATTTGTGTCTCAAAAAAGAATCAAACTTTCAGTTCAAAATATCTGTAAAAATTTGCAGTATTCCTCGTTATATCATTTGAGATTAATTGTTATGACATATTTTCGCATTCAACTGAACGCTTTGAAAACAAAATATTGTAACAACGTTTTATGTATTTGTGGCGAACAATTCACATTGTATCACTGTTTGTTTTACTGCAGAAAGCTTCGTTCCTTTTTACCAAAGACATTTACACAAGGAAACTATCTTGAAACGCATTTTAAAGAAGTAGTATCGGATCAAGTTTTGTTAGTTAAAATTTCAGAATCATTGGTTCACAGTCCTGTTAATGCGTTACTTTAAGATTATTATTATAATTATGATTATTTTTGTTTTGTTTTGTTTTTATGACGATTTTTCTTTTACATTATTGATGTTAGCGTTGTTCTAGTTTCATTTCTCTGTTCATCCACATCCTTTTTCTTAAGACCTTGCCGCTTCCTTTTAATTTTTTTTACGTCCCTTACTCTGTTCCCCTCTCCCCTCCACACCCCCCCCCCCCCCCCTTATTTCATCCTCCATGCCATTTTTCCCCGTCTAATATCACTTATAGTGAAAAGACGTTAAATCAAGCAACGAACACACACACACAAACAAACACACACACACGCGCACACACACAAACACATACAGAGGGAGGTATTATTAACACATAGACACACATGCACACCCACGCACACGCACCCACGCACCCACACGCACACACATACACCCACACACATACACACACACATACACACACACACACACACACACACACTACACACTACACAAACACACACACACACTACACAAACACATACACACACACACACACACACACACACACTACACACACCACAAAACACACACACACACCACCACCACCGCCACCACACACACACACACACATACACACACACGCGCGCGCGCACGCACGCCTGCATACGCATACGTACACACAGCCTACACAAACACAGATGAATTATATATTAACACGTTCCCGCCCATTATTTTTCCACCCACGTTTGTTCATCAAGACAATAGTGTCTCCGCGCTCGGAATAAATTCCATATGCATGGTTGTCCCACTCGGACAATTCCACGTGGTGTTCCACCTGCATCTGTCGACAATCATCTGGCAGAACTCCTTGGGCCTGTGCAAAACGCTATGGGCTGGAAAGCTCTTGAAACAGAGGGGAGGGGGATGGAGACATATTTGAAACACTGACATTATCAGAATGACTGGAGCCTTAACCCTTTGACTCTCGCAAATCTATCCACCAACTGCAAAAACTCAACCCTTTGACTCCCGCACCCTATCCACCAACCGCAAAAACTCAACCCTTTGACTCCCGCACCCTATCCACCAACCGCAAAAACTACCCTTTGACTCCCGCACCCTATCCACCAACCGCAAAAACTCAACCCTTTGACTCCCGCACCCTATCCACCAACCGCAAAAACTCAACCCTTTGACTCTTTCACGCTATCCGCCAGCTTCCTGCAGGAAGCTGGTGGATAAGATGAGGGAATCAAAGGGTTAAGCTTTTGCTTTGCTTTCATGGTTGCTCCGGGCTAGTTGGCAAAGCCATGGTCTCAAGATAGAATATCTTGAGTTCAATCCCAGCCCGCAACATTAAAAAACTGACCTGTTTGCTGCCTATCTTATTGTTTCCATCATTCTGGTGGTGTCGGCTTAGTGTTTCATAAGACCCTCTTCCCCCTTTCCCATTTCAAGACTTTGCCAGCGCATAGAGTTTTGTGGAGGATTGGGAAGTCTGTCAGATAATTGTTGGCAGATTTAGGTGGAGCACGTATGGAGTTTTCCGAGTGCAGTGAATCCCTCTTGAACAAACTACAAACTAGCAAGGTTGGCAATGCAGGATGCTGGTGGACAGGGTGCGGGAATCAAAGGGTTCAGATGAGTGATGAACGAACATGGACAGTTTTTATGTTGCGGGCTAGGGGGTTAAACACGAGACATCAGACCCTGAGTCCACGGCATTATCAAAACAGCCAACCAGCCTGAGAGAGAGAAAACCGCACATTGCAAATGTCGAATTCAAACCTGCAAGCCAAAGGGGAAGAAAACCGCCTCAAGAAGAGCAACGCAAATCACCTCAGAAAGAAGCTGAGGGGAAAAACATGCTCTAATCCTGCCTCCAAATGACGTAAGGTAGAATCACTCCACGATTCTGACAAATGAAATACCCAGACGAAATGTTACCCTTGTCAAAAAAGTCCTAGGGAAAAACAAAAAAACAAAAAACAACAACAAAAAACAGAGGAAGCCTTAAAGACCCTCACACTAAAAATTCTTGATGGAGCCTGCAACAAAAGGACTTCTATGTCTTCACGGAGGGTGCAGCAGATGGAGCTGCAAAGAATGGAGACAGTGTGAGGTCTTCGTCCGCTGACCCTACCCTGATGGTACTACAGCTAAAGGGTTCATCCATCCCCACAGGAAACTTGTCCACCAACTACAGGACACAGGAAACAGCTGCATTGGAAGTACAGATAGCAACAATCATAAAAGCAAAAGACCCCTTAACATCCAAAGTGGTCTTCTTAAAAGACTGAAATTCCTTAACAATAGAGTGTGTCTAATTGACCACTAGGCATAGGGCTGATTGGGACAAATGAACTAATTAATGTAAAGCGCAGTGAGTCTTTACCTGTGTGTAAGAGAATAGCGCTATATAAAAGTGATTTATTATTATTATTATTACTATCTACAATCGCCTGCTGACAGTCTTACCACAGCTGCCTCGAAAGAACTAACAGAACCAGCACTCACTGGGCCCGCAATGGTGGAGTGGATTCTTGCCCACTGTGTAGACAGGCAACATTTATAGGTCATTTTATGAGGAAAGGGGAACTGGAGCACCTGGTCACAACGGGAAAGCTGGAGGGAAAGAGAGCACCGGGTAGACCCAGGGGAAGATATAAGACGGACTTGCAGAGTGGCTGGGGACAAAGAGGGTGGAGGAGATCCTTGAGGCCACAAGAGATAGAGACAGATGGAAGTCCATAATCACCAACGCCATGCAGCAAGGCACCTGATGATGATGATGATGTTGGCATTTGGGGAAACGAGAGGGAGACTTTCTACAACAGCACCAACACCCCATGTCCATGCCAGACAAGACCACAGTACCAGAGCATGTTTTACGAGTCTTGTCCACTGTATAGAAAAATAAAAAATACATAAATGAATAAACAAACAAACAAATCAATAAATAGACAAATTAAACACAAAAATAAATAACAATTAAAAAAAAAAAGGTGTCCAAATGAAGTAAATCAAGAAGAACATCTCTGAATCAAGAAAGAAGACTTGATGAAAAACACTTCCTTCATCTAGACCACAGTACTGACTATTTGGGGAGTATGTAAGCATACTCGAACAAAAGAAGAAAAAAAAAAACCCAAAAAACCCCCCCAAAACGAATGACCATTTGGGGAGTATGTAAGCATACTCAAACGAAAAGAAAAAATGGTAAGATTCACACTTAAACATGTCATTTACGTGTAACCAAGATTATTTCAGCGGTAGGCTGATAAAATAACAGTATAAAATACAGACTAGGTAAAACCTAGTCTATGTAGGGCCTCAGGACCTGGCCAGCTCATCGGTTTATGTGCAGGCTTAAGGCATGTGCCACGGTCACCATACACATGGCACCTGTGACGTTAGTACTTGTGGAATTCGTTCCGAGCGCGGAAACGTCATCTTGAGAAACTGAAACTGAATGAAAAAACAAAACAAAAACAAACAAACAAACAAAACAAACAATCCACCCCAAACTTTTGCTTTTCATTCACTTTTGTCAATTCCATCGCATATCGCTTACGAAATACGTCGAACGGCCAATAACGTAATTTTAATTCAGAAGAGCACGACTCTCAGGACTAAAACTGTTATGTTTCTGTGTGGAGAACGTCACACGCTGTGTCCGTTCGGAAGGAATGATACGTGTGTGTGTGCGTGTATGTATGTGTGTGTGTGTATGTGTGTGTGTACGTGTGTGTGTGTGGAGTGAGTGAGTGAGTGAGTGAGTGAGTGAGTGTGTGTGTGTGTGTGTGTATGTGTGTGTGTAGTGTGTGTGTGTGTGCGTGTGTTTGTGTGTGTTTGTATGCATGTTCTGTGTGTATGTTTTTATGTGTGCTCAGAGTGTGTGTGTGTTTGTGTGTATGTGTTTGTGTGTATGTGTGTAGTTGGCGAGTGTGGTGTGTGTGTGTGTGTGTGTGTGTGTGTGTGTGTGTGTGTGTGTGTGTGTATGTGTGTAGTTGGCAAGTGTGTGTGTATGTGTGTGTGTTTGTGTGTATGTGTGTAGTTGGCAAGTGTGTGTGTGTTGTGTGTGTGTGGTGTGTGTGTGTGTGTGTGTGTGTGTGTGTGTGTGTGTGTCTGTGTGTCAGAATGACAAAAAGACAGAGATCGAACGAGAGAGAGAGAGAGAGAGAGAGCACCGACAAACAGACTGACAAGAGAGAGAGAAAGAGAGAGAGAGAGAGAGAGAGAGAGAGAGAGAGAGAGAGAGAGAGAGAGAGAGAGAGAGAGAGAGAGAAACAGAGAAACAAAACCGACTGACAGACTGACAGTCACACAGACTCACCAGCAAACCGACAGACCGCCGAAATGTACGCTGGCTGTAGTTGGCGAGGGCGTGCTGTGTGTCTGTCTGTCCGTCTGTCTGTCTGTCTGTCAGACGGCGAGAGATCGCTTCGCTTGTCGGGACTAGAGGAGGAGATACCGCACGAACCGAAAAGCTGAAGCAAGGCAGGCGAACCATTGACATTATCCGGTGCTAGGGCAAACTGTTCCCCTGTCATTTGTTTACGTATTTGTTTGTAAGTATGTTTGTTTTCTCTTGTCTTCGTCTTCGTTGTCGTTGTCGTCGTCGCCATCATCGTCGTCGTTATTGTTATTGTTGTTATTGTTGTTGTCGTTGTTGTTCTTCTTCTTCTTCTTCTTCGTCTTCTTCTTCTTCTTCTTGTAGTTGTTGCTATTGTTAATTTTCCGTGTTTATCGTTTGAATTCTTTCTTGTCAATGGATTTTTATTAAAATACCGTGTGAAATTTGGACTGTTCTTTTCTCAGGGACGACGAGCGCGTCTCCGCAGCGCAGTGCCTCCTATTTTCTACCTGTGTGTAATTCGTTAAAACATCTCTCCTTTCTCTAGGTAATGGGCTCCATCACATAATTCCAACACTGATAATGATGCTGAGCTTAACTGTGTTTCAGTTTCATAATTATGCTCAGCATCATTATCAGTGTTGGAATTATTGATGTAGCTACGATACAATGATAATGATGATAAATTATGAAGAAGATGCTGGTGGTGGAGAATGAACGGACAGATAAATGTATAGATTTCAGTTTCAATTTCAATTTCTCAAGATGACATCTCCGCGCTCGGAATGAATTCCATATGCACCTACGTCACAAGTGCCATGCGATGGATAAGATCCAGAATGATCACGGCACAAGCCTTAAGCCTGCACATAAGCCCATGAGCTGGCCAGATCCTTAGGTCCTACCAGGATAGTTCCTTAACCCTGAGGTTGTAGGGGAGTGAGGTGGCAGAGACCTTCTAAACATATAGAAAAAGGTTGATCCAAAAACTAGAAAATCGCAGGGAGGGGGTGGGCGGCATGGCAGAGGCCTGTCTCGCTGCCTGTTGTCAAGTCTACGCTCTGACGGTGGGGATACCAGACAGGTGGGCGGGAAAGGTGAGGAGGACGAGGTCCCTTCCTCCCACGCCTCTTTACCTTCCCCATACCTGGACTGGGTCAAGTACCTATTCACAGCCAGGAAAACTAGGGGCTGGGCGCCATGTAATCTTCAAGATTTCGTGAGCCAGGCTGGATGGACACAAGCGTACAGATAGGCCTTGAGGGCAGCTCTACCTCTGAACAAGTCGGGTCATCACGATCAACAATAGAGAGAAGTAAACGGTGTCTCAGAACGTTGTACGTCAGGTTGTTGAAAAGTGAGGTGGTACATATCTCGCCCTGTGTGGACTTCGGTGTGAGAAGACAAGAGGATTCCGCACAAAGGGCTGGTCAAACAACAATCAGTATGGACCTAACGATACTCGGGTTTTAGGGTACAGGTAACGGGCTTGGCCCCTGTTCTTGCCTCACTGTTTACCGTCTTCCCCGACTGCTTGATTGATTTGGTTCAGTTTTTACGTCGGCACCCACTATCTCAGGTGATATGGTCGACGGGGATAACCATCTCAGGCAAGTTCATTGGTTTTTGTTTTTGTTTTTTGTTTTTTTGTTTAAAGCCCAGCCGACTGCGTACAGCCATATCAGGGCTATAACCGTTTTAAAGCACATATTAGAAAAGAAAAGAAAGTACACATATCAATGCATTCGCACACTTAATCTAAGGTGATGCCCTTGGCGTTGACCACTCCGGCTAATTTATCGCACAGGGATTGAAAAAAACCCAACATACCTGAATACTAATTTAAGCATATGTAAGGATACAAAAATATGTATAAAAACGGGCATAAGTTAACTAAAATTACTTCCGCATATCTCACCTGCCGACAGCCAAAAATGCACTTAATTAATGCATGTACCCAATTATCAATCCTAAGAAAAAAGTACGTGAGACTTTATCGAACACATACAGGTGAATGGACCAGCAAGGCAAAAATGATAGGTAGAAATGACAGAAAGCAAAGGAACAAGGCAGAAACAAAGAGAGTGACAGAAAAGAGGAAATTTCTAGCAGAGAATTTCCAGAAGGTGTGGAATACTATTTATACTGAAAGAGCCCCCGGCATCCCCACGGTGGTCCCAGGGAAATTGGGGGGGGGGAGGGAGGGGAGGGAGCCTTATCTTATCCTATACTGACAGCACCAGAACAACAACGATGTTAAGATGGGACAGGGAGACGACCAGTTTAAATGTAGCGCAACCTCGGGATTCAAACCCACAACTATTATCAGCATGTGAATCCGACGCTCAAACCAACTGAGCTACCGAGGACTAGTCTCGAGAGAATCCGTTTGATAGTAGTACACGCCGGTTCACACACAAGCTGGGCGATTTCAACTAGGAGCCCAGTCGTTTTTCAGTGGACAGGTTTTCAGGTGTAAGGGCCCACGGCGATAATCATCCCTGCATACATGGGGGCCTCCCGGGGGGGGGGGGGGGGAGTTGGGAGGGGAGGGAGATAGAGGGAAGGGAAGGGACAGTTTTAACACTACACGAACATCAGCACGACGATCCCCAGCTGAGGAAAAGGGAAGGAGGAGGGGAAGAGACAGCTTAACATTACACTTACAGCATCATGACAACGCCTCAAAGACAAACAGAGTTTCTGGAGGGCCAGTTCCATATACGCTCCGCCCAAATCCGCCAACAATTATCTGATCTGCCAGACATCTTCAGCGTTGCGCAACGTGAACAGGCAGTTTTTATAATGTTGCAGGGGTACGATAGAACTCGAGATATCACGTCTTGATTCCACGGTTCTATCAGACAAAAGACCTTTATTAGAAAACAACCAACCAACCTACGTATAAAAGAGAGAGGAGAGAGAGAGAGAGAGAGAGAGAGAGAGAGAGAGAGAGAGAGAGAGAGAGAGAGAGAGTGAGAGAGTGAGTGAGAGTGAGAGAGAGAGAGAGTGAGAGAGTGAGAGAGTGAATGAGTGAGAGAGTGAGAGAGTGAGAGAGAGAGAGAGAGAGAAGAGAGAGAGAGAGAGAGAGAGAGAGAGAGAGAGAGAAGATTGATTGATTTGGTTAAGTTTTTACGTCAGTACCCACCTCAGGTGATATAGCCGACGGGATAACCATCCCAGGGAAGTGGGGGAAGGGGGACTTATCAAATCCTATACTGACACCACCAGAACGACAATGATGTTAAGATGTGACAGTGAGAAGGCCAGTTTTAATATATAGCGCATCCCCGAGACTCGTACCCACAACCATTAGCATGTGAATCCGACGCTCAAACCAACTGAGCTATTGTTAGTTAGTTAGTTGAGTGAGTTTTAAAGTCCTACCACTCTTAGAGTATACGAGGACTAACGAAAATTTTTTTGAAGAAACCTTCACTAATTTTAAAGCATTGTGAAAAACCGATGCTTTATTCGGTTCTCTGATCCACCCTGGATGGCAATCTAATGGGTGAATGAATGTTAAGATGGGTTTTGATTGATTTGATTCAGTTTTACGTCAGCACCCACCTCAGTGATATGGCCGACGGGATAACCATCCCAGGAAAATGGGGGCAATGGGGGACTTATCTAATCCTATACTGACACCACCAGAACAACAATGATGCAAAGATGGGACAGTGAGAAGGCCAGATTTAATGTAGCGCACCCCGGGATTCGAACCCACAACCATTAGCATGTGAATCCGACGCTCAAACCAACTGAGCTATTGAGGCCCCGCAACGACGTTTAGATCTATAAGCCAGAGAAGAAATATTTATAAAGAATCGGTAACCATCCCCTGTCCTACGTCCAGCCAGACAAAAACTGACTGGTTCAGGTTTACTGAACGCACGAGTGTTTGTCTTGTCCCGACCATGGATAAATCTGTCCCGCCAAAAGCGTTAAAACAGACGATTGACCTGACTACGTAGTTGTAGCCTGGAGACCAAGTGAAGGTCCATGGTTAAATTAAAAGCATGATAAAAGGAAGGAGAGACAGACATTGTCAAAGACGGGAAAGTGTTGATATCATGGCCAAGTCGGGGACTACTACAGACAGACAGACAGACCTTTTTTCACTTAAGCCTAACCAGGGCTAGGCTACCTGTCTTCCATTAAGCAGACGTACACAATGCCGTGGTTAGTTTCATAATTGTATTGTGTCATAACGAATGCTTTGAAAGACTGATGTCAGTATAATCCCACGAGAATTTTCGAGATGATAGAGTTGGGATTTCTTCGAGTAGGGATTCATCGCGCTCACACAATTCCTTATGCGCTCTACCCAAACCTGCCCGATAGAGCTCGGATTTAGTTAAGAGGGATTCATCGCGCTCACACAATTCCTTATGCGCTCTACCCAAACCTGCCCGATAGAGCTCGGATTTAGTTAAGAGGGATTCATCGCGCTCACACAATTCCTTATGCGCTCTACCCAAACCTGCCCAATAGAGTTCGGATTTAGTTAAGGGATTCATCGCGCTCACACAATTCCTTATGCGCTCTACCCAAACCTGCCCGATAGAGCTCGATTAGTTAAGAGGGATTCATCGCGCTTACACAATTCCTTATGCGCTCCACCATTATCTGTCTCAGCCTGAGACAACACCCTGTACGATGGTAAGGATCTTGAAATTGGGTCGTGGGGAAAAAGAAACGATAAAACAATAAACTGACAACTAACAAAAACGACGGAAACATTAAGATGGGGCAGCGAACAGGCCAAGTTTTAATGTTGCGGGCTGGGATTGAACTCGAGAAGTCCCACAGCTTTCTATAGAGAAACAACCATCTAAGCCTCTGGATATATACCAAAGGGTAGACACGACGGAGATGCGCGATTAAGTGTAAATTTGCGGTTGGGTTTATCTCTGAAATACATGGGTTCGAATCTTCTTACACTTTCCCTTTGTTGCTTAGTTAATTAACCCTTTGACTCCATCACCCTATCTGCCAGTACCCTTTGTTGTCAGCCATGGCAGCAAAGCAAAGACTTAATCCTTTTACTCCCTCACCCTGTCCACCACTTCCTGTAGAAAGCTGGTGGACAGGGTGAGGAAGTGAAAGGGTTAAGATTTTGCGGCTGGTGAATAGGGTGCAGGAGTGAAAGGGTTAAACTAAAAGCTGGTCTGCTTATTCAGTCCATGGATTCGCGATAGACTTCAGACCTGATGTCTGGAGTTCAGTCCATTCCAAATACCCGTTGCGACACAATCAAAAGTGATTTGATAAATGACCGTCTTAGCGAGATGTGGTGATGTCGGCTGAGTGTTTCGACATAACATGTATCAAACTTCCACCTCCATTTCAACTGAAAACTTTCCAGCGTATATGAGTTTAGTTAAGCAAGTTTATATCAGTTTAACTTAGCGAGATATTGCCCAAGTTTGCTCGACTAAATTGACAAAGAAAGAAAGAAAGAAAGAAAGAAACAAACAAATAAACAAACATCATGGTATAGAATGTGAAATATTGATATTATGAGCGGACAAAACGGGCACAAATTTTCGGCCAATTGGACTTTGTTTTCACAAATGTAATGACATTCTTGTGACTGGATCGTTTGCGCCATATGAAAAAAAATTATCACTTATTATTATTACTCTTCATAAACCTTTAATGGAGCCAAAGGAAATAAGAGGGAAGCAGGGAGAATTTTAGATATCAACTAAGTAACATAACTCTTGAGAGTCACGGAGTTATCTCCCATGTGGAATTTCTCAAACCCAACACAGTTTGCGCTACCCATTCAGCTAGCATAGACGCAGCCACAAAGCATAAAGTGGTAAGCTCTTTAATGGAGCGTTTGAATTTTTTTCGTTTTTGTTTGTTCGTTTGTTTGTTTTTTTGCTTTTTGTTTTGGTACTTGATTTGACCAAAGAAGTGTACAGAACCTAGTTCTCTTTTTGTCAATGACCTAATCGTATTCTGTTGCTTCGTCCAGGTGAAGAAAGGCACTCAGGGCAGTTTCACGCCTTTTCACATAATTTTTGTATCTGGTGTTTGTTTGTTTGTTTGTAATCTTACGCTTGACAAAGGGAAGTTGGCCGAAAATTTGCGCCTGTCTTGTCTTGTTGTATTAAATACGCGTTCTGATTCTATTTTTGAAGAGGTGTGGCCAACTTGATCAGATTTACAAAAGTTGACATTAAACATCACGGCAAGCTTTCAAAGACTAACTGAACCATAATAGATTAATCGCAAACTCGGTCAAGTAAATAGCAAGTTGTGAAACGCTTGTCATTAACATCACACACACACACACACACACACACACACACACACAACACACACACACACACACACACACACACACACACACACACACACCACGCACGCACGCACGCACCACACACACACTCACTGTGTACACACACACACACACACACACACACACACACGACACGCACACACACGCACACGCACACGCACACACATACACACAAAGTAATTATTAAAACTTCCTAAAGGAGACCATATAACTGTCGCCATAACACTTTTGACTAATTGAATAAAACACACACACACACACACACACACACACACACACACACACACACACACACACACACCGCACGCACACACACACACACACACACACACACACACGTTAACAGAAAACAACAGCAATCACCAAACAGGACTTCTCTGTCCTCTCTATATGTTGACGTCACACTGCAAAGTCAAGTTGTTCGTCTGTTTCAAAGGTGTGTCCTTGGTATATATAGTACAGAAGACACGAAAGACGAGTGGGAGGAAAAACTGACA
Organism: Monoplex corrugatus; assembly: GCA_030674185.1. Classification (NCBI taxonomy): domain Eukaryota; kingdom Metazoa; phylum Mollusca; class Gastropoda; order Littorinimorpha; family Ranellidae; genus Monoplex; species Monoplex corrugatus. The sequence continues at coordinate 164,505,178 of CM060305.1, forward strand.
GGGCATCACGCGACACTTAAAGAATAAACCCGGTTAGACTTTGTGACACAATTACAAAACAATAACCAAAAAAAAAAAAAGACATAACAACGAATCACAAAACAGCCCGACATTGACCGAGCTTACCTTGTCGAGGGCCAACCACGGCGGTCACAGGTATAATTAAACATAGGCGTGTTACTGTGTGTATTTTACGGAGCAGGACGCGCGGAGTGTGTATTTTAGAAGGGGAACTTCGTACGGAGCGTCACCGGCGCCCTGGGAGATGGCGAAGAGAGGTGGGGGGATGGAGCTCTCAGCACGTGTGCCGTCAGCCCACCGTCACTGACGGACGAACGGAAGCAAGCGATCGGGGAAGGAAGGAGGGGCGTAGTTAAGAGGAGGGCTGGGTGTGGGGGAGGGGACTTGCGAGCGGAGAGAGGGGGAGGGGGAAGGGAAGGGGGAAGGGGAAGGGGAAGGGCCGCCCCCAAAGCCGTTCGGCACGACACGCACGCACAGATCGGCGCCAAGAGAGAAAAGAGAGCAGGCACGAGGTGTGAGTTGTAGACGCGAGAGGATTGAGGATTTGCCGAGCGGCGTGTGGTGTGTGTGTGTGTGTGTACTGTGTGTGTGTGTGTGTGTGTGTGTGTCTGTGTGTGTGTCTGTGTGTGTGTGTCTGTGTGTGTATGTATGTGTGTGTATGTGTGTGTGTGTCTGTGTGTGTGTGTGTACTCTGTGTGTCTGTGTATGTGTGTGTATGTGTGTGTGTGTCTGTGTGTGTGTGTACTCTGTGTGTCTGTGTATGTGTGTGTGTGTGTGTGTCTGTGTGTGTGTGTGTACTCTGTGTGTCTGTGTATGTGTGTGTCTGTGTGTGTGTGTCTGTGTGTGTGTCTCACACATTGTGTGTGTGTGTGTGTGTGAGTCTGTGAGTGTGTTGTGTGTGTGTGTGTGTGTGTGGTGCCTGGGCTCATGGTAAATCCGTGTGACAGTGTCTGTGTGTGCGTGTGCGTGTGCGTGTGTGTGTGTGTGTGTGAGACCGTAGCGAGAGAGAGGAGAGGGAGAGGAAGAGAGAGGGTGGGCAAGCCAGCAGTCAGTCGCTAGAAGGTTGGTGGGCGGAGGGTGACGGTGAGTGGGGGATGAGTGGGGGTGAGGGAAGGCTCGTGAAAGGACCACCCACAACACCCACCCGCCTCCCTCCTTCCGCTACGAAACGGCGTAGAGGCCGGCACGGCAGTTGGGAGCGAGTGGTGCGATAGAAGAGGACAGGTGTGGTTAGTAGTGAGGAAAACGTCTCTCTAGCCGAACGAACCAACATCGCTTGAAACGAGCCGACTTACTTGGTTCTTGGTGAAGTGCTGCCGTCGACTTCCACTAACTTGGATGGAGTAGCTGAAAGTGCGGAACGTCTTTGGAGTTTTCTTAAAAAGTGTTGTGTTAAAAATTATTTTAAAAAAAACATAGGCTACTTACTACACAACAAGTAGCCTATAAGAGTGTTTGAAACGGCTTTTCACGCTTGTTTTCAAGCCGGAGCGATGCTTGGTGTTGAAGGCATTGTTGTTGGTCCATCGGCGACCACGACGACGACAACAGTGGCGTTCGCAGTGTCCACTCCTTGACCATGTCCATGGCCACGACGGCGACGGCGCCGACCGTGGTGGCGGGGACGGGGATAGGACCGGGGTTGCTTCCGATTGTGACAGTGGCGGCTGCGGCCGGAGAAAATTCTCTTCTTGTACCAGTCCCGGCCCTTCAAGGTTCCAATCCTTCAGCAGGTTGTACAGGATCTAACAACACCATCACTACAACTCCTGCCACGACAGTGTCTAACAATGTGTTTACTAACAACAATAACGGCATTAATAACGGGAACCACAGCAGTTCCAACTCTACGACCATGGAACAAGCCGAGGAGTTCGTGAAGCCCATTTACAGAGATGGGGAGATTGTACTTGAAGTGGAATGCGGGCAGAACAAGGCGGCCATGTATCTGTCCAAACTTTGTCAGGGCAGCAAAGGACCCTGCATCGACTTCCAGGGATCCTGGCTGACCCCAACGAGTTCCAGTACGTCAGTGGTCGTGAGACGGCCAAGGACTGGAAGCGCTCTATCCGACATCACGGGAAAAGTCTCAAGTTGCTATTGAACAAGGGAATCATCACTGTCCACCCCACTATGTGCGACTGTGAAGGCTGTCGTATTGGTGCCGTTTTGGTAAGTGTGCATAGGTCATTCTATGAGTGTGTTCGCGCGTGTATGTATGAGAGAGAGAGAGAGAGAGAGAGAGAGAGAGAGAGAGAGAGAGAAGAAATATTGGAGTAGCTTTCCTGTTGTGTTTATGACTCTAATAGGCCTATCTTTCTATCTGTCTTTTGTCGTGTGGTGTTTTGTTTTGTTTTTTTCCAGTTTTCTTTTAAATTGTTTTGCATGCTTCTCTGTGAAAACGCTCTCTTATTATCATTTTTTGAAATGTGGGTTTCTGTTTCCGATCGGCCTGTAGACTAGAATCGGACTAAAATTCGCTTGAAAAAGTAAGGACTAGTTGGCTGACAGCTAGGTTGTAAGATCAAAATGTAGCCTGCCATAGGCCTATAGGCCTACAGATTCTTTAGAAATAATCTGTTAGGCCTAGGCCTATATATGTAGATCTAGTAAAAAAAAAGTTCAACGGAAGTTTGAATTGTACGATTTTTTTTTTTCCCCTCTCTATTAGCCTAGCCTATATAATTTTCTTTCTTATTGCTGACTTCATTTTTTTCTGCTGGAGTTTCATGATGTTAAGAAAGCAGAACCAATATTTGATGGATTCTCAACCAAATTCATGCCTGTACCTGTAAGACATGATTATGCTGACTTAACCATCCCCCCACCCACCCCCACCCCATGTATTTCTTGCTATTACTCGTATATTTTCTGAATCGTTTTGTTTTTTGTAATTCACGAGAGATAAAGCCGACAGACGAATAAACAAGTTTTAATAACCGCTGTCTAAGACGACTTTTAGTCGCGAACCACCACTCCGGCGGAGGCAGTTGGGTCTGGAATCGCATGTACAGTACGTAGCGCGGGTAAAGGGGAAAAGGGACAGAAGCCAGTGGAAGGCAAAGGGAAAAAGCTGCTATAAGAGCAGAACGCGGCTTGACGCCTACAACAAAACCTCTCTCTCTCTCTCTCTCTCTTTCCCTTGCTTCGGGTTTTTAGTAACGAGCCTTTGCTGCCATGCCGTCCGTACCTCGGCTTTCTCTCTCGCTCTCTCACTTGCTCCCCGTCTCTCTCTCTCTTTTTCTCTCTCTTGCCCTTCTCTTCAGTCTGTGCTGTGCGTGTCGCCGCCCGATTTTTTTTTCCTCTTGGCAGCAACGCTCTCATCAACGGCGCCGGCTTGGGACGGGACCGGCCAGGCTTTGCTGTGGGATAGACTCCGTACGCTGACTGCTATTGCCTGCTAGCCGGTCGATTTGCCACTGTATGGCGGGCCCCTTTATGACGATTTAGCTGTTATAAAAGCGGTACGCGCGGATTTGCTCTTGTATGGAGGTGGTTATTTTTTTAAATTTTATTTTAAATATTGCGACCGAAAATTTTTGAACTTTTGCCGCTGCAGGACTCTTACATTCCCCCCCCCCCCCCCTAGGTTTGTCTTAAATCCACCTCATAAAAATTTTCCCATACAAGTCTTGGGTTTAATTAATTAAACATTGCTGTTTGATCCGGTTTGGTTACGCCCTCCCCCCCCCCGCCCATCTTGAGAAATTGTAGATCTACTGTTTTACGATTCCGGAATCGTGATCGTCATGCTTTTGACTGATAATTGTTATTACCATTATTACCATGTATAAATAAAATATCTTTTTGTTGTTACCTGTTTGTTGCTGTTACTGTTTGATTTTAAAACTGAAAACACTGATCGGCATACAGACTTTTTTAAACTTCTTTATTTACGTGCAATCACGGTAGAGTTTAGTGTTGTTTTCTCTTATAAATCTATATGTTTATCAAGTAAAACCCTTGCAAGTTGCATTCTTTTTAAATCTTTGCCAAGCAAAACCAGATCACACATGATAGGAGTTTGTTGAAATTAGACATCTTGTGGCACAGAAAGATGTTGATGGTCAGTTGAATGGGAGGGGAACCAGAGATCGAATATAACGTGTTGTGTTTTGCCATGAAAATTACAGAAATAGACGAAGGTCCGTTCCGAATGTTTGGATGTTCTGATGAGGTCATGATGAAAAATCGCAAATCCGGGCATTATTTATCTTTCAATGTTGGCATATCAAACTGAAATAGTGAGACTACACTGGACAACACACCCCACACACACACACACACACACACACACACACACACCACACACACACACACAACACGACACACGATTAATAAATAATTATTATGTTGAGATGAAATCGGAATTTTCTCAGTGCCAGCCATGCCGTTTAGCAGAAACAGGAAAAGAGCCTAGCGGAAAATAAAATCGTTAGGGAAAAGACAGAAAATTAGACATAGCTTGATAAATAATGAAAAAAAAAAAAAAAACTCAGACTCTAGCTTGAAATAAAGTACTCCAAGATCTACCTAGTACTACTTTTATCTAGTACTATTATTATTAACAGCACTAACCAGAGTAGCACAGTCGAAGAATCAAGTAGACCGACTTCATTACCTATAAGTCGGTCGTTTTGCTGCGCACAAAGTCAGCACTTTAAGATACTATAGGCCTGCATACACACACACACCCCACACACACACAACACACACACGCACAGATATATATAATATATATATATATATATATATATATATGTTTATATATGTAGGCCTATATATATATATTGTTGTTCGTGTTCAAGTTCTAAGCGTACCGATTTTTACTCGTTTTTCGCCGACATTGTGCAGGCACACTCGAAATACTCAGTTGTCGATGGGCGTGTGGGCTGGAGATTTTTCTGTGTTCGCTGACTTGTATACGACCTTAAAAACGTGAACTTGTAGATCTAGTTCTGTGTGCGTATACATCTACATCTACGCATACGAAGTTGGTTAAGGCGCGAAGGGTCTGCGAACATGTTGACCTGGGAACTCGGATAGTCAGTTTTTTTTCTTTTTTTTTTTTCTTTTTTTTTTTTTTTAGTTTGCATGAAAACAAATTAAAAAAAGAAAGAAGGAAAGAAAGAAAAACACCAAGCGCCTTGCTTCGGTGGCACCCAAAGACATGAAAACAGGGATTAGCATGCGTAACGATTTCGCTGGCGATCTCGGCCTCGCTTTATTAATTAATTAATTAACTCGAAGCTGTCAGCCACTCAGAGCAGGCGGGAAAAAATTTCAGAGAATTGTGCTTCGTAATGCCTAGTGCAGCGTTCTGCAGCGTTCTTGTTGCCACGGGCTTCCGAGTTCAATCCCAGCTCTCAGCATTAATTAAAAAAGATTGTTTTGGTTTGGTTGGTTTGGCTTGTTAGCTGACCATCTGAAATGCTTGATTATTTTGGTGGTGTCTGTGTTTTCGTCATTATGGTGGTATCGGTTTAGTGTTTCATAGCTTGTTGTTTCTCTAACCGTCCCCAGTTAAATATTGCGCATAGGGTTTTTTTGAGGCCCTAGAAATCTGTCAGATAATGTGCTGGTAGATTTGGATGGAGCGCGAATGGAATTGTCCAAATCGGATGAAATCTTTATTTTAAAAAAATCTTTTAAAAAAACCCAACTCACTTGACAAAGGGCCTAGGCTCGAAACGTCGTGTTTCATACTTTCAAGGATCATTTACAAACAAGTATTTGTTTAATATTGCTTTACCTCAAGATCCAGCAGTCATACTTTGTTTTACCTCTAAAACAAGCTTGAAAAATAATGAAGCGAACCCTTAGAAGCAAGAGGCTAGAGACGGACGGACTCAGTCCGCACATCGCAGAACAAGTTACCGATCTCTTGTTCTGTGTCTCTGGTCGTCCCCCAGATCAGCTCTGTCTACTGGCTCGATCCTGAACGTGAAAGAAGAGTGCCCAGCGAGTGCGCCGGTGTCACGCGCGACAGGTCGCGATGCCTATCGGGTGTCGGCGATGTCGTGGCGAGGTGCACACAGATCGCCTTTCGCATCGCGCCATCACTCGTCGCCATCATTGCTGTGCTCAGTCTGTCCTTCCGTCC
>CM060305.1:164516301-164548801 GCA_030674185.1 Monoplex corrugatus
AGGCGGATTGAACACAGAACCCAAAATTCTTGGAAGTCCGGCGTTTACCCACTTGACTACTGAGTCTGGGGAGAGAGAGAGATAGAGGAAGAGAGAGAGAGAGAGAGAGAGTAGATGGAGAGAGAGAGATAGATAGATGGAGAGAGACAGACAGACAGACAGACAGACAGGCAGACAGACAGAGCGAGAGCGTATGTGTTTGGGTGGGGAGATAGAGAAGGAGGGGAGGGGAGGGGGAGGGGGGTCAAAAGGAAGTGCTGTCACTTCTGACATTTGAGCCGCTGGCCTTTTTGTGGCGCTGCTGATGGTGGTGGTAGTGGCGGAGAACCGGGAGGGTGGGGGAGGGGGGCTGAGCTTTTGTGTGGCCAGCGACGACTGCTTGTCGTTTAGCTTCCCTGAGCCCCACACACACACACACACACACGACGACACACACACACATACACATGCACACAACCAATACACGCACACACACATACACGCACTCACACTCTCGGACGCAGATGTATGCACGCAGACATACAGCACAACCATTCACACAAAAATATATTTTATACACAGATGCTCAACACGACACACACACACACGCCACACACACACACGCGCGCGCACGCGCACACGCCACACACACAATATATATATATTATAGATGTCTATATCTGTATAACTGGTCTATATATATGTATATATTAATATATATGTCATATATATATATAGTATATAATATATATATTATATATATATATATATATTTTTATGTGTGTGTGTGTGTGTGTGTGTGTGTTTATAATATAAATATATTTATACTGACACATGTATGCAGAGAGATCTACCACGCTCATATGCTCAGTTTACAAAAAATGTAACATTAATCTCCACAGTGTTAGGATTTACGATTTGGGTGTCACGTTGAACCAGTGTGATCTTTATTCGAAAGCATATTTATATTTGTGGTTGTTGACTTTTCCTTTGATTTAATATCGCTTACAGCGAAAAGATGTCAATGAAAGAGCGGGGAGGAGGAGGGGTTGTTTCCCTTTGAACAAGAAACTAGTATCCAGACATTGGAAATGATCTTCTTATCACTAAATCAATAATGGAGTAACAAGCTGATAACAATCCTGACCGACTTGGCCACTGTCACCGAAAATTGACCTGTGCGCAGTGTGTATTCACAGCTTAATCAGAAGTGGTCTGTTGCCTCAATTATCATAGTTGGTGTCGACAGATTTGTAATTTATTGTCTGAAACAGTTCAGTAAGTGCGTGTGTTGATTCTCTCCTCCCCGTTTCTCTCTCTGTCTCTCTCTGTCACACAACACACTCATTTACTCACTCGCTCGCACACACACACACCACACCACACCACGCACACACACACACACACACACACACACACACACACACACACACACACACACACACACACACACCTTCTCTCTCTCTCTCTGTCTCACACTCTCTCCTCCTTCTCACACACACACACTCACCACTCACACACACACACACACACACACACACACACACACACACACACACACACACACACACACACACACACTCTCTCTCTCTCTCTCTCACACACACACACACTCGCATACACAAACACACACACAAACACAACACACTTTTTTTTCTCTCTCTCTTTTTTTCACACGCACACACTCATTCACTCACATACACACACACTGTCTCTGTCTGTTCTGTCTGTCTGTCTCTCTCTCTGTCTGTCTGTCTGTCTCTCTGTCTCTCACCACAGAGGTGCCAAGCCAAAGCAAAGTGTCAGGGTGGGAAGATGTGGGGGGAGGGGGGGAGGCTAGGTTTAAAAAAAAAAAAAGAAAAAGGAAAAAGAAGAAAAAAAAGCCGAAGGAAAAAAAAAGTAAAAGATTAGTTTGCCGGGGGTAGTAGAAGTGTCGCTCCCGCGCGGTTGCGCTCCCCACCGAACAACCTGCACTCGTGCCCCCCCCTCCCTTGCCCCTCGTTGCCCCCTCCCCTTCTCCCACCACCCCCAACCCCATCATGGTTCTCCTGCCTATCGCTTGTCAACCTTGCGTGCGGCTCTACAATCGCCCGCCATGCCCACCCGTCTGCCCCCCTTCACCTTCCTCGTTTCCCCCCAACCCTTTCCCCCACCCCACCCCCAACTCCCCATCGTCTTTCCCCTGCTATTCCCTTTCAACCCTGTTCCGCTGCCTCACCCCGCCCTGCCCACACCCCCCCAACTCACCTCGCCTTACCCCGACCTTACCCTCTGACCCCCCCCCGCCCCCTCCCCTTCCCTCCCCCCCCCGTTCCTCCCCCCCCCCCCCCCCCCCCCCCCCAATCCGCCTCTTTCCTTATTCGAACAGAGATCGAGACAGGACATATATACGTAGACATAACATGCATGCACACAAACGCGCGCGCGTGCGCACGCACACACAGACACACGCACGCGTGCACACACACATACACACACACATCACCACACACACACACACCACAACACAACACACACACACACACACACACACACACACACACACACACACACACACACCACACACACACACACACACTCTCTCTTTTTCTTCTTTCTTCTCTTTCTCTCATCACACACATGGACACACACATCGTACATATTAATGTTGTATGTCTGATTCTTGATCCTTCTGTACTCACTACATAATACAAAATAGTCTAGTTTTGTTGTCTCAAATTCTTGTGAGATCGTCTGTGGCGTATAACCAGGAGCTCCTTATTTGGTTCTTATAAGGAATGGTCAAGTTCACTCGCATGTACAAGTATGTATAGTACCAGCGACAGTAATAATCACAACACAAATCCACAACAACACACACACACACACACACACACACACACACACACACACACACACACACACACACACACACACACAAACACAACACACACACACACACACACACACACACACACACACACACACACACACACACACACAACATCACCACACACACACCACATTCTTGGTCGTTACAATCCCACCACACCATCACAATCCAGTCACATGCCCTCTGCTTGATACGCGAAGATCCTTCCCTGCTAACCTGCATGAATACATAGAGTATCTATAATGCAGGGAGATTGGAAGGCCTGCCCAATTTTGAGCTTAAGGGATGCTTTTGTTTTTCATTTTTGAGCTTACGGGATATTTTTTTTTTCATTTTCTTTTTTTTTACATTTTAAAACTTTTATTCCCCCCCCCCCCCCCCCCGACATTGTTTCCTTTCCTTTTTTTTTTTAAACTTTTTTTTTCTTATTTCTCCCCTCTCACTACCCCTCCTCTCTTAGTTTTCTCCCTTTTCAAACTTTTTCTTATTTCCCACCTAACCCTCATCCCACGCCCCCCCCCCCCCTTTTTTTTTAAACAACTTTCTCCATTTTTGTTTTTGATCGTGGAGGATTTTTTTTTTTGGAAGGGGGGGGGGGGCGGGGAGTTGCTGGTTGAGGGATTGGAGGATTGATTGACTGATTTTGCATGTTGATCATCAACTTGAGGAGCTTAGTGTTGGTGTTGTTGTCATTGTTTTGTGCTCAGTAGTAGTTTTGGTTTGGTTTGGTGTGTGTGTGTGTGTGTGTGTGTGTGTGTGTGTGTGTGTGTGTGTTGTGTGTGTGTGGTCTTTGATGTAATGTCTATTCACTAAAGCGATTTTAGACAAAACAAAAACAAAAACAAAAAAGGGGGGTGATAGAGGAGGAGTGAAGAGGATATTTGAAAATTGTCAATTTTGAATTTGAGAAAAGATGGTCCAGAAAACAACTGTTTTGAAGAGGGGAAGGTAAAACTAACAAATAATATTACCATAATTAACGATTTAAACAAACAAACCAGCAAACAACATTAATAAATATCTGGAAGAAATGAATAAAATCTGGAAAAAATGAATGTGTGTGTGTGTGTGTGTGTGTGTGTGTGTGTGTGTGTGTGTGTGTGTGTGTGTGTGTGTGTGTGTGTGTGTGTGTGTGTGTGTGTGTATTGTGTGTAAGAGGTGTGTGTGGTTGGTGTTGATATTGGTGTGTGTTGTGTGGTGTGGTCTAGTGTGTGTGGGGGATGGAAGGGAAAGATGGGAAGTAGTTATTGATGTCGGTTTTCGAGTTGTTTTATGGTGTGATGTAAAGTGTGCTGGTGGTGATGGTGATTGCGATAGTAGTGTGCATGTGTGTGTGTTCGTGCGTGTGTATGTTTCTGTTGTGGATCAGAAAAGGAGGAGGCCTGCTGACGGCCAAATGTGTGTGTGTGCGTGTATGTGTGTGCGCGCGCGCGTGTGCGTATGTGTGTGTAAGAGAGAGAGAGAGAGAGAGAGAGAGAGAGAGAGAGAGAGGTTCAGAATCAGAAATATATTCAGTAAGACCAAAGCCCCAATTCAAGGGATGTGAACACATTATAAACATTATATACAAACACAGACTATAATACATAGTCGTTCTTGGATAATGCATACTTCCAACTATTTTGAAATGATTACAAGAGAGAGAGACAGACAGACGACACACGCACAGAGAGAGAGAGAGAGCGAGAGAGAGATGGAGAGAGAGGGAGGGAGGGAGGGAGAGAGAGAGAGAGAGAGCTGCGAGGATTTGTATGAATAATCATGAGGAGCGAAAGACCTGAATCCGTCTCGGTCACAGATGATGATGACACGCACGTGCGGTGGTGGTTGGTATTCTGGGTGTCGCGCGTGTTGCTGACGCAGTTTGTGTAGGTTGTGTGCGTGCGCCTCTAGCTCTCGAACTCTCTTGTCCCTCCCTCTCTCTCCCGCTCTCTCTCTCTCTCTCTCTCTCTCCCTGTCCCTCTCTCTCCCTCTCCCTCCCTCTTTCCTTCTCCTCTCTCTCTCCCTCCTTTCTCTCTCTCGCTCTCTCTCTCTCTCTCTCTCTCTCTCTCCCACTCTGTACTTTCATTCCTCTGTCTGTTGGAATGTGGTAGATGATCTAGTTATGTTGGCATAGTGTAATAATGAAATATTGTTTGTTCCTTTGGTTCTGAAGATGATAAGCGTGGTAGAGTGCTTTGAAGAATGTTGATGCTGCTGCTGTTTCGTAGTGTTCCTAGTGAATGCTGCTACTTCTCTTCTTTAACCGAGGACTGCTTCCACTGTTTTGATTTCTTTATCTTCTACTGTTTACTTTCTCCTGCATCAGCTACTTTAACCCTTTGATTGCTGCATCCTGTACACCAGCATCCTGCATTGCCAACCATGCTAACAAGGCAGAAAACTTAATAACCCTTTGATTCCTATACCACATCCACCAGCTTCCTGCAGAAAACTAGTGGATTAGGTGAGGACATCAAAGGGTTAAGTTTTTGCAGTTGTTGGACAGGGTGCAGGAGTCAAAGGGTTAACTTTTACATTCATCATTATTATTACCACTTCCATTACTACTAGTGCTGTTCTTGCTTCTACTACTAGTAGTGCTGCTGCTACGTAATACGACGCCAAACTTGTACAACACGTGAGTGGTAATGGAAAGTAATCTCGGAGATATCGAAAATATTGAAAATGTCTGTAGATTTGTCTTTGAAAGGATGCATTTTCGTAGAATCTTTCTCACTCTGTTTCTGTATCTGTCTGTCTGTCTGTCTCTCTCTGTGTCTGTCTGTCTACCAGTCTGTCTCTGTTCTTCTGTCTGTCTGTCTGTCTCTGTTCTTCTGTCTGTCTGTTTGTCTCTCTCTCTCGCTCTCTGCCCCATCCTCCTCTTTAAAATATGTTTATTCAGAAGTTGAATTGATATAGAAATATAGAAGATAGCTCTTTCCTATCTCTCCCCTCCCCCCCCTCTCTCTCTCTTTTCTATCTGTCTCTGTCTCCCGCTGTGTCTGTCTCCCTCTCTGTCCATGTCTGTCTCTGTGTCTCTATCTCTGCCTCTCTGTGTGTCTCTGTTAAATGTGTGTGTTGTGTGTGTGTGTGTGTGTGGAGAGAGAGAGAGAGAGAGAGAGAGAGAGAGAGAGAGAGAGAGAGAGAGAGAGAGAGAGAGAGAGAGAGAGAGAATGAATGTCAGAAGTCGGAAACTTTATCGAATAAACCCTTCTCTCTCTCTGTGTGTGTGTCTCTCTCTCTCCCCCCCTCCTTCCCTCCCTCCCTCCTTCCCTCCCTCTTTCTCGAGTTACCGGCAATGCCAGCAACAAAAACTCACTCTAAAATTTTAGGATGCATAAATGGATCCGTCTTCGTGTCGCTTCCTTCCTCCCTTCCACTCTTTTTCTGTTGTGAGCCGTGATGCTTTTAGAATGCAGCCAACTTCAGCCTGATGGGAAGCGACTTTTTGTTACAGCTCCAGGGAGAATGACAGTGTCAGTTGCAGCAGCGTTGGAGTTGTGAATATAGCTGGAGAGTTTGGGAGTTTGTTGTTCAAGAGGGATTCATCGCGTTCGCACAGTTCCATATGCGCTCCACGCAGATTTGTTGTTAGCTGGAATCTGCCTGGCAAACTCCTTGAGAGCCTGCTTGGCAAAAACGAACAAACACAAAACAGGCAAAAAACCTATGCGGTGGCAATGACTTGAAATGGTTAGGAAGGGGAGCTCGTGGATACAACACCTTTCAAAAGTTGCCACCACCAGGCGCGTGATAGCCATTGGAGTTGAGTCATACCTGTGGTTTGGTTAGATTGGAAGGTGGAAGTTGTAATTAAAACTGGAGGCAACCTCAGTTTTTCCCCATAGGAAAAAAAAAGAAAAACGAAACGAAGGGATCTATAGGCCATTGGGTGCCTTAAAGTCGAAGTTCCTGAAGACGAACAGTGAAGAATTCCGGTCCGGATTGAAGTCTTAACCCTTTGACCCTGCACCCTATCCACTAACTGCAAAAACTTAACCCTTTGACTCCCTTACCTGTCCACCAGGGTTAAGTTTTTGCTTTGCTAGCATAGTTGGCAATGCTGGCTGCTGGTGGACAGATACAGGTTAAGAGATGTGAGATCTTGCGTCCGTGGCTCTGACAAAAGTGTCCGCCAGCTCGCGTTAGTTGTAACAAGGAGAAGGGAAGCTGTAGTTGTACCCTGTAGTACATGTAGCAGTAATAGAAACAGCAGCAGCTGGCAGAAGAAGAGAAGGGGAAGAAGGAAAAGACGAACCAAATGGGATGGTTAAGCCATAGTAGCGACCTCCGTGTCTTACTACTGCCCATGAAGCCTTGGCATGCGAGGCAGAATCGAAGACAGACACACACACACACACACACAACACACACACACACACACACACACACACACACACACACACACACACACACACACACACACACACACACACACACACTCTCTCTCTGTCTCTCTCTCTCTGTGTTGAAGTGAATCAAGCCCATTTACAAAGGACATGTGGTTGGTTATGTTTTTGGTCAGGTGCCCCCCTTGACAGCCGAGAAATCTTTGCGGTAATAGATAATGAAATTATTCTCTGCGTTTCACAGGCACGCAGATCGCGACACATATCAGGTATGATTGTAGGTTTTGTGCTGATCAATATTGAGAACAATCCCACGAACGACATTTGAACAAAAAGCAGAGAAACAAAGAAGGGCTGGAACTGACGCCCGTGACAAGAACGATCTGAAAGAACAAAAACCGAAACCGACTGAACAAAAACGGGATTGGGGAAAAAAAAAAAGAAAAAAAGAAACAAGAGGGAAAAAAGACAACAACAGAATCTGACACAAAAGGTAGGAGGAAGGAAAAGGGATGGACAAGAGGAGCGTCGGGGGAAAGTAATGGCGGTAACGACCTGTTTTAGAAGATAAATAGTCTGTCAATATTAGCACTGCTCTCTGCAGACCTTCAGCCGTGGCCAGGCCCCCATTCACACTGCCCGTTCTCCATTCATCTCTCCCATCGCCACGTTGTTTACGTGGCGCATCTCCAACAAGATGGGGGTCTCTGCCTGGTTTTTCTGGCACAGCAGAAACAAAAGGGCCAGCAGCGCGGAACGCCTGGTAGCGTTCATTATAAAAAAAAAGAAAAACAAAACAAAACTAAAGAAACAACAGCCACAAAAAGCAGCTGTTTAACAAACCTGCGGAAAATGGCAGATCGGACGTAGAAAGTTGAAAGCTTGACCATGAAGGCAGTCGATTGATGTTGGGGTTGTTGTTTTTTTGTTGTTGTTTTGTTGTTGTTGTTTTGTTGTTGTTGTTTTTTTGTTGTTGTTTTGTTGTTGTTGTTTTGTTGTTGTTGTTTTGTTGTTGTTTTTTCGTCTTCTTTCTTTCTTGCTCCTTTCTTGTGTTGTTTTCCTTTTGTTGGCGTCTGCGTGGTCAGGCCATATCCTGGTGATGATTGTGTCCTCTTTTTTTTTTTTTTTACTTGTTCTTGTGTTGTTTTCCTTCTTTTGTTGGCCGTCTGCGTGGTCAGGCCATATCCTGGTGATGATTGTGTCCTTTTTTTTTTTTTTTTACTTGTTCTTGTGTTGTTTTCCTTCTTTTGATGGCCGTCTGCGTGGTCAGGCCATATCCTGGTGATGATTGTGTCCTCTTTTTTTTTTTTTTACTTGTTCTTGTCGGTTACCATGGAGCTTGGTGGTCAGAGTAGCTTGCCTTCTGCGTTCCCTGGCGGAAGAACAAAAGGGATAGGAGGAATAATCTGTTGTAGCTGTTGGAGACGGAAGGGCCCAGTGTTGCTCCATCCTGAAGGGGTCTTAGTCTTAATAAGTGAGCTCCATTCTCGTCTGATGTAGGTGAATTTGGCGTTATATTGCATGGTTTGTTAGAAGGCGCCTCCAGGCTTGGTACCTTTTGACTTCAGCCCAGTACGTTTTTTCGTGTGGGTTATCCCGTCCTTAGCTGCCGGCCAAAAGGTCTGTCCTTTGAGCACAGGGGGTTTGTGCTTTAGGCGGCTTTTATCTGTCTAACGATTTGGTTCCAAAATGGAGGTCTTCCGAGCAGGCTGCAAATTGCTTAAAAAAAGGAACTCGGTGCAGTTGTTGACAGTTTTCACGATTACTCCACTTTTGATTTAAAGCATGGCGTGTTAACTGCATTGCCTAGCTAGGTCTTGCCATTGGCTCCAGCGTGCAACTAAAGTCAGACATTACTATAATATGTTTAACCCTTTGACTCCCATACCCTATCCACCAGCTGCAAAAATTAACCCCTTGACTCCCTCACCCTATCCACCAGATTCCTGCAGGAAGCTGGTGGATAGGGTAAGGGCGTCAAATAGTTACGTTTTTGCTTTATTACATGGTTGACGATGCAGGATGCTGGTGAACAGGGTGCGGGATTCAGAGGGTTAAGATGTTTCACACGTATGACTATGTCTTTATATAGCACTAAATATTCTAATTATTCTTACCCGCAAGTTGGTGATCCATTTCTCAGCAGCACAGCCCTGGATCTGCTGCACGTCTGTTAGGCGAGGCGTTGCTTCGGATCGGATTTCTTTTCGAAAAAATTTCGTTGGCAAACACGTCGAAGATGGCGCCGAGCCGAAAACTTATTGCGCAGCTGCCTCGACGTCCTTCGTGTTACTTGGTGTGATACACGGAGAAAAGTGTGGATCATAGTCTACACCGTTTATGGTCGGTCACATTTTTTTTACCCCCGTCAGTGCTCAGTCTGCGGCATTTCAAACGCCATGGTTGAATGCAATTTCATCCAGCAGTATTACAGCCGTGTGACTCTGGATGTAATATCTCGAGTTCAATCCCAGCTCGTATCATTAACAACTGGCCTTTCGCTGGACATCTTATAGCTTCAGTTTTTCTGGTGATGTCAGCTTTGTCTTTGAAAATTCCCTCTGCCTTTCCATTTCATGACCTTGACAGCGCACAGGACCTTTGCACAGGCTCAAGGCGTCTGCCAGATAATTGCTGGCAGATTTGGGTGGGGTGCATATGGAATGGGGAGTGTAAAGAAGCCCTTTTAAACAAACTGCAAACTCTAAACTCCAGCAGACGCCGCCATAACCATAAAAGCCGGCAGCTGACAGTAAAAATAAACGGGCCTCAGTGCACAAACGCCGGCAACTTGTCAGATCGGCGGCGACCTCAAACCTCCTTACGATCTCGGGGCGAGGGAAAACGTGATCACGTCTCCAAGACCCTGCAAAGGACCCCTACCAGCCCGCTAACCTTTTTTTTCTGTGAGGGAAGGAGGGATTCCCCCCTCCCATGGGCAGAGGGCCAAGCTGGTTTCAAAAGGTTGATTCCGCGAGTCGTTAGGCGGTCGGCACCTACTTGTGAAGTCGCCTGGCTTTACGAGCTATCACAGTGCCTCGTCAGCAGCAGGCAGCGTTTTTCACTGCCATGCCAATCTCTCCCCTTCATCTGCAAGATCAAGATTTGGGCTCGCAGCCTTTTGCCGCATGACTGCTTTTCCTGTCGACTGCCGATGAAGACGTGGAGTGCAGTGTGGCCCGTTTTATGGAGGTTTAATCTTTCTGCCTCATTTAGGCCGGCCTGCTAAATTTGGGGTGTTAGCGTCACTGGGCAGTGGTTGTTATTCAGATCCAAGGAGGGGGGGAAGATGGGCGGAGGGGGGGGGGAACTGGAGGGGGTTACAAGTGGAGCGCTCACACACAAACATCAGGCCCGCTGAGTGCCTCGTTCAGCGGTTGTAAAACAGTACACAAGACCTGGTCTGTTTCGTGTCATCAAGGACTGTAAAGTAATTTCGGTCACGTCGCGCGATGGTATCTGTTTAAAGTGTATTTACGTGTTAGCAGTTCTGTCAAGTCACCGTCGTGCTGTGGAATCGTGTCAATCTATCTACTCTATCGGCTTTCCAGCTGCTGGAGTGTGTGGCGAATGATGTTGACACCATCTGGACGACTGGCCAAGACCATCATCAACAGTCCAGATACTGGTGTCGGCCAGGGGCGTGATGGGCCAATGGTGTTGAGTCAGACCTATGGTCTGGTTAGATTGGAAGGCGGAGGTTGTAATTAAAACTGGAGGCAACCTCAGTTTTTCCCACAGGGAAAAAATGAGAACTGAAACGAAGGGGATCGGCCATTGGATGTCTTCAAGTTCATGCCAACAGGAAACTAACCGTGACAGTCTAAAGTGAACCTTTCTTGTACATTAATATATAGTCTAAAATCAACCTTTCTAGCGTGTAACTATAGTACAGTCTAAAGTGAACCTGTCTTGTGTATAAATATATAGTCTTAAGTCAACCTTTCTAGCGTGTAATTATAGTACAGTCTAAAGTGAACCTTTTTTGCGTGTAAATATGATCAACTTCGATCTTGATTCGTTCGAATTCAAAATAATTATATTACAGTGTGTTTAAGTGCGCATACCTGTACAGAAATTATTTTAAGTGTAACCAATGCAGCCTTTTCAGATTTCATAACTTTTCATAATCAGGCAGAGGGTATCATTGGTCTTTTTCTAAGAAATCCAAAACAAGTGTGACTGCCCACGTTCAAGCAAACAGGAACCAGAAAAACAAAATAGAATCAGAACGCGTATTTAATAATACAAGACAAGACAGGCGCAAATTTTCGGCCAACTTAAGATCACAAACAAACACTAAATACAAAACTAGGAGAAAAAGACTGAAACTTAACGTCCCAGCTGCTTCGTCCAGTGGGAGAAGAGGACTAAAGAATTTTGGTCCCTTTCTATCCACTGGACGAGGCGGCAGGGAAGTTTTTAGTCCTGTTTTTATTATCCGTTGTTTGATGTTTGTGGTCTGTTTGTGACCGTGCGTTCGCGCTTGACAAAGGCCGGTTGGCCGAAAATTTGCGCTTGGTTTTGTCGTGTTTTGTTAAATACGCGCTTACATTGGTTTTCTTGTTCTTCTGGTTCCTGTTTGCTTGGGCGCGGGCAGTCACACTTGTTTTGGATAAAGAATCCAAGTCGGGAAGAAAATTCAGTCTATCCAGTCTACATGCTGCTGGTGCGCAGTTTTCAACAGAATTCGGTCTGAAGCCTTGACAGTTGAAGAAAAAGTACTACGTCGACGGAACGGCCGGCAGTATTATTATTAGATCCAAAACAAATGCGACTGCCCGCGCCCAAGCAAACAGGAACCAGAAGAACAGGAAAACCAATGCAAGCGCGTATCCAACAAAACAAGACAAGACAAGCGCAAATTTTCGGCCAACCGGCCTTTGTCAAGCGCGAACGCACGGTCACAAACAGACCACAAACACCAAACAACGGATAATAAAAAGAGGACTAAAAAATTTCCCTGCCGCCTCGTCCAGTGGATAAAAAAGGACCAAATGGAATGCCCATGTATTATTATTGCCACATACTTATTCACCAGGGCTTCCCCTTAAGTTCCGTGGGTGTGCGAAGTTTTTAATCCACTTCCTTCGAAATTTTGTCGTCCTTTAAAAACCAGCGCGCTTCAGGTAGGCTGTACGGTATGACCACATGCCCCCACTCGCTCGTCACCTCCCTCCGCCCCTATTCCCCCCTCCCCACTCCCTTCTCTCTCCACACACGCACACACACACACACACGCACACGCACACACACAACCACTACCATCAAGCGGCAAGCAAGCTGACGGTGTTTACACCAAAGCCCGGGCTGACATGACTCACAAGACCTAGTGGCTCCTGCTGTAGGCTTCACAGGAAGCCTACACAACACTATACTGCCTGTGGGCTCTCGGCGTGTGGCGGAAAGCCTATACTTGCCACAGGTGACGACCTGCTACAGGGGGGGCAATTAGTGCAGGGGACTGATGAAGCATGACAGCGAAACCTGCCACTGGAGAGCGGACGGAGACAAATTAGTGCCTGGCCCTGTAATGAGGGACCCTACGTACCGACGCTGAGATCATCCGGCTCGTACCAATACCAACCACTACCACTACCACCACCACCACGTCAGCAAACGGGACTGACTGAGAAAAAGCAGGGGGTATTGTTTACCGCGCGCACCTGTGTGCTTTGTGTATGAAAGCTAAATAAGCGCTTTGGGGCCGACCGACCGCCCGTCCGCTCCGCTCCGGTCCGGCGTGAGAGGAAAGAGGATAAGGTTGGGGGTGAGGGGGGTTGGGGCAAATATTGGTTCAGCCGCGAAGCCGCTTCGGGGTCTCTTTGGGGCGCGTGTTTGAGCCTTTATGGGAGGTTGGCCCTCGCTGCTAGCTGGGTTCTCCGGTGCAATCAGGCGCGCCGTTTATTGATGGCGCCTCCGGCCACCATCGACCGCCTCTGCCTCTTACCCGCCTCAATCCCTTCCAAACCTCCTTCAGCCGACACCTCTTATCGTCCCGCTTGCAGTCCTTATAAATCTCCACTCAGTCTCCACCTCTCTGACTCTGTGTCTCTGTCTGTCTGTCTGTCTGTCTCTGTCTCCTCTCTCTCTCTCTCTCTCTCTCTCTCTCTCTCGTAGTCTCTCGAGATCTCTCTCTCTCTCGCTGTCTCTCTCTGTCTTTCTCTGTTTCTCTCTCTCGAGATCTTTCTCCCTCTCTCTCTCTCTTTCTCTCTCTCTCTCTCTCTCTGGGTGTGCCTTCTCTCCCCCTTCTCTGGGCTGCAGGGGTCTCACCATAGTGCCACCTCCAATCCTCATCACTACGTTCCTTTGAAATGTCCTGATTAGCCCCGACAGAATTCCACTCCTTGTTCATCCGCTTCTCTGGCACCCTCACTCCCCCCCCCCCCCAACCCTGCCCTCCAGTGACCATTCTCCACATCACAGTTCTGTTCACAGAGAGAGAGAGGGGGGGGGGGAGAGAGAGAGACAGAGAGAGTATAATTATGATATAGTTGGGAGAGAGAGAGAGTGTGTGTGTGTGTTTCTTTTTTTCTCTCTCACCCACATGATGTTCTCTCTTTTCTCTCTCTCTCTCTCTCTCTCTCTCTCTCTCTCTCTCTCTCTCTCTCTCTCTTTTGCCCAGGACAATTCCTTGCAAGTTTCGCCTCCCAACAAATCCCATACCCACCAACCCACCAGCATCCTGGTAACGTGATTCTAGTCTAGTTCCCATGTCCAGGCTTTTGGGCATACAGCATACAGTACTGTCACCATGTTCGTTCTTCATTCGTGGCTCGTAATGTCTCTGTGTGTTTAGTTGTTGTTCGTTTCTTTTTTTATGTGTATGTTTTTTTTGTTATGGTTGGTGTATACATACATCAGTTTACGTGTGAGCGAAAAAAGAAGGAAAAAAAAAAAAAAAGAAACGAAAATAAAAAAACAAAACATTGAGAAAGTAGAAGGAAAGTGCGATTTTTCTGTGGTATTTTTTAGTCCATAAAACGGATGTGAAGCGGGCAGCTCCCTCCTTCCTCCCTCCCTTCCTCTCTCTCTGCCCCCCCCCTCTCTCTCTCTCTCTCTCAGCCTACTACATGTGCTGTAAAGCTTTGAATTTCTGATGGACTGTGTCTTATCATTGATTTATTGATGTACTAGATCTATGTCTTATTATTAATTTATTGATGTACCATATTCTTGTTATTGATATATTGAAGTATTTCTTTTCCAGTGTTCTTAGCTTTAGGTAACCTAAAGGTATCAGCAATGCTGAGTTTGAGAAATGGCGTCTAGCTATTGACTTAACCATTGGAAAATCGAGGGTCTCTTTAGCTGCTCCCCAGCCCCCCCCCTCTCTCTCTCTCTCTTATCTGTCTGCTTTTTCCTTCTCTTTCTTTCTCTCTCTCTTTCTCTCTCTCTCTCTCTCTCTCTCCTCTCTCTCTCTTCTCTCTTTGTCGAAGATGTGCGTTTCCTCTAGTATTTTAGACTTTTAGACGAGACAGGTTATTCTGTCAGGCAAAAAGGTCTATTTTGTCTGCTTGTTTTTTCCGTCTGTTCGTACAAGGGAGACGACCCAGCTTCCCCTCTCTACTGACTGTAAGAATTTTTTTTTCCATTGTACTCGTAATTATTTAACAGTTTGATTCCTGGCAGTCAATCAGTCCCTCTCTGTCTGTCTGTCTCTGTCTGTCTGTCTGTCTGTCTCTCTCTCTCTGTGCTGTTTTTGTGAACTAGACTCTATCATTATCATTGTCATGTATTCTGTCTCTGTCTGCGTTTCACCCACTCACCCCTCAATTTTTCTACCTCTTAACCCCACCCCCCTCTATCTTGCCCTCCTCCCCCCCCCCACCACCACCACCCTCATAATCCTGCCACTCCTACACAGGGTTGTGTGTTAACGTGTCAGAAAGTAATGCTTGTCGCTTTCTACCCCCACCAGGCGAGAACGCCAAGCGAGGCAGTCGACTTGACTTGACACTTCGATCGTGTCAAGGCTGACTCATTTAAACAAAGACAATCAAGGCGCTAAGCCGCTAAAGCAGCTCATTTGGCCCCCCTGCTCTGGGATTGGGGGGGATCCGGCGCTTCTGGCAGCACAAGGGGGAATAAGACGGAGAAAGTGAGGTCTAAGTCTGGCAGCAGCTCAATACTTGGGGGGATAGAAGAGGTTTTGAGGGGGTGGGGGTGGGAGGGGACGGAGAGGAAGGAAGGAAGACAGTGACGGCTCAACTGGCTTCTTCTTCTGCCTCTCTCAGAACGTGTCGTGTGGCTGTGGTGTCCTCCACAGGAGGGGGATGGAAGGCAAAGCTCATTACGGGGCCGTGCTGGCCCCCGAGAAAAAGAAGGAAGTTGCTATCAGACGAGAGCCAGAGAGAGTAGGAGGTTGGAGGGGGGGGTGAGGGAGGGGGAAAGGGGGTGGTGGTGGTGGAGGGGGACGGAGAAGAGAGAGAGGGGCATCCATTCAGCCCGCCCGTCGTCTCCAAACTTCCTGCCCGCCCGCCGTGGCGGCCACTTGAGGGGCCTCGGGACCCCGGCAAGGAGAGAGAGAGGGAGTGAGAGAGAGAGAGCCCAAGAGCTTGAAAGCTGGCCTTTGTACGGGCCGAGAAGTCGATAGCTGCCACTGACCTCGCCCGCCTATCTGGAGAGGGAAATTAGAGATATTAGCAAGCGCGGGGAGCCCCGGCGCGTGCGGATCGATGACGTTACTGCTGCGGCATGACGCGCTCTTTGGCGGGCCCCGGAACAATAATGGCGCGCCGCCGGCCCGCCAGAGGAACCGCTGGAGACTGCCTGGTCGGAAATGGCAGAACGACAGGGGAGCGTGCCGCTCCGGAGACGTGACATGGTCTTTGTGGGCGCTAATTAGAAGGCCGCCAGTCCATTAATATCTGAAGCAGCAGCACGACGGGGTTTAGTGAGAAGGGGGAGGATGGATGGACGGGACTGCTTCGGCTCTTGCCAAGTTCATGTGTCCGGGGTCGGAGGGGGCGGGGCGGGTGTGGGGATGGGGGAAAGGGGGAGGGGGGCAAAGTGATGGAGTTCCCTTTGGAGGTGAAGTTCAGTAACGCTTTGTGGCGTTTTTCCACTTCGTGTTTCATCAAGACTTTCCTTCCCCATTCTTTGTCCTTTTCTTGGACATGCCACAGTCACGTAGTGATGGGGGGAAGATCTTAATCTGGGCAACTCTTTGGTTCTACTGGTACCAGTGCCACCAGGAAAGCGTTTGTGAAGTGGAGAGTGGGGTGGAGGTCTTTGTTAGGCTTCCCACCACTGGCTGTCCATCGCAGTCGCATCCCTATCACGCACTGCTTCTCTATCTGTATAGGTTTGAAGTCAAAGGTACAAGGCTGGTTGGTTGCCTTTCAACTAACCACTATGTACACCATGATGATGATGATGATGATGACCATGTACTACCACCATACTATGAAAACACAAAAATGTCTCCATTGCCATCTGCATCAGCTGAGAATAGCGCTTGCCTCTGAGGTTCTCCATGACAGCAGAGAGGAACTGAAAACAACAACAGCCAAAATATTTTTTTTAAAAAGCTACAACAAACAAACAAACAGGCCTCGTCCATTGCCAGATGTGGCCTGGACATGTTGACAACGAAAGAAAAGTCTCTTCGTACCAGTGCCAATCCTTTTTGCCGTGTCCACGTATGTGTGTCTCCTTTTTAACTTGTTGTCTTTTCCCAACCTACATTGTTGTTTACCCGGCATTTCTAGGAAGATTCATCGACCTCTGGACACCTCCATACACACTCAATCCAGATCTACCAATAATAGTCTATATGGCAAGCTCTTTGAGCCTGTACAAGACCTGTTTGGGCTGGCAAGGTCACATCCCCGAGTGATCAGAGCATTAATTTTTAACCCTTTGACTACCGCATCCTATCCATCGACTGCAAAAACTTAACCCTTTGATTCCCTCTTGTCGGAAGCTGGTGGATAAGGTGACGGAATCAAAAGGTTAAATGTTTGCTTTGCTAGATTGGTGGACAGTGCAGGATGTTGGTGGACAGGATGCGGGGGTCAAAGGGTTAATATTCGCAGTGAATACGCCGTTATGTTGGAGGCTGGGATTTTGAACTCGGACACATCAGATCTTATGTCGGCAGTTCTATCAATAGTGCCAGCCAGCCTGCCATGTTGCCCACACGTTACTATGTTTAGTCATCACCAGAACACACCTAAGACGAGAGACAGTCCAGATGTGGCAAATGACTGTAAGCTGTTGTGATATTGAAGCTGGAAGAGCGGAAAATCTCATCGGCATCGTGCATGTAGCAAGCTGTTAAGATTACGAGCTCACCAGAACAGGGCTGCCACACAACGGATGGGGGGGGGGGGGGGGGGGGGTGTCCACGCCACACAGGTCCATAATCTTCAGGACTCATTCTTCAGTTTTGCCCACAATTCAGAAATGAAAGAAATGGGCAGTGGCCATATGGAGCGACTGTAGTGGAAGAGCAGCTTCAGGGCGACAAAGAGGATTTGATGAAAATCGCTTTCTTCGTCCAGACCACCGGACTGACTATTTGAGGCTTAAATCATGCTTGGACACACACACACACACACACACACACACACACACACACACACACACACACACACACACACACACACACACACACACACACACACACACACACACACACACACACACCACGCACGCACGCACGCACGCACGCACGCACGCACACACACACACACACACACACACACTCGCACACACGTACACACACACACACACACACACGTACACACACACACACACACACTACACATATCAAAATATGACTAACATGGCACTGACAGAACTGTCCTGCAGATCTGAAAATTTTGTTTGTTTAGATGTCTTCTCAACCGAATGCTAACAGGAAATGACGCCGAACAAATCGTTGTCCACTGCCCAGTAAATTCCATATCCATAACCCCCTCCCCGTCCACCTTCTCCTAGGTTACAGCCAGTCTTTAAGGTGGAGACCCCAAAAGTTCTTTTAAAATAAAAACGTTCAATGATTGGTGAGGGCTGATGCCTCCAAAGAGCGGCTTGTGAAGGTGAACACACACACACACACTCCCTCCGCCACCTTCTTTATTCCCCCTCCCCCAGCTCTCCCCTAAAGCGCTTCCATTGAGACACTGGGTTTCACCCGCCCTCATCACCCACCCCACCCCCACTTTCCCTAATCGCTCTTTCCCCAAAAGGGCTTCTTTCATTATAGACGCCGGTAGGGGCTGGAACCTCCCAAAGATTGCCTTGTGAAGTTGAAACCTCATCTCCTCCACTGAACTCACCCCACCACCACCACCAACCACCACCCTCTTTTTTCCATCTTCACCGAAAATGGCTTCCTCCATTCAGACACTGGCGAGGGCCTCCCCCCGTACCTCCCAACGATCGCCTGGCGGCGCGCGCAGAGGGTCTCGAGTTTCCGCCTGTACAATCAGCCAAACACGCCCGAGATGTAATCTGCCGCCGCACTTTGTTTTCACAGGCATGGCGGCGTAACTGGGGAGTCTGTGAAGCGGGCGTGAAGGCTGCTGTGGCTGTGAAGACGAGAAGAGTGAGGGGCGCTCCGGAGAGCGGCTCCCTTCGGGGTCTGTCGTGACCTGGGTCACCAGGCCTGTCTCCTCCTCCTGCTCCTCCTCCTCCTCCTCCTCGTCTTCCTCTTTCTTCCCCTTTTTTTTTTTCTCCTTTTCTATCATGCTTGAGACTCTCTGTCTGTCTGCCTCTCTCTCTCTCTCTCTCTCTGTCTGTCTCTGTTTCTGTCTGTCTGTCTCTGTTTCTGTCTGTCTGTCTCTCTCGCTGTCTGTCTGTCTCTCTCGCTGTCTGTCTGTCTGTCTGTCTCTCTCTCCTTCTCTGTCTCTGTCTCTTTATCTCCCTCTCTCTCTCTCTCTCTCTCTCTCTGAGTATACCTATGGTTAGATGTTTCAGTGTACTTATTTTCAGTTTTTTTTTTTATTTCAATAGTAGTTCTTCTGTGCAGTCGGTTTTTTGTTGGTTGTAATACATGTAGAGATTAGCTACAGACGGCAGTGTCTGCACCGTTGCATTTCACCCTCTCTCTCTCTCTCTCTCGCTCTCTCTCTCTCTCTCCCTCTCTCTCTCCCCGATTCCCCAACCGTAAAATTACACATGTGAAAGGACTAATAATAATAAGCTTGGAAATCACGAATGAACCATTCATTCATTCATTCATTCATTCATTCATTCATTCATTCATTCATTCATTCATGTAAACCATTCATTGTCTCGTTCATTATCGACGGCAAATGTTTTACATAATTATGCAAGTTGGCCAAGATCTATCATTGGAACGTAAAATTTCAGTTTTGTCTCCTTCCATTCCTTCCTTCTCTCTCTCTCTCTCTCTCTCTCTCTCTCTCTCTCTCTCTCTCTCTCTCTCTCTCTCTCTCTCTCCCTCTCTCTCCATCTCTCTCTCTCTTCATCCCTCCCAGTCTTTCGCCTGGCTTACCTAATCAAGAGCAGTCAACAACCGGGTCTTGTTCCAGCTAAGGCACTGCCTGCCTTTTTATTGAGCCACAAATTCTCTATCTGCAGCGCACAACCCACCTCTTGTGCGTCTTTGGGTGGTGGCTCGTGCTACTGAGTTTCTAAGAATTTTTTTCTTGTATAGGTAGCGAGCGATTTTGGATTCAGCTTTTAAATATAAAAGTCTTTCGTGCTTTTGTCTTAGGATTGATATTTGGGTGCATACATGTATTAAGTGCATTTTTGGCTCTAGGGAATGTGATATGTGGAAACAATTTTAGGTAATTTAGACTAGGCCCTTTATATATGTAACAGAGTGCCTTGCTCTGTTACGATCTTTCCCCATTTACCTACAACGCTCAAAGGCAACACCGTGTAGCTTGCTTGCCTAGATCAAAAACGCCTTGCGTTCTCTTGGTCAAATTGTACTATTATCTCACAGCCTCTGCCTACCCATAGCTATGCATTGAACATTCCAAGGATCTAGCCAGTACATGACGATTGTAGATAACACACTGCTAAACAATTAGCAGATCTACAATGTGTACATGTACTCGAAAGCGGGCCTACGACAAGATTTTGTCGTCATCTCCAGTCAGTATTACGTGGTAGTTTTACAGAACGTAGAGGGGGGGCCGTCACTAATGTATGCATGCTGCCTTCAGCATTATAGAACAATCGCCGTGTAATTGCCGGCGGGAACACTCAGACAATGACCGCAGGGCGCGTCTGTCTCAACCGCCTTAGGTATTTGTGGCTCGATAGCGAGGACATACCCACTCGCGAAACTGCCGGACAATGACCAGCGTTTCACTTGTGTGTACTGACGCGCTGCGTTAAAACTACACACTAAGTGTTGACTTATTAATTAGGTGAGAACAACCAATCAGACCTTGGCATCTGGTTGATTGATTAATTTGGTGAGAACAACCAATCAGACCTTGCCATCTGAAAGGTTTGAGATTTGAAAATATGACCATCATGCTCTGTTCCCAGAGTACAAATTAACAAGGCGCATCATAGCGTGTGCTTTTCCACCGCCACTCTCAGTATTACCAGAGGTGCCCTTTCCTGCCACCACTCTTGATCTCACAACAGGTGATCATCTTCACGGCATTACCGTAGTAAGTTCTGGATTTTTATCACTTTATTATAATTTGTCATTTGCAGTAAGCTTAGACTTTAATGTCTCTTATTTCTTTAGGTTCTAGCTCGAGTCTATTGAGTACCGCGTTAGATTTGCAGAATTCACACAGCGAGAAAGTACGTTTTGATCTAAACGATGTGCTATCTCACAAGATCTGTAGCACTTAGCGTGGCGGCCACCATTGTAAAGATGGGACTGAGGTTTAAATGTAATAACCACTATAGATTTAGCCCCTATTTTCATGTGGCTATTGTAGGACTATTGACAACCATATTCTGCCAAAAGCCAAGATACAAGGCATTGTGCAGAGGAAGAGTATTTTATACTTGACAAGGTTGTATTTTTACATACTGACATGATGACTGATGAAACACGTGCTCAGCTAATTGATCTGTTTAGTGTATCCCTTAGCTGATCAGCACCACTGATTTGATGACATGGTTTAATAGTAATATGCTATACTATTTTGTTATCATTATCTCTAGCACTAGACATAGAATTACACATAACTACATGGAGCAAATATTTAATGGATGACTCAAGTGTGTTGACTGCTATTCGATAAGGTAGACCCAATGTTTGTGATGACAGTTCACATAGTCAAATACTATGTCTGTCATCACTACAGAATATTAACTGTCCAATAGCTGCCCACTCAGATGTTATGTAATAATGTTACAACTAACTCAGCCCAAGGTGGCCGAACAGCTTAATATGACTGTGCATTATTTTGCCAGTACATTATTGAAAGTCTACTCTATGCTAAGGCTATCGAACAAGCAGTATGGTAGTTTACCCTCAACTTATCAAAGGGTTACTCAATGTTTTGTCATCAATTAATTGTTCCATGTTTACAAGTGCTAGTGCTTTAGAAATTAGAGTGTAAATATCGACACCACATATTTTGGTATAATGTAGTAGTTCTTTACACAACATTTTGTTATCAATTATTTGTTGCATGTTTACAAATGCTAGTGCTTTTGTTTGTAAATGTAGACATCTTCTGTTAGAATGTAGTGGTTCACTCTTGTACATTGACATTGGTATTTCACAAAATGTGTACTTTGTCATTGTATTTATGAAACCTATTTTGTGTCTTACAGGCACTGTCTTCTTTGGCGTCTTCCTTACACATCTTCCTTCTTCGTATTCTTTTGTCTCCTTCCATATCCCAGTACGGTCCTTTTCCCTTATTGTCATTTTCCCATTTTCCCTGTTTTCCTTCCCTACCTATCCTCATCAAGAGATAATAAAGAGTCAAGTAACACAACGAGGACTTGTGTTTTGAGTGAGAGACTTCCCTTTCTGCTCTGGATTCAAAGGACCACCACAGCAATCATCACCAAACCCCTTAACCCACTCATCCATCTCACCTGGCGCTGCGATTCCCATCAATATCATCATCACCCTCACTTACCCCCCCCTTAACCACGCGACCTATCACACTTGGCGCTGCAAAGCAGGATCCAGATTCGGAAAGGGAACTAAAAGGAAGACAGTGCTACAGGCTGCCCAACTGACCGACAACACTCCCACGACATGGCTGTAGTGAACACTCCGATTCTTCGCCCCCAGAAATTGCCAAAGTTCTCAGGAGAAGATGGCACCCTTGATGCTGAAGATTTCATGCGTGAAGTCAAACTGGCTCTTCACCTACAACCTATAGAGGATACAGCAGCAGCAGCAGGATGGATCCTATCTGCACTAGATGGACAGGCCAGAAAACTAATTGTTCGCATGCCAGCACTGAAAATCAATACGCCAGATAAAATCTTCAAAATCATCGATGAGAACTGGGGCGAACAGAGGGATGCTTCAACATTGGCCGCAGCATTCTATAGGACTCAACAGGGTCTTGGTGAATCTGTCACTGAGTATGCCACTAGACTTTGGACTCAGTGGAACAAGGTGAACCACGTACAGATTGACAGCCCTCTCTCAGAGAATGTCTTGAGGGACACCTTTGCCAATGGCCTACAGCCAACAGCCCTCAAGAGGGATATCAAGCGGTATATTCGGGACCGCTGTGATGTGTCCTTCGAAGGAGCCCAGAGAGAAGCCCAGCGCTGGGTACGGGAAGATGGCACCCAGGAGTCCCCAGCCCAACAAGCAGTAACATTGGAATACAATGCCACACTGGCACGGCTGGAAGCACAGATAGCAGACCTCACCACCAAATTAGAAAGACGGCAGGACACGACCACACCTAAACCACCTCCTACTGCTAGTAGACCCATACCCAGCTACAATGGGAATCAGTTGGAACAGGGCAGGAGGCACAAATACTGTATTTGGTGCCAGCGTTTTAGTCACACTGAAGACCAGTGCCGGGCAAAACAGGCATACCTGAGAGAGACGGGCCAACACACCTGGCAGCAACAACAGCAGCAGTACCAAAACACATACCCACAACGCCAGCAACGACAGCGTGACCGCCCACAACAGCAACGCCAACATACCCAACAGAGGCAGCAGGGAAACTTCTAGTCCCCGTTGCCAGCAACCAACGGGCAACGGGGAACACAGTACAATCAGGACTCACTGGCCAGTGCCCCACTGCAGACATCACCATCAACCATAAGAGGGTCTCTGCACTTGTCGACACTGGCAGTGAAGTAACTACAGTGACTGAAACATGGGCTGCACAGCACCTGAAAGACCTTTCACTTCAGGACTGCCATGTTACCCTAAGAGCAGTCAACGGCGCAGAAGTTCCATACTCCGGCATCTACGTCGTCGACATTGAACTCTTTGGACACCGCTGCCCCAATATCCCAGTCCTTGTAGTCAAAGAGCCCACAGAGCCGTCTATGCAGCAACGCAAAAAGCACCTGCCGGTTCTGCTAGGCATGAATGTCCTTGGCCCTTGCCTTTCCCAAGCCCCAAACCTCCCTTCATCCCTCCAAGCCATAGCAAGAGAGATTCGCAGAGAAAACGCCCTGACCCGAGGGATGGCACGAACCATGCGACGTTGCAGAATACCTGCCAACTCCATGGCTACAATCCAGGTGACGGGAAATCAAGTTGCCCGTCAGTTCCTCGCGTCACCATTGGCCCGACCACTGCCTGGGGGTCTCATGCTGGTTCCCACTCTCCTGGATGCTGACCACAACTCCAGGTATGTACGGCTTGCAAACTTGTCCCAGGAAGATGTCTTTCTCCCTGCCAAAACTCCCGTGGCAGTTCTAAGTTCCATCACAACTGTTGAGGGCCCAAGTAATGTCCAGTTTTCAACAACAGTGAACGAGCTGGTAGTCTCCATGGAAGCCCAAACATCTAGCCCTACTCCACCTCCCTCTCCACCTAGTCAGGCGCATCCTTATGTCAAGTTTGATGGCACTGCTGAACAGCAAAAACAACTGCAAGAGCTGCTTTCCAAACACACAGCAAGTTTCACCAAGGATAACAACGACGTAGGCTACACAGATGCAGTTCACCACCGCATCCGAACAACAGACCCTACGCCTGTGGCCGTACCATATCGACGCATTCCCCCACACCAGCTGAAAGAGGTACAGGAACACATCAAGGGACTTCTTGCGCAGAAGGTCATCGTTGAGAGCTACAGCCCATATGCTGCCCCCATAGTAATTGTCAGAAAGAAAGATGGCAGCCTCCGACTTTGTGTTGACTACCGACGCCTCAACAAGAAGACTGTTGGTGACGCCTACCCACTACCACGGATACAAGAGTCTTTTGATGCCCTTGTGGGTGCTCAGTTCTTTTCAACACTTGACCTGGCCAGTGGTTATCACCAGATTGCGATGCACCCAGACGATCAACACAAGACAGCATTTGTCACTCCCATGGGTCTTTATGAATATACAAGAATGCCTATGGGGTTAGTCTCGGCACCAGCAACATTCCAGCGCCTGATGCAGTCAACAGTGTCGGACTTCATGTTTCAGTTTCTCCTTGTATACTTGGATGACCTTCTGGTATATTCGAAAACCTTTGAGGAACATCTGGAACACCTTGATCGACTATTGGGACGCATCGCAGCTGTGGGCATGAAACTGCGCCTGGACAAGTGCCAGTTCCTTCGTCGGGAAGTTAATTACCTGGGCCACACCATTTCAGCTGGGGGAGTCAGCTGTGAAGATGGCAAGATTGAGGCAGTGAGAGACTGGCCAAGACCTACCACAACAACAGCCCTGCGAAGCTTTCTGGGTTTTGCCAGTTACTACCGGCGTTTTATCCACCGCTTCTCTAAATTAGCAGGACCACTCCACGACCTGGTCGCAGAGGGTAGTAGAGATGCTAAGAAGAAAACTGTGGACATTTCCAACCTGTGGGGCACCATCCATCAGACAGCCTTTGATGCTCTGAAGACGGCACTGATCTCTGCGCCAATATTGAGCTACGCCGATTTCACCAAACCCTTCATCCTGGAAACAGACGCCAGCCATGATGGGTTAAGTGCCATCCTATCCCAAGATCAAGAGGGAGGTCGTCGTGTCATTGCCTATGCCAGCCGCCGTCTTCAGTCTACAGAGAAGAACAAGGCCGCCTATAGCAGCATGAAGTTGGAGTTCCTGGCTCTCAAATGGGCCATCACTGAAAAGTTCCGCCACTACCTGCTGGGAGCGAATTTTGTTGTCTTCACCGACAACAATCCCCTAGTCCACTTCAGAACCGCTCCCCTTGGTGCCTTGGAACAAAGATGGGCAGCACAACTTGCCCAGTTTAATTTCGACATCAAATACCGACCAGGAAAGACCAACCCTGCTGATGCCCTTTCCCGATTACCCCACAGCCCCAGTGCCCTACCCCTTCCCACACCCATGCCACCTGAAGTTGCTATAGTCCAGCAGACCTGCTGCAACAGCCAGAACGCCACTACCCCACAGGCTGACCAACAGGACCATGCAGCACCGCCTCACGAGTCCCTGCAAACGGACACCATCTTGCCACGCCTGTCAACAAAGGAGCTCCATCAACTGCAGACCCAAGACAACACTTTGGGACCTGTACTGAAGTCCTGGCCAGCCAAGCCACCAGGTAGCCACAACCACCAGCTGCGCACGCTAGTACGGCAATACCCTCGTCTCATCTGCAAAGAGGGGTTGCTGTATCGGCGAGTGACGGACCCATCGCATGGAGCCTGTGAGCAACTAGTCCTCCCGAGCTCACTACGCCCTGATGTCCTGGCATCCCTGCATGATTGCATGGGCCACCAGGGTTATGACAGGACCATGGAGCTACTCCGGACCCGTGTCTACTGGCCTGGCATGTATGCAGATGTGAAGCAGTACCTGGCAAACTGCCAACGCTGTGCCATGAATCGCCTTCCCACTAGACTGCATACCCCATCTACCCCCCTTTTGGCAAGTAGACCCTTGGAGATCCTCGCAATAGATTTCACCAAGCTTGAACCTGCAACTGATGGCCGCGACACCGTTCTTGTCCTCACAGATGTGTTCACCAAGTTTGCACAGGCCATTCCTACCCGCAACCAAGAAGCGTCAACAGTTGCCCGGGTCCTGGTACAAGAATGGTTCCAACGCTATGGGGTACCAGAACGGATCCACAGTGACCAGGGGCGAGAGTTTGAATCGAAGCTGGTGAAGGAACTGTGTGATCTCTATGGGATCCGGAAGACGAGAACAACTCCGTACCATCCCCAGGGTAACGCACAATGTGAGCGATTTAACCGATCCTTGCAAGACCTCCTGAGAACACTGCCCCCAGAACAAAAGAGGCGGTGGCCTCTTCACCTGCCAGAGCTGCTACAGGCGTACAACACAACGCCCCATGCCTCCACAGGTTTTACACCATATTTCCTCCTCTTTGGCCAGGAACCCAGACTCCCAGTAGATGACCTTTTAGGACGGCCAGCCACCACAGCAGCTGGGACAGTTGACTGGGTAAAGCAACACCGCGTACGACTCCTGGCAGCACACCAGAAAGCCCTGGACCAGCTCCGAAAAGCAGCAGCGGACCGAGCCCGGTATGACCCCAAACAAGCTGCAGACCATGAGCTACAGGTTGGTGATCATGTCTATGTCCGTAACCGTCTCATAGGACGCAACAAGATCCAGGACTACTGGCAGCCCCAGCTTTATCGTGTGACAGCCAGGCCATATGGCGGTCAGCATGTTTATTCAGTACTCCCTGTCTCAGGTGGACCAGAGCGGGTGATCAACCGACGGGACCTACAGCCAGCAACTGGACTCCTCAATGCAGCTGTGGGTCAACCACTTCCACAACCTGTACCACGACAACAATACTCTTCTGAGTCGGACTCGGAAGAGGAAACCTGGGTCTTCCGTCCACGGCCAAAACCAAGACGCACTGTGCCGGCTCACCCTTTACCCACTGATCCTGCACCACAGCCAGCTATACCTGCACTTCCGCCCATCCCTCCACGGCGCTCCCAACGTCTCCTGAACAAGACGCAGTGAGAACTTCAAAATAAGATGTAGACTCTTATGCGATCCTTTCCGTGGTCGCATGAAAGAACTTTTCATAGCTTGCCTACCTACAGATATTATGAATATTTTTAGTAAGACATTTTACATTGTATGCTTCATAATTGCATTTGAGAGACTGACCTAGGTGTACTATTGTACCGTGTATATGCCCATGTATGATTATTATTGTACCATGTATATGCCCATGTATGATTATTTGCACATTCTCTTTTCAAATTTTTCTTCATTTTCACTGAAGCATACCTTCGGAATTTTGATTGACATTGATGTGATGCTCTTTACATATTACATGTAGTTTTATACATTTGTCATTTTGTTTCCCGTAATGAATGTTTTGATGCATAGGTATGGCAAAGAGGCTTTAGTGAATTTATTAAATGCTACTTTCTTTAATGCTACTTTCTCTAGCTTATTATGTTAAGGCATTTGCCATTTCAGTGTTTCATACTTTCGTACTGCCAGTTATGTTGACCAAGTCAGAGTCCTAACTTGACCAAGCAGTGTAACTGTCCTTTCGGAACTGAAATTGCAACTCTTCCAGTTTGCCCATGCATGCCCTAGCTAATATGCAAGTGGATTCCATACTCCACCATATTCATAGCATTTCTCAATTTTATGAATTCTTGAGGTGGCCCTGAAATTTCAGCCCTCAAGAATTTACCCAATGTTCGCGCACCATCGCGGACGATGGTTTTCAAATTGGTGGGGGGAGGTGTAACAGAGTGCCTTGCTCTGTTACGATCTTTCCCCATTTACCTACAACGCTCAAAGGCAACACCGTGTAGCTTGCTTGCCTAGATCAAAAACGCCTTGCGTTCTCTTGGTCAAATTGTACTATTATCTCACAGCCTCTGCCTACCCATAGCTATGCATTGAACATTCCAAGGATCTAGCCAGTACATGACGATTGTAGATAACACACTGCTAAACAATTAGCAGATCTACAATGTGTACATGTACTCGAAAGCGGGCCTACGACAAGATTTTGTCGTCATCTCCAGTCAGTATTACGTGGTAGTTTTACAGAACGTAGAGGGGGGGCCGTCACTAATGTATGCATGCTGCCTTCAGCATTATAGAACAATCGCCGTGTAATTGCCGGCGGGAACACTCAGACAATGACCGCAGGGCGCGTCTGTCTCAACCGCCTTAGGTATTTGTGGCTCGATAGCGAGGACATACCCACTCGCGAAACTGCCGGACAATGACCAGCGTTTCACTTGTGTGTACTGACGCGCTGCGTTAAAACTACACACTAAGTGTTGACTTATTAATTAGGTGAGAACAACCAATCAGACCTTGGCATCTGGTTGATTGATTAATTTGGTGAGAACAACCAATCAGACCTTGCCATCTGAAAGGTTTGAGATTTGAAAATATGACCATCATGCTCTGTTCCCAGAGTACAAATTAACAAGGCGCATCATAGCGTGTGCTTTTCCACCGCCACTCTCAGTATTACCAGAGGTGCCCTTTCCTGCCACCACTCTTGATCTCACAACAGGTGATCATCTTCACGGCATTACCGTAGTAAGTTCTGGATTTTTATCACTTTATTATAATTTGTCATTTGCAGTAAGCTTAGACTTTAATGTCTCTTATTTCTTTAGGTTCTAGCTCGAGTCTATTGAGTACCGCGTTAGATTTGCAGAATTCACACAGCGAGAAAGTACGTTTTGATCTAAACGATGTGCTATCTCACAAGATCTGTAGCACTTAGCGTGGCGGCCACCATTGTAAAGATGGGACTGAGGTTTAAATGTAATAACCACTATAGATTTAGCCCCTATTTTCATGTGGCTATTGTAGGACTATTGACAACCATATTCTGCCAAAAGCCAAGATACAAGGCATTGTGCAGAGGAAGAGTATTTTATACTTGACAAGGTTGTATTTTTACATACTGACATGATGACTGATGAAACACGTGCTCAGCTAATTGATCTGTTTAGTGTATCCCTTAGCTGATCAGCACCACTGATTTGATGACATGGTTTAATAGTAATATGCTATACTATTTTGTTATCATTATCTCTAGCACTAGACATAGAATTACACATAACTACATGGAGCAAATATTTAATGGATGACTCAAGTGTGTTGACTGCTATTCGATAAGGTAGACCCAATGTTTGTGATGACAGTTCACATAGTCAAATACTATGTCTGTCATCACTACAGAATATTAACTGTCCAATAGCTGCCCACTCAGATGTTATGTAATAATGTTACAACTAACTCAGCCCAAGGTGGCCGAACAGCTTAATATGACTGTGCATTATTTTGCCAGTACATTATTGAAAGTCTACTCTATGCTAAGGCTATCGAACAAGCAGTATGGTAGTTTACCCTCAACTTATCAAAGGGTTACTCAATGTTTTGTCATCAATTAATTGTTCCATGTTTACAAGTGCTAGTGCTTTAGAAATTAGAGTGTAAATATCGACACCACATATTTTGGTATAATGTAGTAGTTCTTTACACAACATTTTGTTATCAATTATTTGTTGCATGTTTACAAATGCTAGTGCTTTTGTTTGTAAATGTAGACATCTTCTGTTAGAATGTAGTGGTTCACTCTTGTACATTGACATTGGTATTTCACAAAATGTGTACTTTGTCATTGTATTTATGAAACCTATTTTGTGTCTTACAGGCACTGTCTTCTTTGGCGTCTTCCTTACACATCTTCCTTCTTCGTATTCTTTTGTCTCCTTCCATATCCCAGTACGGTCCTTTTCCCTTATTGTCATTTTCCCATTTTCCCTGTTTTCCTTCCCTACCTATCCTCATCAAGAGATAATAAAGAGTCAAGTAACACAACGAGGACTTGTGTTTTGAGTGAGAGACTTCCCTTTCTGCTCTGGATTCAAAGGACCACCACAGCAATCATCACCAAACCCCTTAACCCACTCATCCATCTCACCTGGCGCTGCGATTCCCATCAATATCATCATCACCCTCACTTACCCCCCCTTAACCACGCGACCTATCACATATATGTATGTATGTGTATACACACTCACACAAATATATATATATTATACGTGTGTGTGTGTGTGTGTGTGTGTGGTGTGTGTGTGTGTGTGTGTGTGTGTGTGTGTGTGTGTGTGTGTGTGTGTTTTAGTGTCCTTAGTTGTTTAAATTTGTCCTCAGGTATGTTTTCTAAATCCCCTGTGTGATAAATCGGACGGAGTGGTCAACTCCAGGGGTATTTCCTTAGATTACGTGCGTGATGCATTGATACATGTACTTAATTTTCTTTTCCTCCCAACCCCCTCCGCCCTGTTGAATTATTGTGTATGTTTTAAAACAGTTATAGCCCTGAAATGACTCTACGCAGTCGGTTAAGCTGAGCTTTTAAATAAAAATAACAATAACCTCGGTTGTAAAGAGAAAGTTATTTCGGTTTTTGCGACTCGACCGTAAGCGAAGACGAAGAGAAGTAACTCCAGTCGTAGTTAGGGAGTAGTGGAGAGAGTAGTGGTTCCTTACAGTATGGTCGTTTCAGGGTATAGAGTCTAGTCGCCTGTCTTTTCCTCTTTGTTTAGAACGTTCAATGGCAGTCCGCGCGCTGTTGCGATAGCGCCACGAACAACTTGATGATCGAATGTGTAGAAAGAGGATTGTGTTCATGACCGTAGTCGATCGTGATGCGTGGAAAGGGACTGTTTAACCCATCATAGTCGATCGTTACACGTTGACAGAGGGACTGTAGTGTGCTGAGCATAGTCTGTCAAGTCTTCCGAACATCTGTACACGAAGGAAACTTGAAACCCATTACCCACTATTTTTCTGTCGTTTACACCCCCACACCCCATTTCAACAGTGTCTTTGTTTTTATGTATACTTCATTCATTCATTCATTCATTGTCTCGTTCATTATCGACGGCAAATGTTTGCATATGCAAGTTGGCCTAGATCTATCATTGGAATGTAAAATTTCAATTTTGTCTCCTTCCTTTCCTTCCTTCTCTCTCTCTCTCTCTCTCTCTCTCTCTCTCTCTCTCTCTCTCTCTCGCTCGCTCGCTCTCTCTCTCGCTGTCTGTCTCTCAATAATCTCTGTGTCTTTAGAATATATTAATTATTCCTCTCTCTCTCTCCTCCCTCTCGGTAGTCTGTGTCTTTATTTAGAATCTCTCTCTCTCTCTCTCTCTCTCTCTCTCTCTCTCTCTCTCTCTGTGTCTCTGTTTCTGTCTCTGTCTCTCTTACTCTGTGTGTGTGTGTGTGTGTGTGTGTGTGTGTGTGGTGTGTGTGTACACTAGTTTCTGTGCTCTCTTTTTCTCCTCATTCCTCGTCTCCTTCCCGTCTCTTTCTCTGTCACGCACGCACATCACATTGTCTCTCTCCTCGCGCTCTTCCTCCCCCCTCTCTCACACACACACTCACACTCTCACACACACACATAAATACTAGATCTAACGTACTGGCACATATCTTCATCTATTTTCCCCACTGGCGTGGTCCTAGCTGACCCTGGTCCCTGTGGACGTAAGGAACACAACAGCAGAAGCAATGGGCAATACATTGCTCGTCCGTCTCCAAGCCTTTCCACCCGCTCAGCCCGTCCGTCTCCTTTTCATCCGGTTTTTCACGCTCACGGCACGTTATGCATTTTGCATCAAAATGTTTTGGATGGGAGGAGGCGAGCGGGTTGATCTGAGACAGAGAAAGAGAGAGGGAGGGATGGAGGAGAGAGAGGAGGAGGGGGGAGGGGATGGAGGGAGAGAGAGGGGGCGAGGGAGAGAGACAGAGACCGAGAGGCATCAGAGAAAATGTTTTGATGTGTCGAATCTAAGGTGTTCTCGTGGTATAAACATACGAAAGTATGAAACAGATTTGTCCGTTATTGGGCATCTCCAAACCACACTTCTCTTGGGGAGTCAACTTTTCAAGATCTCGAAAAACTAACCAACCAACCAACCTACCTAACGAACACACACAACAACAGAAACGACAAACAAAAACAAAACAAAAAAAATACCACCACCCCGCCCCCCCAAGAAACAAAGCAAAACAAACAAAAAAAACAGACAAAACTGTGTATGAACCCTGTTTTAAACAGCAAACCCCAGCTTAAGCATTTTGACGTTTCTTTGTGTTACTTCGGGGGGGGGGGGGGGGGGAGGGGGGAGGGAAAAAAAACCCTTGGCCTCCAGATAACGGCCACACTTGGTAGCAAGCACCATCATCATCTTTGATGGCCCCCAGCTCGTTCCGCGGCGTTTCGATTACCGCGGGTAAAGAAAGA
>CM060305.1:164550817-164558317 GCA_030674185.1 Monoplex corrugatus
TGTCTTTTTTTTCCTTCTCTCTTTCTCTCTCTCTCTCATTCTCTCTCTCCCTCTCCTCTCTCTCTCTCTCTCTTTGTCGAAGATGTGTTTCCTCTAAGCGTTTAGACTTTTAGACGAGACAGGTTATTCTTCTGTCAGGCATAAAGGTCTATTTTGTCTGCTTGTTTTTCCGTCTGTTCGTACAAGGGAGACGACCCAGCTTCCCCTCTCTACTGACTGTAAGAATTTTTTTTTTTCATTGTACTCGTAATTACTTCACTTAACAGTGTGATTCCTGCAATCAATCAGTCCCTGTCTGTCTCTGCCTGTCGGTCTGTCTCTCTCTCTCTGTGCTGTTTTTTTGTGAACTAGACTCTATCATTATCATTGTCATGTATTTCTGTCCTCTGTCTGCGTCTCACCCACTCACCCCTCAATTTTTCTACCTCTTAACACCCCCCCCCCCCCTCTACCTTGCCCCCCCCGCCCCCCCCCACCACCACCACCCTCATAATCCTGCCACTCCTACACAGGGTTGTGTGTTAACGTGTCAGAAATAATGCTTGTCGCTTTCTACCCCCACCAGGCGAGAACGCCAAGCGAGGCAGTCGACTTGACTTGACACTTCGATCGTGTCAAGGCTGACTCATTTAAACAAAGACAATCAAGGCGCTAAGCCGCTAAAGCAGCTCATTTGGCCCCCTGCTCTGGGATTGGGGGGATCCGGCGCTTCTGGCAGCACAAGGGGAATAAGAAGGAGAAAGTGAGGTCTAAGTCTGGCAGCAGCTCAATACTTGGGGGGATAGAAGAGGTTTTGAGGGGTGGGGGGTGGGAGGGGACGGAGAGGAAGGAAGGAAGACAGTGACGGCTCAACTGGCTTCTTCTTCTGCCTCTCTCAGAACGTGTCGTGTGGCTGTGGTGTCCTCCACAGAGGGGGATGGAAGGCAAAGCTCATTACGGGGCCGTGCTGGCCCCCGAGAA
Organism: Monoplex corrugatus; assembly: GCA_030674185.1. Classification (NCBI taxonomy): domain Eukaryota; kingdom Metazoa; phylum Mollusca; class Gastropoda; order Littorinimorpha; family Ranellidae; genus Monoplex; species Monoplex corrugatus. The sequence continues at coordinate 164,551,778 of CM060305.1, forward strand.
AAAGAAGGAAGTTGCTATCAGACGAGAGCCAGAGAGAGTAGGAGGTTGGAGGGGGGGAGGGAGGGGGAAAGGGGGTGGTGGTGGTGGAGGGGGACGGAGAAGAGAAAGAGGGGGGCATCCATTCAGCCCGCCCTTCGTCTCCAAACTTCCTGCCCGCCCGCCGTGGCGGCCACTTGAGGGGCCTCGGGACCCCGGCAAGGAGAGAGAGAGGGAGTGAGAGAGAGAGAGCCCAAGAGCTTGAAAGCTGGCCTTTGTACGGGCCGAGAAGTCGATAGCTGCCACTGACCTCGCCCGCCTATCTGGAGAGGGAAATTAGAGATATTAGCAAGCGCGGGGGAGCCCCGGCGCGTGCGGATCGATGACGTTACTGCTGCGGCATGACGCGCTCTTTGGCGGGCCCCGGAACAATAATGGCGCGCCGCCGGCCCGCCAGAGGAACCGCTGGAGACTGCCTGGTCGGAAATGGCAGAACGACAGGGGAGCGTGCCGCTCCGGAGACGTGACATGGTCTTTGTGGGCGCTAATTAGAAGGCCGCCAGTCCATTAATATCTGAAGCAGCAGCACGACGGGGTTTAGTGAGAAGGGGGAGGATGGATGGACGGGACTGCTTCGGCTCTTGCCAAGTTCATGTGTCCGGGTCGGAGGGGGCGGGGCGGGGGGGTGGGGTGTGGGGGGGAAAGGGGAGGGGGGGGGGGGGCAAAGTGATGGAGTTCCCTTTGGAGGTGAAGTTCAGTAACGCTTTGTGGCGTTTTTTTCCCACTTCGTGTTTCATCAAGACTTTTCTCCCTATTTCTTTGTCCTTTTCTTGGACATGCCGCAGTCACGTAGTGATGGGGGAAGATCTTAATCTGGGCAACTCTTTGGTTCTACTGGTACCAGTGCCACCAGGAAAGCGTTTGTGAAGTGGAGAGTGGGGTGGAGGTCTTTGTTTGGCTTCCCACCACTGGCTGTCCATCGCAGTCGCATCCCTATCACGCACTGCTTCTCTATCTGTATAGGTATTGAAGTCAAAGGTACAAGGCTGGTTGGTTGTTGCCTTTCAACTAACCACTATGTACACCATGATGATGATGATGACCATGTACTACCACCATACTATGAAAACACAAAATGTCTCCATTGCCATCTGCATCAGCTGAGAATAGCGCTTGCCTCTGAGGTTCTCCATGACAGCAGAGAGGAACTGAAAACAACAACAGCCAAAATATTTTTTTTTTAAAAAGCTACAACAAACAAACAAACAGGCCTCGTCCATTGCCAGATGTGGCCTGGACATGTTGACAACGAAAGAAAGTCTCTTCGTACCAGTGCCAATCCTTTTTGCCGTGTCCACGTATGTGTGTCTCCTTTTTAACTTGTTGTCTTTTCCCAACCTACATTGTTGTTTACCCGGCATTTCTAGGAAGATTCATCGACCTCTGGACACCTCCATACACACTCAATCCAGATCTACCAATAATAGTCTATATGGCAAGCTCTTTGAGCCTGTACAAGACCTGTTTGGGCTGGCAAGGTCACATCCCCGAGTGATCAGAGCATTAATTTTTAACCCTTTGACTACCGCATCCTATCCATCGACTGCAAAAACTTAACCCTTTGATTCCCTCTTGTCGGAAGCTGGTGGATAAGGTGACGGAATCAAAAGGTTAAATGTTTGCTTTGCTAGATTGGTGGACAGTGCAGGATGTTGGTGGACAGGATGCGGGAGTCAAAGGGTTAATATCGCAGTGAATACGCCGTTATGTTGGAGGCTGGGATTTTGAACTCGGACACATCAGATCTTATGTCGGCAGTTCTATCAATAGTGCCAGCCAGCCTGCCATGTTGCCCACACGTTACTATGTTTAGTCCCATCACCAGAACACACCTAAGACGAGAGACAGTCCAGATGTGGCAAATGACTGTAAGCTGTTGTGATATTGAAGCTGGAAGAGCGGAAAATCTCATCGGCATCGTGCATGTAGCAAGCTATTAAGATTGCGAGCTCACCAGAACAGGGCTGCCACACAACGGATGGGGGTGTCCACGCCACACAGGCCATAATCTTCAGGACTCATTCTTCAGTTTTGCCCACAATTCAGAAATGAAAGAAATGGGCAGTGGCCATATGGAGCGACTGTATGGAAGAGCAGCTTCAGGGCGACAAAGAGGATTTGATGAAAATCGCTTTCTTTCGTCCAGACCACCGACGACTATTTGAGGCTTAAATCATGCTTGGACACACACATACACACACACACACACACACACACACGCACACACACACACACACACACAACACACACGCACGCACGCACGCACGCACACACACACAAACACGCACGCACGACAACCACACACACACACACACACACTCGCACAACACACTACACACACACACACACACACACACACACACACCACGCACGCACGCACACACACAGTCACACACACACACACACACACACACTCGCACACACGTACACACACACACACACACACGTATACACACACACACACACACACACACACACACAACACACACACACACTACACATATCAAAATATGACTAACATGGCACTGACAGAACTGTCCTGCAGATCTGAAAATTTTGTTTGTTTAGATGTCTTCTCAACCGAATGCTAACAGGAAATGACGCCGAACAAATCGTGTCCACTGCCCAGTAAAGTCCATATCCATAACCCCCTCCCCGTCCACCTTCTCCTGGGTTACAGCCAGTCTTTAAGGTGGAGACCCCAAAAGTTCTTTTTAAAAAAAAATTCGTTCAATGATTGGTGAGGGCTGATGCCTCCAAAGCGGCTTGTGAAGGTGAACACACACACACACACACCCTCCGCCACCTTCTTTATTCCCCCCTCCCCCAGCTCTCCCCTAAAGCGCTTCCATTGAGACACTGGGTTTCACCCGCCCTCCTCACCCACCCCACCCCCACTTTCCCTAATCGCTCTTTCCCCAAAAGGGCTTCTTTCATTATAGACGCCGGTAGGGGCTGGAACCTCCCAAAGATTGCCTTGTGAAGTTGAAACCTCATCTCCTCCCCTGAACTCACCCCACCACCACCACCAACCACCACCCTCTTTTTTCCATCTTCACCGAAAATGGCTTCCTCCATTCAGACACTGGCGAGGGCCTCCCCCCGTACCTCCCAACGATCGCCTGGCGGCGCGCGCAGAGGGTCTCGAGTTTCCGCCTGTACAATCAGCCAAACACGCCCGAGATGTAATCTGCCGCCGCACTTTGTTTTCACAGGCATGGCGGCGTAACTGGGGAGTCTGTGAAGCGGGCGTGAAGGCTGCTGTGGCTGTGAAGACGAGAAGAGTGAGGGGCGCTCCGGAGAGCGGCTCCCTTCGGGGTCTGTCGTGACCTGGGTCACCAGGCCTGTCTCCTCCTCCTGCTCCTGCTCCTCCTCCTCCTCGTCTTCCTCTTTCTTCCCTTTTTTTTCTTTCTCCTTTTCTATCACGTTTGAGACTCTCTCTGTCTGTCTGCCTCTCTCTCTCTCTCTCTCTCTGTCTCTGTTTCTGTCTGTCTGTCTCTCTCGCTGTCTGTCTGTCTCTCTCTCTCTCCTTCTCTGTCTCTGTCTCTTTATCTCTCCCTCTCTCTCTCTCTCTCTCTCTCTCTCTCTGAGTATAACTATGGTTAGATGTTTCAGTGTACTTATTTTCAGGTTTTTTTTTTATTTCAATAGTAGTTCTTCTGTGCAGTCGGTTTTTTGTTGGTTGTAATACATGTAGAGATTAGCTACAGACGGCAGTGTCTGCACCGTTGCATTTCACCCTCTCTCTCTCTCTCTCTCTCTCTCTCTCTCTCTCTCGCTCTCTCTCTCTCCTCTCTCTCCCCTCTCTCTCTCTCTCTCCCCCTCTCTCTCCCCGATTCCCCAACCGTAAAATTACACATGTGAAAGGACTAATAATAATAAGCTTGGAAATCACGAATGAACCATTCATTCATTCATTCATTCATTCATTCATTCATTCATGTAAACCATTCATTGTCTCGTTCATTATCGACGGCAAATGTTTTACATATGCAAGTTGGCCTAGATCTATCATTGGAACGTAAAATTTCAGTTTTGTCTCCTTCCATTCCTTCCTTCTCTCTCTCTCTCTCTCTCTCATCTCTCTCTCCTCTCTCTCTCTCTCTCTCTCTCTCTCTCTCTCTCTCCCCTCTCTCCCTCTCTCTCCATCTCTCTCTCTCTTCATCCCTCCCAGTCTTTCGCCTGGCTTACCTAATCAAGAGCATCAACAACCGGGTCTTGTTCCAGCTAAGGCACTGCCTGCCTTTTTATTGAGCCACAAATTCTCTATCTGCAGCGCACAACCCACCTCTTGTGCGTCTTTGGGTGGTGGCTCGTGCTACTGAGTTTCTAAGAATTTTTTTCTCGTATAGGTAGCGAGCGATTTTGGATCAGCTTTTAAATATAAAAGTCTTTCGTGCTTTGTCTTAGGATTGATATTTGGGTGCATACATGTATTAAGTGCATTTTTGGCTCTAGGGAATGTGATGTGTGGAAACAATTTTAGGTAATTTAGGCCCTTTATATATGTATGTATGTGTTCACACACACACACACACACACACACACACACACACACACACACACACACACACACACACACACACACACACATATATATATATATATAGATCTATATATATGTGTCTGTGTGTGTGTTTTAGTGTCCTTAGTTGTTTAAATTTGTCTTCAGGTATGTTTTTTAAATCCCCTGCGCGATAAATCGGACGTAGTGGTCAACTCTTAAGGTATCTCTATAGATTACGTGCGTGATACATCGATACATGTACTTAATTTTCTTTTCCACCCCCCTCCCCCCCCCCCCCCGGTTGAAGTTTTGTGTATGTTTTAAAACGGTTATAGCCCTGAAATGGCTCTACGCAGTCGGTTAAGCTGGGCTTTAAACAAAAATAACAATAACCTCGGTTGTAAAGAGAAAGTTATTTACGGTTTTGAGACTCGACCGTAAGCGAAGACGAGGAGAAGTAACTCCAGTCGTAGTTGGTGAGTAGTGGAGAGAGTAGTGGTTCCTTACAGTATGGTCGTTTCAGGTAGGCCTATTAGAGTCTTGGTCGTCTCGTCTTCCTCTTTGTTTAGAACATTCAATGGCAGTCGCGCGCTGTTGCGATAGCGCCACGAACAACTTGATGATCGAATGTGTAGAAAGAGGATTGTGTTCATGACCGTAGTCGATCGTGATGCGTGGAAAGGGGACTGTTTTAACCCATCATAGTCGATCGTTACACGTTGACAGAGGGACTGTAGTGTGCTGAGCATAGTCTGTCAAGTCTTCCGAACATCTGTACACGAAGGAAACTTGAAACCCATTACCCACTATTTTTCTGTCGTTTACACCCCCACACCCCATTTCAACAGTGTCTTTGTTTTTATGTATACTTCATTCATTCATTCATTCATTGTCTCGTTCATTATCGACGGCAAATGTTTGCATATGCAAGTTGGCCTAGATCTATCATTGGAATGTAAAATTTCAATTTTGTCTCCTTCCTTTCCTTCCTTCTCTCTCTCCTCCTCTCTCTCTCTCTCCTCTTCGCTCGCTCGCTCTCTCGCTGTCTGTCTCTCATATCTCTGTGTCTTAATTATTAGATTATTAATCTCTCTCTCTCCTCCCTCTCGGTAGTCTGTGTCTATATTAGAATCTCTCTCTCTCTCTCTTCTCTTCTCTCTCTTTATTCTGTGTGTGTTGTGTGTGTGTGTGTGTGTGTGGGGTGTACACTAGTTTCTGTGCTCTCTTTTTCTCCTCATTCCTCATCTCCTTCCCGTCTCTTTCTCTGTCACGCACGCACATCACATTGTCTCTCTCCTCGCGCTCTTCCTCCCCCCTCTCTCACACACACACTCACACTCTCACACACACACACATAAATACTAGATCTAACGTACTGGCACATATCTTCATCTATTTTCCCCACTGGCGTGGTCCTAGCTGACCCTGGTCCCTGTGGACGAAAGAAACACAACAGCAGAAGCAATGGGCAATACATTGCTCGTCCGTCTCCAAGCCTTTCCACCCGCTCAGCCCGTCCGTCTCCTTTTCATCCGGTTTTTCACGCTCACGGCACGTTATGCATTTTGCATCAAAATGTTTTGGATGGGAGGAGGCGAGCGGGTTGATCTGAGACAGAGAAAGAGAGAGGGAGGGATGGAGGGAGAGAGAGGGGGGAGAGGGAGGGATGGAGGGAGAGAGAGGGGGCGAGGGAGAGAGACAGAGACCGAGAGGCATCAGAGAAAATGTTTTGATGTGTCGAATCTAAGGTGTTCTCGTGGTATAAACATACGAAAGTATTAAACAGATTTGTCCGTTATTGGGCATCTCCAAACCACTTCTCTTGGGGAGTCAACTTTTCAAGATCTCGAAAAACTAACCAACCAACCAACCTACCTAACGAACACACACAACAACAGAAACGACAAACAAAACAAAACAAAAAAAATACCACCACCCCCCGCCCCCCCAAGAAACAAAGCAAAACAAACAAAAAAACAGACAAAACTGTGTATGAA
>CM060305.1:164563317-164575817 GCA_030674185.1 Monoplex corrugatus
GTATATTCCCGTAGAGCGCATATGGAATTGTCTTAGTGCGATGAATCCCACGGGAACATGCTCCTGACTCCTTCGTTCCCGTCGTAACATCTTTTAGTTGTTAATCTGTTCACCGATAGATTGTGATACTGACTTCGTGTCTTTCTCTCTGTGTGTGCCGCAGACTCGCAAGGGGGAGAAGCGCCGCATTCCTAATGGAGAACGGAAGCGGAAATCCACCGGTAACGCACCAGAGAACTCTGGGAACGGGGCTTTCCGTGCCGTGGGCAATGTGAGCGCTGCTGTCAAGAGCCAAGATGGCCCATCGGAACCCAAGAGACCTGCCCTGGACAAGTCGGCGGAAGGGGCGCAGAGGTACAGTGACACGTGTCATATCGATTGCTTTAACTCTTTGACTCCTGCATCCTTTCCACTAGCATCCTGCATTGCCGACCGTGCTAGTAAATTAAAAAACAACCTTTGATTCCCTCACTCTATCCATCAGCTTCCTGCAGGAAGCTGGTGGATAGGGTGAGGGAGTTAAAGGGTTAAGTTTTTGCAGTTGGTGGATAAGGTGCGCGAGTCAAAGGGTTAAGGTACTGTTGCCCGGTTTATGGCAGATGATTTGGTGTAGGCCTATGTATGATTCTTTTTCTGTCGATATATTGACCTGTGTTAGAAACAAATGAGGTCTGTTGGTTGAGTTTTATGTAGATTGAGGTGTATAGAAGAGTTTTATATGGTTTAATGTACACTGATCTTGCTTAAATATTGGTGGAGGTATGTAGATCGATCTAAATATTGGTGGAGGTATGTAGATCGATCTAAATATGGTGGAGTATGTAGATCGATAGATCGATCTGTTTTATGTCAGATGTGTCAAGAGTACATTGAATCTTTCACGCGTTTGATTTAAAGACGTTGATCCGTATTATGTCATTTGATTGTCTGTGAAGAACATAAGTCTTGGTTCTGTCAGTTGATTATGGTACATCTATCATGTATCGATAGAAATACATTGATTGCTTTTGTATCGATTGATTTTCTTTGAGGAACATGGACCTAGTTTATATATCGGATCAATGATTGAGAGTCATTGATCTGGTCTGTATCGATCGAGGCTCATCAGTTCTTTCTTGTTTTCCAAATCGATTGATTGTTGTACAATTCCTAGCTTTTTGTCGGTTTATTGAGTGAGGTACATTGATTTGATTCGTATTATATCAGTTGATTCTCATTGAGCAGCTTAGACATGTTTTATAGTATCCATGGATTAACTGACGTTGATCTATTTTGTATCGATTGGGGTATACAGGTTGGTGGTGCTTTTTATATCGATTGATTGATTGTTTAAGGTAGGCAGGGTTACATTGATTTGTTTTACTTCGCTGGATCGAAGTGTATTAATCCCATATATACATCGATCAATCCTGTCTGTTAATCCACAGATCGATTCTACTCGTACCATCTTAGATGTCAGAAATTGCAGAAGAAAAGAAGAAGAAACAACAACACCAACATCACCACCAACACAACAACAACACCAACACAACACAACAACACCACACCAACACCAACACAACAACAACACCAACACAACAACAACTCAAACAGCCAAAACAGAGGACCAGGATAAGTGACACTTTATTTTCCGCGGGAGGACGTATTGGCTAAAAGCCATTTTTCAAACTTGCTGTATCAAATCCACTCCATCTGCCTAGAACAGGAAATACAGAAGAAGCAGTAGTAGTAAGAAACTCGGGGGGAGAGCCGGACAGCAGAATGTCCACTGAGTAGAAACCCCCGTCAAGCAAGTGTTTCGGCCCTTAACTCCTGACACTCTGAATAGGTACCGGCATCCTCTCTTCAGCAATGCGGGAATTGTGTCAGTCAGTGGAAAAATTGCACATGTTTATCAGTCAAATATTCTTGCTTTTTTATGTAGTTTATGTTGTTAAGAATTAAAATCAGGAATGACAGTCGCTGTCTGAGGACTTCTGGAAAATTTAGGTTCCTGCAAACTTGCTACATTTCACAATTGGCGAAAACGTACGTAAACTGCCGTTTCAAAGTGTGTTATCTCTGGACCTAATACAGCTAGAGACTTACTTTTTTTTTTGCATTGTGCTTATTTTTTCATGTACTTTTCAGAAATATAAGTGTTAATAGCCTTTTGATGATGATTTAAGAAATATGGAAATCACAAAGAGACATTATTCATTGTCGTTTTGAAAGAGACGGAAGCAGAGAGAGAGAGAGAAAGAGAGAGAAGGGGTGAGGGGGAGAGGTTCTGCTACGTGACAGATACACAGGGATTTACTGATATTGTTATTTTTGTTTAAAGCCCAACCGACTGTGTAGAGCCATATCAGGACTATGACCCATTTCAAAACAGACTTTTCAACAAGGAAAAGAAAAAGTACACATGTCAATGCATCCGCGCACATAATCCACGTCGATCACCTCATCTGATTCATCACACAGGGGATTTAAAAACATACCTGAATACAAATTTAAACACAAGTAAGGACACTAAACTGTGTCTAAAAACGGGCCTAAGTTACCTAAAATTGCTCCGCACATCTCATTTCTCTAGAGCTAAAAGTGCACTTAAATATGTACCCAGTGAATAATCCTAAGAAAAAACACGTAAGACCCCATCCAACACATACAGGTGAATGGACCAGCAAGGCAGAAACTGATAGGAAGAAACGACAGAAAGCAAAGGCGGAAGAAAGAAACAAAGAGAGTGACAGAAAAGAGGAAATTTCTAGCACAGAATTTCCAGACGTGGGGATACTATTTATACTGAAAGAGCCCCCGGCATCCCCACGGGGGGAGGTGGGAGACACGGAGATTTGAGGACAAATCCTCATGTGAAGTCTTTTTTTTTTCTTTTTCTTTTCTTTTAGTCCCCTGAAGGAATCCTCCCTGATGAACGTGCCGGCTGAAGTAAAGGATGGTGGGGGTGGGGTGCGGCACGCGGACCCGCACGTGCAGGACATGGCAGTCAAACTGGTTCCAAACAATCGTGTGCTTCCCGCCTCTACCACCACCCCTGTCCTGCCTCTCGTCTCTCCTGACCGTAAGTTTTTGGGTTTGATGTCGGGGAAGGGGGGGGGGGGGTGCGTTGTTGGTTGATTGCTTGCTTGCTCGCTTCGCTGGCTAGTGTGTGTGTGTTTGTGTGTGTGTGTGAAGTCGGAAGTCGGAATCTTTATCGAATAAACCAGTCGGTTCATTTCTGTTAGTGAGCATAATCTGTCTCTCTGTCTGTCTGTCTGTCTGTTCTCTCCCTCTTCTCTCTCTCTTTCTCTCTCTCTCTCTCTCTCTCTCTCTCTCTCTCTCTCTCTCTCTCTGTCCTCTCTATGTATCTATCTCTCTCCCTCTCTCTCTCCCTCTCCCTCTCTCTCATTCTCTCTATCTCACTTGTGTATGAATAACATTCCCACGCGCGTTTGTATGCGTGTGTATGTATACAAACACGCGCTTTAAACATGTTGAGTTTGTGCATATAATTATGTGTGTGTGTGTTTGTGTGTAGGTGTCAGTGAAGGCAGTAGCAGCAGACCTTTACCGATGGCACCCTCGAAAGAGCACCGAGATGGCGGCGTCAAACAGAGCAACCCACAGGAACAGATCTGCACCGACGGAGTAAAGATGATGCCCACCAGCCCCTCCTCACCCGAGGTCAAGGTGCTGTCGTCGGGTGGGGGCAGCATGGTGGACAACAAGTCTCTGTACCGCTTGGCGCACTACCAGGCCGTGAGTGCCAGCGTCAAGGGGGTCTCGACCGTCGGGGGGGTCCAGCTTCAGACCCCGCCCCTTTCCGGGACAAGCATTCCCTGTGATAAAACCATCCCCAAACCCATTCCAGACCCCGTTACCAACGTTAACAGTAACACTGACGGGGCGAAGTCGCCCTCTAAACACGGTCACAGTCCAGACAGCGGCAGAGTTCGGTCTCCGCCGAAACGGCAGGACTCGAACGAGATCGCCCTTCCCGAACCTTCCAGAGAAGCTGCGGATAAAGTCGCGGACAAACAGGTTGCTTCGGACGACAACGACGTGAAGATGGTTTCCAAGTCTGAAGACGCGTCCCAGTCTGTAGCGGAACATTCCATGGTGGAAAACGCCAAACCCTGTGAACCCAACAACAACACCACCACAAACAGCAGTAGCAGCATTACCAGCAGCAGCAGCAGCAACATCATCAGTGTGGCTACGCCCGTTTCTTCGGGACCGGAAACGGATGCAGTGACGTCACCAGTGATCGCCTCGGCAGCTCCACCAGCGTCCAACTTGATGCCAAGTGTCGACACAGCCACGGAGGCCAAGGACATCGTCATCAGCAATCAGAGTTTCAAACCTAAGCGTGCAGAATCGTCAACGAGCCCGTTGGTCTCGGCCACATCTTCACACAGTAAACATTCAGAGAAGGAGGAGCACATCACCATTCGTCACCCTTCCCCAGAACGTCGGCCTCGTGAGAACACTTTGTCCAGTAAATCAGCAACTCAGACTGAGAAACCCAAAGAGAAAAAAGTGGAAAGCAGTACAAAAGTACCGTCAGACAGCAAAGAGCGACACGGCTCCAAGGAAAGCAAGGATACGTCTTCTCGCCACAACCACGAACGCGACTCGGATCGACGGCGAGCGGAGGAGCGTGGGTCGGACAAGGACAGGAAGTCTGGCAGCGCTCAGGGACAAAGTAGCAAGTCTGACGATGGCGCCGGCGGTCGGGGATCCGAGTTCCCGGTGGGAGGGAGCAGCGGTCGTGCAGAGGGCATCCCGACTTCCACACAGATTGTACCCCCCATCCCTGTGCCGGCCCCTGTGGCTGCTGTGGCTGATCCGGCTGCCTTCAGCGAGTACATGAGAGTTCTGGCTGCCGGCCACAATGGTTTTGTGTGAGTATCAGCTGCCAGCGTTAGGTAGTTAGCATGCCAATTCTCTGGTTGTAAGAATATCATTTCAACTCGTTGGCTCTTTGTATGATTCTAATGTATGCTTTTCTGATCATGAAAATGTGAATTTAACCCTTTTAACTATCTCAGCTAATGCATCAGCTTCCTCGAGCTTCCTTTAACTTTTGAATGTCAGCCATTGCACAAACTTCCTGCAGAAAGCTGGTTAGACAGTCTGAAAGAGTAAAAACAAAAAGCAAAAAACAAAAAACAAAAAAACAAAAAGGCGGTAAGCATACAAAAAGACGAGAAGGTCAGTTCAAGTTGTTTACATCATATGAATAATTTCAAAGATAATTCCCGCTAATTTATCAATATCGACACAGTGTAATATACAGATTGTTTATTTCCATACTAATTGATCTCCAGGCAAGCATCGAGCTGGAAAAAAAACATGTTACATTTGTGGGTTAGTGCAATATCACTTACACACAGGATAGGAGAGATGTTTCATTTTACCGGATGGCTGTTTGAAATATTTCAAAAGTTATGAGTGAGAAAGAAAGAAAAAAGAATTCAGTGGTTGCTTACAATGAGACGTTTTTGTGTTGATGTTTCAGGCCGTCGTCCGTAGGCTACCTTCCAGGAATGTTCCCTCCTTTACGTCACTCCGCGGACGTGTCTCTCAGCTCGGCAGCCATGATGCACCCGATGCAGGTTGCAGCCTGTGGCATGTTCAGCACGCCAGCCGCTCTGTTGCCAAAGAACCCGTGGTGTACCCCGCCACACCGGGCGGATTACCCCCTGTCTCTTACGGCTATGCCGCCCCTGGCATGCCCCCCATCTCTCTCTTACCCCAGCAGTATTCCACGGCCGCCTCTGCCGCTTCCATGCTGGACTATTCTCGGCCTTTCTCCTACCTGCCCTGGGCCAGCGGCCTGCCCATCATGGTGCCCGACGCCATGAACGCAGTGGCAGCAGCAGCAGCAACCGCCGGGTCGTCGGCTAAACGGAGCAGAGAAGAGATGGAATCGGCGATGGACATATCAGGCAAGCGTTTACAGCTGTCTGTGCCCCCTTATGCCATGGGTTCCATTACGCCCGTAGACTACATCACCGCTTACAGAGGTCTGACCGCCGCGCCCTTGACCTGTGGCCTGGAGTCTTCCATCTACGATAAAAACGCTGAACTGATGAGGAAACGCCTGTACCCTGAACTAGCCGCCGGTGTGCCGGGTGGCTCTAAGCGAGTGGAGTTTCCTTACCTGGCCTCTGTGCCTCCCGAGCAGTACCAAGCCTTCTACGGCTGCCGCTGCATGGAGAACCAGCCTGGTGACATACGCACGTGGTCTGTGGAGGAGGTAATGAAACTCGTGTCCTCCCTGGACGGCTGCAGCGTCTATACTGAGGTCAGTTGCTGTCCTGGACATCATGTTGTGTCTCTTGCTGTCTTTGTGTCTCACTGTGTCATTTGTTGTTTTTGTCAGTCCAGTGTTACTTGCTTAAGAATGGAAAGAATGATTTGGTAACTCGGGGGTTTGAAGCTGTAACATATTTTTTAATTTTTGTACATACAGTGTCGTAAGTTGCAGTAAGTAGATCACTTCACCTAGAGCAAGTCTTTTTCTAACTAAAAAGCATTATGCACACACTACCGTTTGTCTGAAACTTTCAAAAAGTTGTCGTGTGTGTGTGTGTGTGTGGGGGGGGGGGGGGGTGTATGGTGTAACTTTTGCTGAAAGTCAGTCAGCTTGGTTTATGCCTTAATGTTAAGTGTATGACACAGTGTACAATTGTAGAACGATTTTTAATCCAAGACCTCAAAGTAATTTCTGTTGAAATGTCACTTGTCTCTCACAGCCATAAAGTACGATAAAGATGTGGTGAAGTTTTCATCAATACTGATGGTTTCATGTCCAGAGTATTTAACATTACCAGTATGTTGATATCCACGATGGGAAATGACTTGATCCTTACCACTGTCGGGTTTTGGTAGTTGTCTTCCATGTCCTTTCACGAAGCCATTGTCAGGATGAATGTTGGGTGTGTTGAGAGTTCTGGCTCTTGTGCCAGTGACCACTCACAGATACTGGGGTTTATCCACAACGTGTCTCATGCGTGCTTGTGTCGTACCTTGCAGATATTCCGTGAACAGCGAGTGGACGGCAAGATCTTGGTGTTGCTGACCAGGGACCATCTAATGCAGAGCTTGGGCATGAAGGAACTGCCCGCCGCGACCCTCATCACCCGTGTGGCCAAACTGCTCTGGACTCTACGCGCTCCTCGGGCTGCGGCATGTGCCAGAGACTGGCCAACATGGTGCCTGCTGTACAGAGCGCTGTCAGGGCGGGCTTTTCCTGATCGTGTTGTTGGGGGAGAAGGTCTGCTGGGAGGTTTTCAAGATATCATCTGTGAAGAACCTGTGTGTGTAAAAACACTACCTCTGTATCGCCTGTGGAGAATCATGATGAAAGCGCTTTAAGTGTTCCGTTTGTGGGAAAATCTCTTTTTGACGATATATACAGAACCTCTGCAAAGACTGAAGTAACGTTGTAGACTGTTTGTTAAGTGATGACAGACTAAACAAATTCTTTGAAATTGAAAAATAACATATATTATCTGTCCACTTTGACTTGTCAGGATGTGGTAGAGAAAAAAGAGTTGATGGGCGCCGCCTGTGATGGGCTAGAGAACCCGCAGAGGGCTGGGTCAGGTTTTGCAAATCTGCTGTCTGGGTACTTTCTCCATAGACTCCCGAGCAAATTTTACGGTCCATTACCGGCATGCCAGGCCCATCATAATTTCTCCGAGCACGAAGATCTATTATGGGTTCTCCTTGAATAGAAGAGAGAGAGAACCTCGGCAGCAAAACGGCGGGCATCAGCAAGGCAAGCCGTCATCGCATTGCTGTATTCCCGATTTTCTAGGAGGCTTCCTCACTGCCCTGATCTGAAGGCAAGCGAATGATCCGTGGTCTGTGAAGAAGCTCGACCTGGGCACTACTGAGAGTTGTAAAATATATTTTATAAGACCTCACTTAAAAGTTGACATGTCAGACGTCAACTGTTCAGTGATTACGTACATTGAGGAATGGATGACGTGGCATTGTAAAGTTTTCCTGCACCACGCCGTTGTTCAATACGCAGTGCTGTGAAACTGAGAAGCTGATTCTGATCGTGTGTAGTGTTCATTATGTGTGTATGTGTGGTGAGCTTCATCACTGCCGTGATCTCAGACAAAGGAAGAGGACTGTTCTCTGAAGAAAGCTGCTTGTACGCGTTGAAGTGAAATGCTCCATGTACTGTACAATCACTCGCTACATTGAACATACTGTAGTCTGGTGATAAGTTGAGATGTATCATATTCCTGAATGCTTGGGGGAACCTTCTTTCACCTGGATTTGATGAATGGCAGTCTGGAACCTAATGGCAGACCTATATAACATGGGAATGTTTGTTTTACATCATTTCTGGAAAGTTTGAAACAACACCCCTTCCCCACCTCCCACCCCTCAACCACCACCACCACCATCACCCAAAAAAAAAAAAGAAAAAAAAAAACAGCAGCAAAAACCGAAAAACTGAATATTTGTTTTATGTCTTTTCTGAAAAACGAAAGTGGATCATTTTGTGTTGGCACGAGCCTTTTAATTCTTGTTATGATGTCCTAAGGCTGCATGTGGTACAGCATGGTATGATGATGTGCCTGTATGTGTGTGATGTATATGATGGTGACACCCTGGTTAACACCACTGTCAGTTGACATTGATGGTGATACCTGGGTTAAAAAACACAGCTGTAAGTTAAAAAAAAAAAAAAAAGATGAAAAACCGAGTCTAAACAACGTGGAACATCTGATTTTGGTGCAATGGCTGTGGAACTCTTGTAGGGGTGTCATTACTGATGCTGTCATTGGCATGACATAAATTTGATGAAACGGTATGTCTCTGTGTGTGTTTGTGTGTGTGTGTGAGAGAGAGAGAGAGAGACATGTGTGTGTGTGTGCGCGCGTGTGTGTGCTGTGATGGCGACATGCCGGTTGACACACAGTTCTTCATTTTCTCACACCCGAAAAATATTCAAAAAGCATTTATGGCTGGTATTGATTTAGTAAATAATCATTATGAGTTTTACTGGGGTTTTTTTCTTTTTGATAAGCCCTACCCAATTTATAATTATTCCATTTTATGCCGAGCATATTCTTTGTCAGTAGCAGCCTGGTGTTGATGGGGTAAGCTCATGTGTATGTGTGTGGGGGGGGGGGAAAGAGGGGTCAGTGGCACATTTTGTGTTGTACAACAATAGTGTTTGCTAATAAATCGATCCCTTTAGAGGGTTGGTCAGTAGGGTGGTAAGTCGTTGACATTGTCCATCCCCTTGTGTGTCACTGTTCACTGACACCTCCCCTACCCCTTACCCTCTCCTCTCAATACCCTTGTTCTCTTCCACTGCCCCCCCCCCCCCCCCCCCCTCTGTCTTCCCCCTCGCTCTTTTTCTGTGTGTGGTGTGTGTGTTTGAAATGAAGACAAGTGAAGACAATGGACTGAAAAAAGACTTGTCAGGTTATTAAATTACACGCAACTCGTCTTTGCTGTTCTGACTGTGCCATGATGATGATGATGATGATGATGATGATGATGATGATGATGATGATGATGATGATGATGATGCACCTACCTACTTATGATTTTCATTTTTGTGGGTGTGTTTTCTGGAACATTTGATTTATGTGTATTATACTAACAAAGATTGAAAAAAGAAAACTTACCTGTATTATGAGGATTCAGACATTTTTTACCTGAGCAAGTGGCCTGTCTGAACTAAAACGGACAGGAAGATGGTAAAGATATACGTTTTTTGTTTGTTTGTTTTTTGTATTGTGTGAACGTGTTGTAACATGCGTGCAGCATAATGGGCATTGAATGATACCACAGTGTGATAACTTTTATAACCCAAGAAATACCCTTAGCAACCCGTCTGGAATACATCAATTTTCTTTTTAATTTTTTTGCTTTGCTGACTGTGTAAAGTGCGACCAGCATTCATGGACTGTTCGTGCTGTACAGATGGAATGAATCTTCTTAATAGTAGTAGTAGTAGTAGTAGCTGTAGTGGTGGTGGTTAGTAGTAGTAGTACATCTAGCCTGTGAGACAGGCTTCTTCTGAATAGTAGTAGAAGTAGTAGGAGTAGTAGTAGATTCCAGTAGTAGTAGATTCTAGTAGTAGTAATGGTGGTGGTGATGGTGGTATTAGTAGTAGTAGTAGTATACATCTAACCTGTGAGAGAGGCTTCTTCAGCAGTCATATTTTGTTTTTATTCTACGCAAGCTTGTTCTTCTCGCACATACACAGAGAAGTAAATTAAAAAAAAAAAAAAAGACGGAAAAAAAAGAAAAGCTTACCATAATGATCAGATACACAGTGCACGCACACACGCATTCTGTGACGTGTGTTAACTGTTATAAGCCTTCTGATAGCAGCTCGGGATGATATTCGTATAAATGTGAACTGATTGCTGTTCATTAACCTTTTGACTCCCGCACTCTGTCCACCAGATCTGCATCATCATCATCCTGATAGCAAAGCAAAAACTGAACCTTTGACTCCCTCATCCTATCCACCAGCTTTCTGCAGAAAGCTGGTGGATAGGGTGACGGAGTCAAAAGGTTCAGTTTTTGTAGCTGGTGGATATGGTGTGGGAGTCAAAGGGTTAATGTAACATGATATATATATATTTGTATAAGTGTCAGTTGAGAATCGGACAGTATGTTCCAGTAAAAGACGTACAACCATTGCTTGGTCTTCTGAGTCGTCAACAGCAAGAAGGAAAGAGATAACAGTCTCACACTGACCAGTACAAACATTGTTTAGGTGTGCAGAGAAAAAAGCCAGTATGTATTTTGTGTGCAAGGGACTGAGCATACAATGTCGGATCTCAAGTCCACTGTTCAAATCAGTTAACTAGTCTTTTCACTCCCCGATCCTGTCCACCAGCTTCGTAGTAGACTATACTCCCTCACCATATCCACCCGCTTTCTGTAAGAGGGAAGCTGGTGGATAGAGTGAGGGTGTGGAAGGGACAAACCATAAAATCCATGAAGGGGGAAAAAAAACTTCTTCCGTTCAAAGAATTGAACCCCAGTCTCTTACATGACAAACAGGCATACTGATCACCACAAAACATGTTAGACAGGCATACTGATCACTACAGGTGTTGTTGCCGAGCATTTATTTTTAATGCCAACACTGGTGGTTTTTCATCACAACTGATTCTCTCATACATACATCCTCGTTGGGTTGCTAAGGGTATTTTGGGGGGTTATAAATTAAGTGTAGCCCCAAATGTGTGTGTGTGGAGGGGGGTGGGCGGCAACGTTGTTATGAACACCCTCTTTTTGAATGTTTAATCTGCTGTCTGTATTTTCTTTCTTTGTAGATTATCTGATTAAAACAAATCCATTCTTTATAATCATCACATTTAGGCAAGTCATTTGTTCTCCCTGCCCCCCCCCCCCCCCCCCTTTTTTTTTTTTTTTTTTTTTTTTTTTTTTTTTTACCATTTTCTATTTTACCTTAATGGCCACAGACGCTGGGAAAATTGTACAAGGCTATGATGACGATGGAGATGTCTGTAGTCATGATTCTGTATAGTTCTATTTAGGATTGAGATTGCATGACAGAGCTGTACAATATACTTACTATTATCATGATTATAAAATATCTTGTATCAACCAGGCCCGGGAGATCAAGACACCTGCGGTGGTGAAGGGCAGGAGAATTGAACAACATCCTCACTGACTCAGTTTGTTGAGTTGATGAGACTCGATTGTCTGGTCTCAGTCATCCCAATGAGCAGCACTGAACTCCTCTGGGTATGAGCCGACGGGCTGAAAAATCCCCTACTGATGTACTTGTGGGGATTCGAACACACAACCTTCCAGCCATTAGTCTGTTAAATGCTAACCATTGCAACATGGCGTCTGGTTAAAAACAGTCTTTTTTTTTTTAGGAGGGGAGGGGAGGATTTTTTTTTTAACATGAGATTAACATGAGAAACTTCGGTTGATCCACCAGAAAGGGTGTAGTGTCACAAAGCGGCTCCACCCTTTGGTCTGTGTGTGTGTGTGTGTGTGTGTGTGTGTGTGTGTGTGTGTGTGTGTTGTGTGTGTGGTTTTGTTCTTGGTTTTTGATTTTTGTCAGCATGTATTTTTGTTGACTTACGAAAGAGGAGTTTTACTACGCAATTTCGCGAACTCTCCCAAAGAAATCCTTGTGATGCGTGAGAGTTGAGTACTGAAGACACAGCTCCAGGTGGAAAAAAAAAAGAGAGAATGCCGAATACGTTAACGTACGTAGGCCTGAGGCCATGATACATAGAGACGAGTGAGTAGGGAGGGGGGGGGGGGAGAGGGAGATGTTCGGTCTTAAACTGATAAAGTCTTCATAAATCGAGTATGAGGAAAAACGTTTGGCTATCTCAGATTTAACTGGTGAACTCATAAATTGAGTATGACATATAGGAAATTCCGCTATTTCAAATTTTAACCCATAAAGTGGTAAACACATAAACTGAGCTGGTAAAGACATAAACTGAGCATGATAGAGAAAGTTGGGCTGT
>CM060305.1:164620586-164623086 GCA_030674185.1 Monoplex corrugatus
GCAAGTTACTTAAAGTACCACCAGAATTAAATAGCATCATGTTAGTTTTTTCCGCTGACAACGACAGACCATTTTCTAACATATAGTTTCCAAGATTATCAAGATCAGATTGATACAATTTCCTAATGTAATTCTGTGCTCTCTGTGGAGTTGTCTTTTTTAAAGTAATATTCATCCAAATACATATATCATCAGCATACTGTGCCAAAACAACACGATTTGAGAGTGCTTTAGGAAGATCCTGTATAAGGATATTAAATAAAAGCGGTGCTATCACTGAACCTTGTGGAATTCCCATATCAAGATGTCGTGAAGTAGAATAACTAGTTCCCACTCTTGCCTGAATAGTTCTATTGGCTAAAAAAGACTTAATGTAATCATACATATTGCCAGATAAACCAATAGATTTCAGCTTGTACAATAAACGCGTATGCCAAACTTGATCGTAAGCTTTTTTCACATCAAAAAATGTAGCTAAAAGACTTTTTCTGCGGGCAAACTCTTTCTTGATGTGAGTGGTAAGTTTAACCAGGTGCTCAACTGTAGATCTCCCTTTTCTAAAACCAGCCTGATTTACTGGAATAACGTTATTTTTATCACAGTAATGTACAAGTCTGGTTAATACCAATTTTTCAAATAGTTTGCTCGTATGGGACGTTAAAGCAATAGGTCTGTAACTGTTTTTATTGTTTTTAGGCTTTCCTGCTTTTAATACTGGTATAACAACAGACGTTTGCCATAATTGTGGTATAGTTCCACCAGCCCAGCATTTCTGAAAAATTTTGTGTAAAAAAATAATATAGTTTTCTGGAAGATGTTTAATCATTTCAGTTGAAACTGCATCAACACCTACCGAACTCCTTTTGTTGCGCAGAGACAAGATAGTGTTTTTTAACTCTTCTAAGGTGATTGGAGAATTAAACCAGAGATCATTTTGAGGTATTGGATCAGTGTAGATAGGGTTGTTAGCTGCCATTTCCCTGTAGTGTTTGCAGGTAGGAGTCAAACCATCTACTTTACTATTTTGGGCAAAAAGTTCCACAAAAGTTTCAGCTTTGTCCATGTCGGAAAGAAATTTGTGACTTGTATCAATCTGTTTATGTCATTGTGTAAGGGTGTGTGTGTGTGTGTCTGTGTGTTTGTATGTGTGAGCGTGTGTGTGTTTGTCTTATGTATGTGTGTGGTGTAGTGTAGTGTAGTGTAATGTGGTGTAGTGTAGTGTAGTGTAGTGTAGTATAGTGTAGTGTAGTGTAGTGTAGTATAGTGTAGTGTAGTGTAGTGTAGTGTAGTGCAGTGTAGTGTAGTGTAGTGGAGTGGAGTGGAGTGGAGTGTAGTGTAGTGTAGTGTAGTGTAGTGTAGTGTAGTGTGGTGTAGTGTAGTGTAGTGTAATGTGGTGTAGTGTAGTGTAGTGCAGTGTAGTATAGTGTAGTGTAGTGTAGTGTAGTATAGTGTAGTGTAGTGTAGTGTAGTGTAGTGTAGTGCAGTGTAGTGCAGTGTAGTGTAGTATAGTGTAGTGTAGTGTAGTGTAGTGCAGTGTAGTGCAGTGTAGTGTAGTGTAGTGTAGTGTAGTGTAGTGTAGTGTAGTGCAGTGCAGTGCAGTGTAGTGTAGTGTAGTGTAGTGTAGTGTAGTGTAGTGCAGTGTAGTGTAGTGTAGTGTGAAGAATTAACACCTTCACTGACACTCACCTGATTAATTTTGATATCGTGCGACAGGTTTATGTCAGGGGCTTCACATAATTGGTCTGCCTGCTTGTCTGTCTGTTTGTCTGCTTGTCTATCTGTCCATGTCTGTTTGTCTGTCTGTCTATTCATGTAACTGTTTGTCTGTCCACCTGTTTGTCTGTCTGCTATTCTATCTGTTCTGTCTGTGTTCCCTATATAGTCTATATACCTATGTTTGTTTATCTGTCTATGTTTGTCTGTCTGTTCATATCTATTTGTTTATCTGTCTATGTTTGTCTGTCTGTCCATATCTATTTGTTTATCTGTCTATGTTTGTCTGTCTGTCCATATCTATTTATTTACCTGTCTATGTTTGTCTGTCTGTCCATATCTATTTATTTACCTGTCTATGTTTGTTTGTCTGTCCATATCTATTTATTTATCTGTCTATGTTTGTCTGTCTGTCCATATCTATTTGTTTATCTGTCTATGTTTGTTTGTCTGTCCATATCTATTTATTTACCTGTCTATGTTTGTTTGTCTGTCCATATCTATTTGTTTATCTGTCTATGTTTGTTTGTCTGTCCATATCTATTTATTTACCTGTCTATGTTTGTCTGTCTGTCCATATCTATTTGTTTATCTGTCTATGTTTGTTTGTCTGTCCATATCTATCTATCTGTTCATGTAACTGTCTATCTGTCAGTCTGTCTGTCCACCTGTTTGTCTGTCTGCTCTTCTGTCTGTCTGTCCTGTCTGTGTCTCCGTATGTGTGTCTGTATGCGTATGTTTGTCTGTTTATCTGTCTATGTCCATGTGTCAATATCTGTCTATCTGT
>CM060305.1:164625586-164630586 GCA_030674185.1 Monoplex corrugatus
GTGCGCGCCCGCGCGTGCGCGCGCGCGTGCTGTGTGTGTGTGTGTGTCTTGTGGCTGTCTACGTCTCATAATTTCCCCCTGCTCAACACACCCAGCTCATGACATCTCACGGTGACGAAGCTGATGACCCTGCCTGACCCCAACCACACACTGAAATCATCCACATGGAAACTATTTTGTTATTGCGTTCTTATACGGTACATCTAGTTTTAATATTGTGCAACATTTAACTATGGTGTTTTTTTTTCTTCTTTTTTTTTTTTTCTTTTTTTTTTTTCTTTTATTTTTTTTCTTTTATTTTTTTGTGCAAAACTGCACTGATATATATTATTATTGTTTTTGATTTATTCTGTGATGGATTATTTTGTTATTACGTTCTTATGTGGTAGTTTTAACATTGTGCAGCATATAATTATGGTGTTTTTTTTTCTTCTGAGAAACTGCTCAGATATGTTATTATTGTTAATTATATCCTGTATAGTTTTTTTTTCACCTGGGCTGCGCACATATTAAAAATTGTACTGTTATTATTATCATTATCATTATTGTGATAATTATTATGATGATGATTATTATCATCATTGTGATCATCATCATCATCATCATCATCATCATCATCATCATCATCATCATCATCATCATCATCATCATCATCATCATCATCATCATCATCATCATCATCATCGTCGTCGTCATTATTATCATTATCAAAATGTTATTATAATCATTATTATCAATATCATCATTATCATTATTATCATTGTTATCATCCTCCTCATTATCATTATCATTATTTTACATCATCATCATCATCATCAGCAGCAGCAGCAGCAGCAGCAACATCATTAGCATTAGTATCAATATCATTATCATCAGTATCATTATTGTTGTTATTATTATTAATATTATTTTTCTTCATTTTTATTATCATTATTATCACCATCATTGTGTGTTCGGATTGTACTGGATGCGTGTATGCACGTTGTTTTGTCCACATTGTCCAAGCAATATGTTGCTGCACAGTCTGCACACACCGTCTTCAGTGGGTGTGTATGCTGGGTGTGTTCATGTTTCCATAAACCATACAACAGTCACATGTCCTGAACGCCCATATTTCTTTCATGTGATGCCAACCCTGTGGTTTAATTTGATTAATTTTAACCTTTTGACTACCGCACCCCGCCCACCATTATCCTGTATTGTCCGCCCTGTTAGCCAGGCAAAAACTTAACCCTTTGACACTCTCTCCCGTAGGAAGCTCGTGGATAGGATGAGGGAATCAAGGGGTTAAATGTTGCAGTTGGTGGACAGGGTGCGGGAATCAAAGGGTTAACAAAGGCAACTTTGGGACCTTCCGAGTGCTAATTGTCGAGACTATAGTAAGCTTAGAGGAAAGGAGCTGGCCGCTGTACGAGCTGGTGGCAGGGTGGGCTGCCCGAAAGAGAGATGAAGACCAGAGTGGAGCGAGAGAGGGGTCTTCCGTTCTCTCTTGGTCCGGAGGCTGGGCTGGACCTGGTTGGTGCGCGTTGTGTGGCTATGTCCCGGGATTTGTCATCTCCCCACCTTGCCATTCGGTTTGTAAACAAGGTAACTGATGACTGGGTCCGAATGAGAGAGAGAGAGAGAGAGAGAGAGAGAGAGAGAGAGAGAGAGAGAGAGAGACATACATACATACAGACAGACAGACAGACAGACAGAGAGGTTGAATAGGCAAAGCGGGATTGGCGGATAGGCGAACGGGACAGAGATCATTGATGGTGCGCGCCATCAAACAGTAGGCGAATCGGACCATGGCCTTTGCGAGTTGGGTGGGTACATCGCCATGTCAAGAATGTAGTGGGCATGAGTCATCATCATCATCATCATCATCATCATCATCATCATCATCATCATCATCATCATCATCATTATCATCATCATCATCATCATCATCATGATGTGCCCTCCCACATGGCTTTGGCGATCATGGCCCTCCATATGTATCTATCCCTTATTGCCTCAAGCACATCTTCCACCCTCTCTGTCCTCAGCCACCCTGCAAGTCCGTCCAATATTTTCTCCCTGGGTCTACCTGGTGTTCTCTTTCCCTCCAGCTTTCCTGTTGTGACCAGGTGCTCTGATTTCCTTTTCCTCATAAAATGGCCTGTAAATGTTGTTGTCTTTTCCTAATCTTCCTTATCAATGATCTTCTTGTGTCTGCCTCCATCAAGACTGTCTCGTTTGTTTTCTTTGCCTTCCATGGAACTCTCAACATTCTTCTTAGAAACCACATTTCGGCTGCCTCAATCTTCTTCTGGCTTTGTGTGTGGGTGCGACCACAAAAAGGGAAAAATGTGTGCGACCCTCCAGAGGGGCCACTGTCTTTCTACTGGTTATCTGCCTCTGTCGACAGAACTGTTGACTTAAGATGCGATATATCGAAGTTTCAATGTTAACCCGCAACATAGAAATAAATAAATAAATAAACAAACAAGCAAACAAATAAATAAATAATAAATAGACAATGAATGAATAAATAAATAAATAAATAGATAAATAAATAAAAATGAATAAATGAATAAGTAAATAGATAAATGAAAATGAAATCAGGACGCTACGTTTGGTAAGGTGTCTACTGTTTTTGTTTTGTTTCGTTTTGTTTTGTTTTGTTTGTTTTGTTTTGTTTTGCTCTTTTTTGTGTGCTAAGTGTTGTACGTTTATTCTTTGTTGTCTTTTGTACACGCTTGACAAAGGCTAGTTGGCAGAACATTTGCACCTGTCTTGTTTTGTTATATTACATGAGCCCTTAAAGCGATGGCAGAGGCAGCAGAAAGGAGCTCAAGCTGGATCTGGGCAAGGAGGAACCAAAAAAGTGAACTTCATAAGGATTAAATTCCCTACAGATGATGTGTGCCCCGTTAGCACATTGGTAAAACCGCGTACCGCAGTTCTGAAGCGCAGAATCGCCCAGGTTCGATCCCCGGCGTGGGAAAAAAAATAGACAACAGCAGAAGGGCATCCAGGAGTCATGACCTGGATGTGGCCCGGCCCCCCGAGAGTGTAAGGAATTCAGGGCCGAAACACTTGTCTAAAGGGGGTTACTTCTCTGAAGACCTTCTGTTGTCTAGCTCTCCCTAGAGTTTCTTTCTACCTGCACATGGTCAGTCCATTGACTTCCGGGAATAGTTCGGAGGACATTCGGGAAAGACCGAAGGACACTGGGAAAGACTAGATCTGCGGGCTTTGTGGGTTGGCTTCCCACCTTGCCTTTGATAACATGCCACGAGTTTTCCAAATGAAAGATGCTCCCAGGATTCACCGAAAGGGGGAGAGAATGATGAATCCATCGGCACTGACTCCATCACGACTGGAAACGCACAACGGACCATGATTAATGACCAGTTGGAATTTCCGTGTGCGTGTGGAAGGAGATTCACCACCAAACGCGGCATGAAGATCCACAGGACAAAAATGGGCTGTTTGAAGACACATACGAACCAGCAGCAGCGCACTGCGATAGCAGGTGAGACGTTGGATGACCAAGGCCAGGAATTAAACCATAGTGCCAAGGACATCCACGCTGACGGTTCTGATGCGGATTTTGCACAAGCTCTTAACGCCAAACGTGGAAAACTCAATTTGCCGCCTGCCGGTGCAAAAGAACAATGGGAGAAATTAGATGAGGAACTTGTCCTTAAGCTGAATGCGCTAATAGGGAACAGTACGCTGGAACACAAACTTGACACATACGGAGACATCATATACTCTATCTGCGGGGACACTTATGGAGTGAAGCAGCCAAAGACAAAAACGCCTCCCCAGAAATCCAGAAGACAGCAACAGATGGAGAGCATCCGGAGGGAGAAAAGGAAGCTTAAAAAGCGAATGAAAACTGCCTCAGAATTCGAGAAGCAAGGGCTCCTGGAACTCTGGAAAGATCTGAAGGCCAAACACAATGCTCTCAGCAAAGTGGAATCAGCAAGGCGAAGAAAGAGCAAAAAGAAGAAGACTCAAGATCGTTTCTTCAAAGATCCCTTTGACTTTGCAAGAAAGCTGTTTGAACAACCCAAATCAGGGACTCTCACAGTGGGCAAGGAAACCCTAGAGCAGCATCTCAGGGAAACATATTCCGATTCTCAGCGCGAGGCACCACTTGAAATCCAAAATCTGGTTTGGCCTGCAGCGCCAGAAGGAAAATTCAATAACAAACCACCAACACTGGATGAAGTGAAGAACGTAGTAAAGAAAGCCAGAGCCAAGTCAGCACCTGGACCAAACGGAATACCATACCTGCTCTACAAGAAATGCCCAAAAGTGCTCGAGTGGCTCCACAAGATGATTCGATCAGCATGGAGGAACCAGAAGATCAGCGACCAATGGATGAGAGCTGAAGGAGTGTACATTCCGAAGGAGCAGAACTCCAGCAGCATCAATCAGTTCAGGCCAATATCACTTCTGAACGTCGAGGGGAAAATCTTCTTCTCTGTTATGGCAGCAAGATTGACAAAATACCTGACTGAAAACAAGTATCTGGATATGTCAGTCCAAAAGGGAGGCATACCAGGAATGCCTGGATGCTTGGAACATGCCACGTTGATTTGGGATGCCATCCAAAAAGCAAGAACAGAGAAGAGAGACATTGACGTAGTTTGGCTTGATCTGGCGAATGCATATGGATCAGTTCCACACGATATGATCCAGCTGGCTCTTGAAATGTATCACATCCCAGAAAACATCCGAACAATGCTGAGGAAGTATTTCCAAGGGTTCTCAATGCGGTTCTCTACCAAAGAATACACCACGGACTGGATAGACCTAGAGGTGGGCATTGCAATGGGCTGTGCAATCTCTCCCATACTGTTCGTGTTGGCAATGGAAGTCATCTTGAAAGCTGCAATGAAGAGTTCAGGTCCAGTGAATCTGGGAGATGGATACCAGATGCCTCCTCTGAAAGCTTTCATGGATGACACAACAGTCTTGTCCACGGATGAGGAAGAGACACACCAAATCATAAAGCAGCT
>CM060305.1:164648086-164650586 GCA_030674185.1 Monoplex corrugatus
CCAACCAGCTAACCAACTAACCAACCAAACAGCTAACCAGCTAAACAATAACCAACCAACCAGCTAACCAACTAACCAATCAACCAGCTAATCAACTAACCAACCAACCAGCTAACCATCTAACCAACCAACCAACCAACCAACCAACCAACCAGCTAACCAACTAACCAACCAACCAGCTAACCAAATTAACCAACTAGCCAACTAACCAATCAACCAGCTAACCAACTGACCAACTAACCAACCAACCAGCCAACCAACCAACCAACCAAACAGCTAACCAGCTAACCAACCAAACAGCTAAACAACAAACCAACTAACCAACCAACCAGCTAACCAACTAACCAACCAACCTACTAACAAACTAACCAAACAAACAACTAACCAACTAACCAACCAACCAGCTAACCAACTAACCAACCAACCAGCTAACCAACTAAGCAACTACGAGTTTATACATAATAGCTAGTTGTGTTGTGAGTCAGGCCTTTAATGATTTATTTATTTATTTACTTCATAATATATATGTTGTTGTTTTTTTTGAAGGTAAGATATACACATACACATGTCATTTACATGTAACCAAGATTATTCCAGTGGCAGGCTAATAAAATACCAGTATAAAATATAGACTAGGTAAAACATAGTCTGGGTAGGGCCTCAAGACCTGGCCAGCTCATGGGTTTATGTGCAGGCTTAAGGCATGTGCCACGGTCACCATACACATGGCACCTGTGACGTTAGTGCATATGAAATTCGTTCCGAGCGCGGAGACGTCATCTTGAGAAACTGAAACTGAAACTAACCAACCAACCAGCTAAACCAACTATCTAGCCCCGACCAAAGGACCAACTAGCTTACCGAAATCGCGTAAATTTCATTTTTAGTTTAGGTTACTTGTCTGTGAATAATTATAGATTGCAGGGATAGCGAAGGTAAAGCATCAAGGATGGAGAGCTGACACCGTCTTCGCACAGTTCGAAACAAATACTGATGTGTCTGCCACCTCCCTTGACACTAAGGCTTTGGAGTTTGGACAGTGTTCCAATGGGATTTGTGGCACTCGGGCAAGTGCATATTCGGCCACAACAGTTCAGCCAGTAATTATCTGACAAGGTTGTGCAAACCGCTATGCTATGGCAAAGTCTTAAAATGAAATAAAACTATTTTTCCCAACGGTATAGGTATTAGCACATAAGTGAACTTACAGTTTTGCTGTTGCTGATCTCCTTACATTAACCCTGTAAAACACTAATCGGACTGCACCAGAATGATGGAAACATTAAGATGGGCAGCGAAGAGGCCAGTTACTAATCCGGCTGGGACTGAACTCGGAATAATTAAGCTTGAGTTTTATGTTGCGGAGTGGTATTGAACTTAACCCTTTCACTCCCGTACCCTATCTGCCCGCTGCAAAACCTCAACCCTTTGACCCCTTCACCTATCCACCAGCTTCCTGCAGAGGCGGAGGAGGAGGGAATGAAAAGTGTCAATGCAGGAAGCTGGTGGATAGGGTGAGGGAGTGAAACTGTGAAGTCTTTTCTTTGCTACATGGCTGACAACGCAGGATGCTGGCGGATAGGATGAGGGAGTCAATAGGTTAACCCTTTGATTCTCGCACCCTATCCACCGAGTGCAAAATCTTAACTCCCTTTGACTCCCTCACCCTGTTCACTAACTTCGTGCAGAAAGCTGGTGGATAGGGTGAGGGAGTCAAAGGGTTAAGTTTTTGTTTTGCTAGCATGTATGGCAATGCAGGATGCCAGCGGATATGGGAGTGAGTCAAAGGGTTAAGATATGAGATCTTGAGTCTATGGTTTTATCAAAAATGGCCGGCCAGGCAGACTGGCTTAACCCTTTGACTCCCGCACCCTATCCACCAAATGCAAAAACTTAACCCTTTGACTCCCTCACCCTATCCACCAGCTTCCTGCAGGAAGCTGGTGGATAGGGTAAAGGAATCAAAGGATCAAGTTTTTGCTTTTGCTAGCACGGTTGGCAGTGCGGGATGCTGGTGGACAGGCTGCGGGAGTCAAAGGGTTAACATTTCGGTGTCCTTACCCATCGACCCTCATAGGCCTAGCCCATAATTATGATGTCACTATGACCGTGTCGAGTCATCCTCACGGATAAAACCCTTTGCTTGACAACACTAGCACTCAAGCGAAAAACGTTGTGTTATTTTGTGATGAACGTTTTCACACTCGATGACACATAAAATACGTGGTGGTTTTTTGTTGTCTTAAATTTTATACTTGGGCTGCACTGACAAATAAACTGTTTGTTGTTTCGCTGGTGGTTTTATAACTTACGTGATGACACGTGGCACTTAAGGAGTAATCGTGCTCTTGAATAAAACGAATCGAAGTATTTCCATGATTTATTTAACAACCAACCAACCAATCTACCAACCAACCGACAGACCGACCAACCGACCGACCGACAAACCAACCAACCAGCCAACCAACTAACCAACCAACCAACCAACCAACCAACCTAC
>CM060305.1:164660586-164670586 GCA_030674185.1 Monoplex corrugatus
ATTTGTTTATTTGTTTGTTTGTTCTGTTTTATCTATTTACTTATTTATTCATTTATTTATTTAGTTATTTATTTTTCTTGACCAAGACTTCAGAAAGGCAGAGCGCTGAACGAGACAAAAGGGGAGTGACCTGGGAAATGAACCTATTTCTCCAGATGAGGCGGAACAGCCGAGTGGTCAAGACGAAGAAACATGACAGCGCTCAGCATGCATGTCTACCAATGACAGGAGGTGCAGAATGTGCAGCAACACAATGGCTGCTAAACATTGTGCATATCACACGCATCTGAGGAAACATTGCTCGCGAAGCTTAACAACAACATCAACAACAACAACATCAACAACAACAACGAAAACAACAACAACAACAAACCCAATAAACAAACAAAACTCGAGAACAAACAAACAAAACTAAACCCCATCTCCACCACCACCGTCAACAAAAATGATCTGAAGACTTTGTGGTCATTCTTTCCACATTATAGTTTTTCGTGAATTCGATCGTCAATCCATGTTTCAGCATTATTTTTGACTTTTCAAAAGATGCGTTCATAAACAACACGAGCCTACCTTCC
Source organism: Monoplex corrugatus (assembly GCA_030674185.1). NCBI lineage: Eukaryota > Metazoa > Mollusca > Gastropoda > Littorinimorpha > Ranellidae > Monoplex > Monoplex corrugatus. The sequence continues at coordinate 164,661,162 of CM060305.1, forward strand.
GGCCTAAAATCGAGGGAGCGATCGTTCAATCAAAAACAGACGATGCAAAGAGTGTCCCATTTGTTCAATGTAAAGGAGTAACATTTACAAACTCGACCAACTCATTCGATCTATATCGAACTCTAACTCATTCGACCCGCATCAAAGACCAACTCATTCGATCTATATCGAACTCCAACTCATTCGACCTGCATCAAAGATTAACTCATTCGATCTATATCGAACACCAGTTCAAGGACGTATATCGAACACCAACTCATTCGACCTATATCGAACTCCAGTTCAAGGATCTATATATCGAACACAAGCAGCTCTACAACAACTGAAGAGATCGTTTACCTAGGCAGCACCGTCAGACATGAAGGAGGAGCAGGCAGGAAGATCAAAAATCGTTTCAGCTCGGCCAGAAACACTTCAGAATGCTGAACAACGTGTGGAGATTCCCCCTTGTACAACATCAACGGCCAACTGAGATTGTGTCAGAACTGTGTACTTTCAATCCTGCGTTACGGATCAGAATGCCAGGGGATAACAGAAAGCGACCTGACCAGGCTGTGAACCTTTCACACAAGAAGATATCCTATGAATCGTGCGAATTTTCTGGTCAAACATTATCTCCAATCAACAACTATTCAGCCAATGCAGTTAAGAGAGTATAGACACCATCATCATGAACAGACGTTAGAGATGGACTGGCACATCATCTTGAAAGAGCTAGTTAATATCGCTAGAACTTCCCTACACTGGATATCAGATGGAAGGCGCACGAGAGGAAGACCTAAGTACACCTGCCGACTAGCTACAGAAGGAGAACTCATGGCCTGAAACATCACCTGAGGTACCCAACCATACAGAGGTTACAGACAATAGTAGAGGATCTTCGTTGCTGTCCTATGCCGATGGTATAACGTAGTTTAAGTGATGACGATGACAAGAAAGCTGGAGGGAAAGAGAACACCAGGTAGACCCAGGGAAAAATATTGGACGGTCTTGCAGTGTGGCTGAAGACAAAGAGGGTGGAAGATGTGCCTGCGTCAACAAGGGATAGAAACATAATCATGGAGAGCCATAATCGCCAACGCCATGTGGCAAGGCACTTGATGATGATGATGATGATAATGATGATGATAATGATGATGATGGACTTTCTCGTTAAGCCGATGGATAAGTAGACATACTGGTTCTTTATCGTCTGGTATGGGTCTTCATATGAGATACAAGACCAATCCTGGAGGCATGTGTTCTTCCGTAGGAACTTCAAGGGTTCTGCTTCCGTCGTTCCTCCTTCTGTTGAATATCATTGTTGTCAGGACAAAACAAATTACGACATTCCTTTAGACGGATTCATCGCACCCGGACAATTCCATATGCGCTCCATCCTAATCTTCCAGCAGTTATCTGGCAGACTCCCTGAGCTTGCGCAATCCCGTATGCGCTGACAAGGTCTTGAAATGGAGAGAAGGACGGAAAGAACGACCCATGAGACACTAAGCTGATCACCATAAGGACAATGGACAGTTCTGAACATTGCGGGCTGGGATTGAACTCGAGATACCAGATCTTGGGTCCACAGGTCTATCAACAGAACCAAGCACCCCACTTTGCCTGCAAGGCACGGAGTACATTTACACAGTTATTGCCATGGTTAGTGTATATTAACCCTTTGACTCCCGCACCCTATCCACGAACTGCAAAAACTTGACCTTTTGACTCCCTCACTTTATTTGCCACCTTCTTGCAAGAAGCTGGTGACTGGGGTGAAGGAATCAAAGGGTTAAGTTTTTCTTTTGTGATCATCGTTGACAATGCAGGTTACCAGTGGACAGGGTGCGGGAATCAAAGGGTTAATGTCCCAGCGGAGAAATGCGATTAGTTAACCGTTTGACTCCTGCACCCTGCCCAAAAGCATCCCGCATCAACCATACTAGGAAAGCAAAAACTTACCTCTTTGTCTTCCTGTAGGAAGCTGGTGGATAGGGTGAGGTAGTCAGAAAGTCAAGTTTTTTTGCAGTTGGCGGATGGGGTGCGGGAGTCAAAGGGTTAACTCTTTGACTCCCGCATTCTGTCCACCAGCGTCCTGCATTGCCAACCATGACAGCAAATCAAAAACTCAACCCATGCAGGAAGCTGGTAGATAGGGTGAGGGAATCAAAGGGTTAAGTTTCTGAAGTTGATAGACACTTCTGTATGCACCGCAGTAGCCAGTTTACTCTGTTGCTCGCGATGTCTTTCCTGTTGGGAGTGCCTGTTGTAGTTTATCTGGTCGTGGTGATGCCATAGCTGATGAGCAAACGGGCAGCTAATGGCGATTAGTACGTAAGTAATACTGAACACAGTTTTTCGTGCCAACATTCAAACCTTGTGAGTTAAGTTAAGCTGTCGAAGATAAGGCGTAACATTTTGCGTTAGTGTTACATTTCTACATTCCACACACGCATCTATCTGTATGTCTCTGTCTGTCTGTCTGTCTCTCTGTCTCTGTCTCTGTCTGTCTCTGTCTCTTTCTATCTCTCTGTCTATCTCTCTGTCTCTGTCTCTCTCCTCTTTCTCTCTCTCTCTCCTCTCCACTCTCTCTCTCCCACTCTCTCTCTCCCCCTCTCTCTTTCCTAGACACACACAGATACACATACTCACGTTTGTCTCTCTCTTATTCACAAACGCAGGCACACACACACTCACTCACACACACACACACAAACACAGACACATAACCACACACTCACTCACACACACTCACACACACTCACACACACACACACACAAACACAGACACATAACCACACACTCACACACACACACACACACACATACGCGCGCGCGCGCACATAGATGGATAAGAAGAAGGAGACAGATAGACAGACAGGCAGATAGAAAGACAAATACATAGATAGATAGATAACCAGACAGAAAAATATCGAGTACATTTTATATTTTTTGTTTGTTTGGTTGGTTGAATAGCAAGCTGATTGTCTTCTTGTTGCTGCAGCTGCTGCTGTTTGTTCCTGCTGTGTGTGTGTGTGTGTGTGTGTGTGTGTGTGTGTGTGTGTGTGTGTGTGTGTGTGTGTTGTGTGTGTGTTTTGCGTGTGTGTGTGTGTACGTGTGTGTGTATGTATGTGTGTGTATGTGTGTGTGTATGTGTGTGTGTACGTGTGTGTGTGTACGTGTGTGTGTGTGTGTGAGTATGTGTATGTATGTGTATGTGTGTATGTGTGTGTTTGTGTATGTATGTGTGTGTGCGTGCACGCGAGTGCATGTATGTGTGTGTGTACGTGTGTGTACGTGTGTACGTGTGTGTGTATGTGTGTGCGTGTGTGTGTATGTATGTGTGTGTATGTGTGTGTGTTGTGTGTACGGACAGACAGACAGATAGACAGGCAGAGGAAGAGGGAGAGAGAGAGAGACAGAGAGAGAGCGAGAGACAGATACAGGCAGCGAGACAGCGACAGAGACAGAGACAGAGACAGATACAGAGACAGAGATATGGACAGAGAGACAAAAACAGAGACAGAGACAGAGACAGACAGAGAGAGAGATAGAGACAGAGACAGATACAGAGACAGAGACAGAGACAGAGACAGAGACAGAAACAGAGAGACAGAGACAGAGACAGAGAAACATACAGAAAAGAAAGAAAGAGGAAGAGGCAGGCGATACAACATAGTCAAAGACAGGTGCTATAGCCAAGCGAGTAAGACATCAGACATCCAATCGGAATATCTAGGTTCGATCCTATCTAGCAGAGCATCTACAGCAAAAACATACTGTCTGAACAGTGTGAGCAAAATAACGTGCAATACACTCAACCGAGAAAATTCCCAACGCTTAAAAAACAAAGGAAATAAAGAGGGAAGCAGGGAGAATTTTAAATATTAACTAAGTAACATAACTCTTGAGAGTCACGGAGTTATCTCCCATGTAGAATTTCTCAACTCCAACACAGTTTGCGCTACCCATTCAGCTAGCATAGACGCAGCCACAAAGCATAAAGTTGTAAGCTCAGAACATTAGAATTAGTTAATGCTTAAAAACAAAACAAAACAAATGATACTAATAATAATAAGAATAAAATAACTGCATAAATAAATACATAAATAAGTAAATAAATAAACGAAGAAATAAATAAATAAATAAATAAATAAATAGATGAATAAATAGATAATAGATAAATAAATAAATAAACAAATAAATAGATAAATAAATAAATAAATAAATAGATAAATAAATAAATAAATAAATAAATAAATTTTAAAAAAATGAAAATCGGTCTCAGGAACACAATGTGGTGGAAAGAAGGACTACGTTTTGACCGTGTGCCTCGAACAAAGCGTGATTGTGAACAATTTCATGGCTTAAACAATCCACCAGGGAACTGGTGAGGGAAGGAGACCGGTGAAGAGGAAAGACAGAAAGGAAAACAACTAACAAACAAGCAATAAACTGACAACATTGCAGAATGAACAGAGAAACCATGTGCAGAGACCCAGGCGTAGGCACACAACCGACAGAGCTGAAAAGACTTTTGTGACCAGTTTTTTCAGTGCAGCGACCCATGCTTAGGCACACAACCGACAGAGCTGAAAAGACTCTTGTGACCAGTTTTTCAGTGCAGCGACCCAGGCTTAGGCACACAACCGACAGAGCTGAAAAGACTCTTGTGACCAGTTTTTTCAGTGCAGTAACCCAGGCTTAGGCACACAACCAATAGAGCTGAAAAGACTCGTGTGACCAGTTTTTCAGTGCAGCCACCCAGGCTTAGGCACACAAAGGACAAAGTTGAAAGAATCTTGTGACTAGTTCTTTAGAGCGGCACACCAGTGACTGTTCACAGAGTTAAAGGAAACAGAGGAAGAAGCAGGAGAAGGAGAATGACAATTTGAAGCTAAATTTGTACACTGACACCTAAAGGCTGGTAATTTAAGAACTGCGTTTCTGCTGAAAAGTGAAAAAACCACCCAGATCGACCCTCATCCATCTATTTTGCCTTCACTACTTTTATACCTCAGTGAGTTAGCTACTTGTGGTGGGTCCTATTTTTGATCAGACGGTTGTTTGCAGTCTTCAACAATTTTTTTTGGTTTAAATCATGTAACAATTTAGTTTAGTATACGTATTTACAAATAGTGTTTGTCACATATAAAAAATAAAAAAAACCCAAATCAAAACCAAACTAAAACAAAACAAACAAACAAACAAACAAAACAAAACAAAACAAAAAACAAAACAACAAAACCAACAAAAAAAAAAGACAAAAAAAAAAAAAAGACAAACAAACGAAAAAAACACCAACTAAACGTTTCCTTCATCAGACAGAATATTTGTACTTTTCTATTCCAGTGAAGAACATGAATGTCATGTTCAGTGTCGTATCACGCCCCCCTACCCCCTGGCTCACTCATGAGATTGCCTGTGCAAAACGTGCCCGCCGCAGAGCAGAGCGCCGCTGGCGCAAATCCAAACTCACTGTACACAGGCAACTTTTCCAAGCCTCTAAAACAAAAGTATCCACCCTCATTGCATCTGCAAAAACAAGCTATTTCCAAACCAAAATCCTGAATGCCTCTTCTTCAAAAGAACTCTTTACAACCATGAATCATCTCCTTGGCACACGAAAAGACTTACCTCTCCCAACAAAACATACAAATGAAGAACTCCCATCTGTATTCTCCAAGTATTTCACCACCAAAATACAAACTCTTCGTGACAGGCTTGACAGGACACCCTGTCAACCATGCCCACCTGACCCTTCCTTCTCTGGCACACCTCTCACTACTTTTACCCCAGTCTCACAAGAAGAAATTTTCAACACAATCAGATCCATGTCGTTCAAAACCTGCGAACTGGATCCTCTTCCAGGTTCTCTCTACTCCGACTGTCTCCCTACTCTCCTCCCATTCATCACTGACATCATCAACACTTCTTTTCAAACTGGAACTGTCCCAGATTCTTTCAAGTCTGCTATTGTTCACCCTCTCCTCAAGAAACACAATTTAGACCCAAATGAACTGAAAAATTACAGGCCTATCTCTAATCTCTCTTTCTTGTCAAAACTCCTTGAAAAGGTCGTCCTCAACCAGCTGAACTCTCAACTGTCTGCCAACAATCTCCTCAATCCTTTCCAGTCAGCCTACCGCCAGTGCCATAGCACTGAAACTGCCCTACTACACATTCTCAACAATCTCCTCCTTGCAACTGATACTGGCAAAGTCTCTCTCCTCACACTCCTTGATCTGTCTGCAGCCTTCGATACCATTGACCATGGTATTCTCCTTTCTAGACTTCATCATACTTTTGGCATTTCTGACATTGCTCTCTCCTTTTTCACTTCGTATTTATCAAACAGAAAACAAACTGTTCTCATCAATGGCACTTACTCTCAACCTGCATACCTGACCTGTGGTGTTCCACAAGGATCTGTCCTTGGCCCTGTTCTTTTCACTCTTTATACCTCCCCCCTGTCCATCATCATCAACTCCCACTCTATAAAACACCACTTCTATGCTGATGACACCCAACTTCAAGACAGTGACTCACCTGATAATATACAGCGCCTGTTGACTCGCACCACTGAGTGTTACTCGGACATCAAGAACTGGATGACACACAATAGACTTCAGCTTAATGACGACAAGACAGAAGCTATCCTCATTGGCACACGTCAGAAACTTTCCCAGCTGCCTCCTCTTTCTCTCCCATTATGTAACACATCAGTCCCAATTTCTGATTCAGCTAAAAAAACCTTGGTGTCTGCATTGACTCTACCCTGTCCATGAACAACTTTGTTTCTCAAACTGCCAGATCTTGCTACTATCATCTCCATCGTATAAGCCTGATCAGGAAGTATCTCTCTGTCGAAACAACTGCAAAACTCGTTCTCTCCTTCATAATGTCTCGCATTGACTATTGCAATTCACTCCTGTCTGGTCTTCCTGCCTCCATCATTCACATCCTACAGCGCATTCAAAACAATGCTGTACGCCTTGTACTCAAAAAGAAAAAAGCTGACCACATATCTCCTCTCCTGGCACAACTTCACTGGCTCCCTGTATCAAAGCGCATACAGTACAAACTAGACACCATGTGCTACAAAAGCCTCAATAACGCAGCCCCCGATTACCTGTCAAGCCTACTTGAGATCTATGTTCCCTCACGTACCCTCCGCTCTGCCTCCGATCCTCTGACTTTTCGCTTTCCACGCACTAAGCTCAATACCTATGGTCCACGAGCCTTCTCTGTTTCTGGTCCACTCTCCTGGAACAAACTTCCTCTCTCAGTCCGTCAGCAACCTACTTTTGTCTCCTTCAAGTCCGCTCTCAAAACTCACCTTTTCTCCTCCGCATAAAATCCTAACCTCACTCAACCCCCCTCTGCAGCCTGTCTCCGCTCGGAGAGGAATCACTTTGTTTTAATATATAATTGTATATGATATGCTCTCTGTGGTTTTCCATTGGTTTTATTCTTGCTTTTATTGCTTTTATTCTTTCTCCCCATTTGTGGCCATGCGTGTGTGTGTGTGTGTGTGTGTGTGTGTGTGTGTGTGTGTGTGTGTGTGTGTGTGTGTGTGTGTGTGTGTGTGTGTGTGTGTGTGTGTGCGCGCGTGTGTGCGTGCGTGCGTGTGTCTTTTCGGCGCTTGGATTTGATTTTGTCGAGATTTGCGCTATATAAATATTGTAATTATTATGTATGCATGTGCGTACATACGTATGTATGTATGTGTGTATGTATGTATGTATGTATGTATGTATGTATGTATGTATGTATGTATGTATACGCTTAGATTTATGTATGTATGTATGTATGCATGTATACGCTCAGCTTAGATTTATGTATGTAAGTATGTATGCATGTATGTATGCATGTATACGCTCATATGTATGTAGGTATGTATGCATGTATACGCTCAGCGCTTAGATTTGATTTTATCAAGATTTTGCGCTATATAAATAAAATATATTATTATTATTATTATTTATCATGAACTCATTGATCTTTGAAAAAATAAAGGGTCATTGTTCATCAGACTGGTATTCCGATCTTTTGCCCATTTTGGACCTATTCTGTGGAATAATCTGCCCTTTGACCTAAGACATTTGTCAAACCATTCCTCTTTTCAAACACAGCTTAAAGCTCATCTTTTCCATGAATCCTCCGGCTTTACTGTTACTGTTAATTCTGTTTAACCCTTCGACTCCCGCACCCTAACCACCAGCATCTTGTACTGTCAACCATGCTAGCAAAACAAAAAGTTAACCCTTTGACTCTCTCTTTCCGTCTCCATCAGCTTCCTGCAGGAAGCTGGTGAAGAGGGTGAGAAAGTCAAAGGGTTAACTTTTGTCAGTTGTAGATGGGGTGCGGAAGTCAAAGGGTTAACGTCCAGCCGACTGCGTAGAGCCATATCAGGGCTATAACCGTTTCCTTTTAACATTTTGACTCCCGCACCCTATTCCATCAACAGCAAAAACTTAACCCTTTGATTCCCTCAAACTATCCACCAGCTTCCTGCAGGAATCAAAGGATTAAGTTTTTGTAGAAAGCTGGTGGATAGGGTGAGGGAATCAAAGGGTTAAGTTTTTGCTTTGCTCGCGTGGTTGACAAAGAAGGGCGCTAGTGGTGGACAGGGTGCGGGAATCAAAGGGTTAAATTAACTTTGTTATATAGACCGTATTGCTGTCCCGTTTGGGTGCGTTTTTGTAGTATGTTGTATTTGGATCATGATCGCCAACGCCATGCGGCAGGGCACCTGATGATGATGATGATGTATTTGGATGTTATTGAGAGTGCGCGTGTGATATTAATGTGCAAAAATAGTGAATGTGTGTTGCATGTTTATTTTAGTTATTTTTGTACTATAGAATTGTAAACGCGTAGAGCACCGTAAAGCGTACTACGCATTTTACGTCCTTATTATCAATAGCATTAAGTTTTGATAAACACTTTAAACGGTGAAGGAAGCTCTATAGTTTTCTATGCCAACAAAATATTTAAATGTAGAGTTAAAGGGTTAATCTTTTTGCGGTTAAAAAACATGAAATCCACTCATGCAAAATAACAGCAAATGGCACAACCTTGACACAGGTTGATAAATTCAAATACCTGGGAACGATCATTTCATCAGACAGCAGATGCACATCAGAAATAGCCAGCAGAATCGGCCGAGCCAAAACAGCATTCAAGAAGATGAAAAGCATTCTTACCAACAAATGCCTGTCAATCAACATCAGGAAGAGAGTTCTTGAGTGTTATATAGAACCAATACTTTTGTACGGTTGTGAGGCGTGGACAGTCAACAAACAAAGCCAAAACAAGATTGAGGCAGCCGAGATGTGGTTTCTAAGAAGAATGTTGAGAGTTCCATGGACAGCAAAGAAAACAAACGACATTGCGAACAAAGGAAGAAGATGATGAAATGTCCGAGGTTAGCATTTCAT
>CM060305.1:164678086-164693086 GCA_030674185.1 Monoplex corrugatus
GGGAGAGGGTGTGTGGAGACAAACGACCTGTGAAACACTAAGCTGACACCACCAGAATGATGGAAGCATTAAGATGGGCAGCGAACAGGACATTGCGAGCAAAGGAAGAAGATGATGAAGTGTCCGAGGTTAGCATTTCATAGAGTATACATCAGAAAGAGAGTCCTTGAATGTTATATAAACCAATACTGTTGTACGGATGCGAGGCTGGGACAGTCAGCAAGCCAAAGCCAGAGCAAATTGAGGCAGCGAGATGTGGTTTCTAGAAGAATGTTGAGAATTCCAAGGACAGCAAAGAAAACAAACGAGACAGTCTTGATGGAGGTAGACACAAGTAGATCACTCATAAGGAAGATTAGGAAAAGACAAGCAACATTTATAAGCCATTTTATGAGGAAGGGGGATTTGGAGCACCTGGTCACAACGGGAAAGCTGGAGGGAAAGAGAGCACCAGGTGACCCAGGGAGAGAATGCTGGACGGACTTGCAGAGTGGCTGGGGATGAGGAGGTGGGGGAGATGCTAGGGGCAACGAGAGACAGAGACGGATGGAAGTCCATGGTCGCCAACGCCATGCGGCAGTGCACTTGATGATGATGTGATGAGAGTATACATATATACCTATCTAAGTATATTCTTATGAAAATCAATTTTTGCTACACGAAAGCAATTTTTTTTTAAACATTTCAAACGTCATTGTCAAAAGAGTGTAAACATTAAAATGCAAGAGTTATGAACGCACTTGGCTTTCATTACTAAGTAACATGTGCGTTGTTTCCATTTTAAATGTAGCAGGCCATTTGTGTGTGTTTGTGTATGTGTGTGTGTGTGTGTGTGTGTGTGTGTGTGTGTGTGTGGTCAATGTGTGTGTGTGTGTGTGTGTGTGTGGGTGTTGTGTGTGTCAATGTGTGTGTGTTGTGTGTGTGTGTATGTGTGCGTGTATGTGTGTGTGTATGTCGTGTGTGTTGTGGTGTGCGCGCGTTGATTGTGTGTGTGTGGTGTTGTGTGTGTGTGTTTTCAAATTTCAATCTATCCTTTGTATTAATGAAATATACATACATTTTGAATCACTTTACTCGATCTTAAAGCCAGCCCTACAATGCAAAACAGAAGAGGTAATGAATGATACCTGCATCTCACGATACAAACGATGATAATTAATTGTTCACTTGCAGTTCATTTATCCTGCCATTTATGTATTTGTCTCTCAGACATTTTGGTGGCACCTAGCCAATTCTGTCTGCTCTCTTGAACGTATCACATTTCAGTCGCACTACACACAATAGAGTTCATTAGATCAAGGAGCTATCAATTCTTCACCTCCACACGGCAACTCACGAGAGGAGACTTATCATTCTGGGGACTCGTGAAATATTCATGAACTATCCACTGCAGGGGTCAAAGAGGTATGGGCTGCTTGCTGACCGTATGAATATTGATGAGGATCGAATTAAATATTCATGAGGGTTGACACAGAACCCGTCCATGTTTTGCTGTCAGAGTAGCAGGAAAGTCACGTAACAAGTGGTGTGGTGTGTTGTGGAGGTCAGTGATTACACTACCTAAGTTCGAGCCTGATTCGGACAAGGAGTTGACTTTTTTTCTCCACCACCCCCCCCACACACACTTCCTCTCTTTCACACACTCTCTCTTCCACTATCTACCACACACACGCACACACGCACGCACGCACACACACACAAACACACACACAAACAAATACATACATGGTGTTCGTCTGTCGTCGTCGACAATGACCATGGCTTCATGAAGTTGCTTTGAGTCAGTGTGTCCAGAGGTGACTGATCAATCCGATCCGAGCACGGAAGTAACGTCCACAGGTTGGACATCTATGGTCAGTTACTGTGGTTGAAGGGTTTGCAGCCCTAGCTTTCCGTGCAGCTCGTTTTTCTTGTGCAGATTGGATACGAGACACTTTTGAAGTGGTACATCCGGTTTTGATTCTTCTACGCCAGACTGTACGGTCGAGGGCAAGGTTTTCCCAATTCTCCCAGTCTATGTTGAGGGACTTTAGCGATGCCTTCAAGCTGTCTTTAAACCGTTTTCTCTGGCCTCCAACTGTTCTCTTGCCAGACGATAGTTCCCCGTAGAGGAGTTGCTTCGGAATTCTGGTGTCAGACATCCGGTACACATGGCCAGCCCAGCGAACTTGACTCTTTTGAGGTAAAGTGTGGATGGAGGGGAGATTGGCTCTCTCTAGTACTTCTGCATCAGGGATCTTCTCTTGCCATCTCAATAATACATACATACACACACATACAAACACATACTCGCACTAGCACACATTCACACACTTAACATATTATAACCAATGTGTGTCTTATAATCCTGTCTTGAGTTTTGATGGCGAATAAATGTGTTCTGGATTCTGAGTGAAGAGTTTTGAGTCTCACACATACACAGATGCACGCGTACACAAACATACACACACATGCATACACACACATGCACACAAACAGACACCACACACACACACACACACACAAACACACACACACACACACACACACACACACACACACACACACACACACACACACACACACACACACACACACACACACACACAAGCACGGATCTGAATACTGAATATCAGGTGGTGAGACGATAGACTAAGGTCCTGTGTGCAGAACGCATTTCGCCCGTCACTCGTCACCCGCCATGATCATTGACTTCGATGGTAATTGCAGCAGCAGCAGCAGCAGCAGCAGCAGCAGTAGCACCAGCACCAGCACCAGTACCAGCACCAACCAGCACCAGCAACAGCAGCAGCAGAATCACAACAGCTCTCGATCCGTTGACTCCGGTCTTGGCTGTTCCGTGCTACTTCGTGGGCCTTCAAACCGCACTGATATTGGTGATGTTTATGTACAGAGGGCGGACGGTCTGCACGGATTTCTTTGGGCCTCTGTTGTTACCGTTACTGTTGTGTAGAGATTAACCCTTTGACTCCCACACCCTATTCACCACTGCAAAAATCTTAACCTTTTGATTCCCTCACCCTATCAGGAAGCTGGTGGATAGGGTGAGGGAGTCAAAGGGTTAAGTTTGCGTTATTCTACCGAAATGACAATGCAGGATGTTGGTAGACAGGGTGCGGGAGTCAAAGGGTTAAAGTCCTGCCACTCTATGTTTTGTAGAGATTAAAGTCCTACCACTCTATGTTTTGTAGAGATTAAAGTCCTACCACTCTACTGTTTTGTAGAGATTAAAGTCCTACCACTCTACTGTTTTGTAGAGATTAAAGTCCTACCACTCTACTGTTTTGTAGAGATTAAAGTCTTACCACTCTACTGTTTTGTAGAGATTAAAGTCCTACCACTCTACTATTTTGTAGAGATTAAAGTCCTACCACTCTACTGTTTTGTAGAGATTAAAGTCCTACCACTCTACTGTTTTGTAGAGATTAAAGTCCTACCACTCTACTGTTTTGTAGAGATAAAGTCCTACCACTCTACTGTTTTGTAGAGATTAAAGTCCTACCACTCTATTGTTTGTAGAGATTAAAGTCCTACCACTCTACTGTTTTGTAGAGATTAAAGTCCTACCAGTCTATTGTTTTGTAGAGATTAAAGTCCCACAACTCTATTCTTTTGTAGAGATTAAAGTCCTACCACTCTACTGTTTTGTAGAGATTAATTAAAGTCCTACCACTCTACTGTTTTGTAGAGATTAATTAAAGTCCTACCACTCTACTGTTTTGTAGAGATTAAAGTCCTACCACTCTACTGTTTTGTAGAGATTAAAGTCCTACCACTCTACTGTTTTGTAGAGATTAAAGTCCTACCACTCTACTGTTTTGTAGAGATTAATGTCTTACCACTCTATTGTTTTGTAGAGATTAAAGTCCTACCACTCTACTGTTTTGTAGAGATTAAAGTCCTACCACTCTACTGTGTTGTAGAGATTAAAGTCCTACCACTCTATTGTTTTGAAGAGATTAAAGTCCTACCACTCTACTGTTTTGTAGAGATTAAAGTCCTACCACTCTACTGTTTTGTAGAGATTAAAGTCCTACCACTCTATTGTTTTGTAGAGATTAAAGTCTTACCTACCACTCTACTGTTTTGTAGAGATTAAAGTCCTACCTACCACTCTACTGTTTTGTAGAGATTAATTAAAGTCCTACCACTCTACTGTTTTGTAGAGATTAAAGTCTTACAACTCTATTGTTTTGTAGAGATTAAAGTCTTACAACTCTATTGTTTTGTAGAGATTAAAGTCTTACAACTCTATTGTTTGTAGAGATTAAAGTCCTACCACTCTACTGTTTTGTAGAGATTAAAGTCTTACAACTCTATTGTTTGTAGAGATTAAAGTCCTACCACTCTACTGTTTTGTAGAGATTAAAGTCCTACAACTCTATTGTTTTGTAGAGATTAAAGTCCTACCACTCTACTGTTTTGTAGAGATTAAAGTCCTACCACTCTACTGTTTTGTAGAGATTAATGTCCTACCACTCTACTGTTTTGTAGAGATTAAAGTCCTACCACTCTACTGTTTTGTAGAGATTAATGTCCTACCACTCTACTGTTTTGTAGAGATTAAAGTCCTACCACTCTACTGTTTTGTAGAGATTAATGTCCTACCACTCTCAGAGTATACGAGGACACTAGCTATAAGAATGTTGCTCAAAGAAGCCTTTAAAAATGTTTTTAGTTGCATTGTGAGATACTGATGCTTTTTTTTCGGATTCTCTCATGTATCTCAACTTTTTCCTTGCAATTTAGTGTGCGCCAAACGAACCCGAAGCAACACTGTCGTCTCTGTAAAAGTTATGTAGAAGAATCCCTTTTAACCTTTTGACTCCCGCACCCTGTCCATCAGCTGTAAAAACTTAACCCTTTGACTCCCTCACCCTGTCTACCAGATTCCTGCAGGAAGCTGGTGGAGAGGGTGAGGGAGTCAAAGGGGTTGTTTTTTTTGCTTTGCTAGTATGGTTGACAGTGCCGGATGGTAGTGGATATAGTGAGGGAGTCAAAGAGTTAATAAGCTGTCAGTCAACTCTTTGACTCCCGCACCCTGTCCACCAGCATCCTACATTGTTAACCATGCTAGCAAAGCAAAAACTTAACCTTTTGACTCCCTCAGACAACAGCTGGCAGATTCGGGTGGAGCGCATGTGGACTTTTTTCGTCCCAGTGCGATGGATCCCTTTTGACCAAACTCAACAGTCCTTTCTAGAAACCGAAAGTTCGTTTCAGGGTGGACTTTTACAATAACAATAATAAGAATAATAGTAACAATAGTAATATGATTATCACTATTATTATTGTTATTACTATTATTATTATTATTATCATCATTATTATTATTATTACAGTATTTCTATGGCGCCAGATCTTGACAATTTAAATCAAAGCACACTTACGCACCAGACATACGCATGGAATCAACAAAGACTAACCTCCAATATACTTTTTTTTGTTGATGAATAGATAAATAAATAAATAAATAAATAAACAAATAAATGGATGAATAAATAAATTAATAAATAAATAAAATAAACAGATTAAACACACACACACACACACACACACACACACACACACACACACACACACACACACACACACACACACACACACACACACACAAAACAAAGGATTCTAAGCTGGTGAACGCCACAGTGAACAAAAGAAATAAGATTAGTTAACCCTTTGACTCCCACACCCTGTCAACCAGCATCCTGCATTGTCAGCCATGATAGCAAAGCAAAAACGTAATCCTTTGACTCCTTCACCTTATCCACCAGCTTCCAGACATCTGGTGGATAGAGTGAGGAGTCAAAACAATGCTGCACGCCTTGTACTCAAAAAGAAAAAAGCTGACCACATATCTCCTCTCCTGGCACAACTTCACTGGCTCCCTGTATCAAAGCGCATACAGTACAAACTGGACACCATGTGCTACAAAAGCTTCAATAACGTAGCCCCCGATTACCTGTCAAGCCTACTTGAGATCTATGTTCTCTCACGTACCCTCCGCTCTGCCTCCGATCCTCTGACTTTTCGCTTTCCACGCACTAAGCTCAATACCTATGGTCCACGAGCCTTCTCTGTTTCTGGTCCACTCTCCTGGAACAAACTTCCTCTCTCAGTCCGTCAGCAACCTACTTTTGTCTCCTTCAAGTCCGCTCTCAAAACTCACCTTTTCTCCTCTGCATAAAATCCTGACCTCACTCAACCCCCTCTGCAGCCTGTCTCCGCTGGAGGGGAATCACATTGTAATATATAATTGTATATAATATGCTCTCTATAATTTTCCATTGCTTTTCTTCTTTTTCCCCATTTATAGCCATGTGTGTGTGTGTGTGTGTGTGTGTGTGTGTGTGTGTGTGTGTGTGTGTGTGTGGTGCGTGCGTGTGTGTGTGTGCGTGCGTGCTGCGTATGTGTCTGTTCAGCGCTTAGATTTGATTTCTATCAAGATTTTGCGCTATATAAATATTGTAATTATTATTATTATTATTAACTTTTTGTAGATGGTGGTTAGGGTGCGGGAGTCATAGGATTAAGGCTGTTGCGCCCATACGGTTGAAGAGAACCGTTTGGACCTGTGGCAGTGCAGTCAGACTGTATTTGTGAAACTGACGAATGCTACACGAGATCCTTTGAAACTGATGTGAAATGTAGGTCAGTGCCAGTTTCACTGTTTCACTCATAGGCGACAGAAACAAATACGGAAAATAAGCACGTAATTGCCTTCTCCCGATAACGTGTGTGTGTGTGTGTGTGTGTGTGTGTGTGGTGTGTGTGTGTGTGTGTGTGTGTGTGTGTGTGTGTGTGTGTGTGTGTGTGTGTGTGTGTGTTGTTGTTTGTTGTGCTGTGTGTTGGTGTGTTTGTTTTTTTTTGTTTTGTTTTGTTTTGTTTTTTGTAATTTTTGCTTTGGCTATTCCAAAGAGCGTCAGTTAACCCTTGACTCCCGCACCTTATCCACCAACTGCAAAACCTTTAACTCTTTTGATTCCTGATCCTATCACCTGCGTCCTTGCAGGAAACTGGTTGGAGTAGGGTGAGGGAGTCAAAGGGTTTAAGTTTTTTGACTTTGCTAGCATGGTTGGCAATGCAGGATGCCGGTGGAGAGGGTTTGGGAGTCAAAGGGTTAGATTAACTTGATACCAACTCTGACAAATACTTCGTCTCCGAATCGGAGAGCTTCAGGGCTCCACCAGAAGACGCCATTTGCAAAATGGGTGTCAATCAGTGCTGAGCGTTGATTGGCTAGTAGACGCCTGACGTCCGTTTGGAATAGATTACGGTCTTGAACCAAACGGTCGGGTTGAACTCGATGTTACATCGTTCAGAGTCTCCACCTCTCTCCCTCCCAGATCGGCTGTAGAAGCCACGCTCGACGTCTCAAGTCTTCTCCAGGTCGAGACATCTTTGGGCGACCCACTGGTTCCTCAGATCTTCAGTGATGTTTTGAAATAGGAGGTGTGCGGTCGTCCCTTTTTTTCTCCTCGCCTCAACTTTCCCCAGCAGGACCGCTGATATCACATGTGTTTTGGTGTTTCTGATCGCATGGCCTATATATTTCAGCTTTTGCTTATTATACAACAGACGATCCGTTTCGGGTCCACGAGCCTTCTCTGTTTCTGGTCCACTTTCCTGGAACAAACTTCCTCTCTCTGTCCGTCAGCAACCTACTTTTGTCTCCTTCAAGTCTGCTCTCAAAACACCTTTTCTCCTCTGCATAAAATCCTGACCTCACTCAATCCCCTCTGCAGCCTGTCTCCTCTCGGAGGGGAATCACATTGTTAATATATAATTGTATATAATATGCTCTCTATAATTTTCCATTGCTTTTATTCTTTCTCCCCATTTTAGCCGTGTGCGGTGTGCGTGTGCGTGTGTGCGTGCGCGCGTGCGCGCGCGTGTGTGTGTGTGTGTGTGTGTGTGTGTGTGTGTGTGTGTGTGTGCGTGCGTGTGTGTCTGTTTTAGCGCTTAGATTTGATTTTATCAAGATTTTGCGCTATACAAATAAAGTATTGTATTGTATTGTATGTATTGTATTGTTGTATGTATTGTATGTATGTTGTTCACGCGTCCTCTCGAAACGAACAGTCGGTACGGCTCGTGTGTCAAACTCCTTTGCTGTGGGGCGAATGCTGTGTGTGTGAACAATGACAGGGCAAAGACATTGACTGAGCGGTACATACTCTAGTACACAGGCTGTATCATATATTTACGGCAGGAAAGATGAGCTGTAGCGTGCCACTTGATAGCAGACTTCGATATCCTTTCCTCCTTTCCTCCTTCCTTCCGTCCTGCCTATCTCTCTTTCCTGAGTGACGTCTGCCCCTCTCTCTCTTGTCAGTTTCAGCTGCGCCTTTTATGGGCATATTCGTCACTGTCTTGTCCCCGCTCTGTCTGCCGGCTTTTTCAAACGATAGGAGTGGGGTTGGGGGTGGGGGAGGGAAAAAAAGAAGAAAAAAAAGGAAAGAAAAGGTGGATGGGTTGAAGGCATGTTGTCATTGTCTGTTTACTCGTTACAAATGACTGACTGAGAGAGTTCTCCCTGGACGCGGGGGGGGGGGGGTCTCTTTCATATAAATAAAGTTCCCACCTTCTGGAAATTCTGTTGCTTCACCATTCGATTGCATCAGTAATCAAGAACCGAATAAAGATCGTTCTCACCAAGCTTAAATTTGAAGGCTCTTCAAAATTTTTTCGCTAGTCTCGTATACTCTAAGATCCAGTATACTCTAAAACTCATTCACTAACTAACTAACTGAAATTCTGTGCTAGAATTTCCTCTTTTCTGTCACTCTCTTTGTTTCTGCCTTGCTCTTTGCTTTCTGTCATTTCTTCCTATCATTTTCTGCCTTGCTGGTCCATTCACCTGTATGTGTTCTATAAAGTCTTGCGTACTTTCTATTAGGATTGATAATTGGGTATATACATGTATAAAGTGCATTTTTGGCTCTAGGAAATGAGATGTGTGGAAGCAATCTTAGGTAACTTAGGCCGTTTTTGTATATATCTTTATAAGATGTGTGGAAGCAATTTTAGGTAATTTAGGCCCATTTTTTAATATATATCTT
Source organism: Monoplex corrugatus (assembly GCA_030674185.1). Classification (NCBI taxonomy): domain Eukaryota; kingdom Metazoa; phylum Mollusca; class Gastropoda; order Littorinimorpha; family Ranellidae; genus Monoplex; species Monoplex corrugatus. The sequence continues at coordinate 164,687,149 of CM060305.1, forward strand.
AGTGTCCTTAGTTGTATCTAAATTTGTATTAAGATACATTTTTTAGATCCACTGTGTGATAAACTGGACGGAGTGGTCAACGCCAGGGGCATTTCCTTAGGTTATGGTGTGCGAGTGCATTGATGTGTGTACTTAACCCTTTGACTCCCGCACCCTGTACACCAGCATCTTGCATTGTCAACCATGCTAGCAAAGCAAAAATTTGATTCTTTGACTCCCTCACCCTATCCACCAGCTTCCTGCGGGGAGCTGGTGGATAGGAAGTGGAAGTCAAAGGGTGTAGCTTTTGCAGTCGGTTGATAGGGCGCGGGAGTCCAAGGGTAATTTTTTGGTTTTTTTTTTTTTTTTTTTTTTTGCCTTGTTGAAATAGTGTGTTTTGAAACAGGTTATAGTCCTGATAAGGCTTTACGCAGTCGGCTGGGCTCTAAAATAACAATAACACTAGTCTAGCAGGAACTGAAAGTGATGGGCGCAGTAGTCAAGCGGATAAATGGCGTCACAGTTCCAGTCCAGAAGGTCCTGGGTTCGATCCGCCTAGACACCTCCGCCTAGTGGTTACCCTTTTGACTCCACCAGCATCTGCATTTGTCCAACCACTCTGACAAAGCAATAACTTAACCTTTTGTCTCCCTCACCCTGTCCACTAGCATCCTGCATTATCAACCATGTTAACAAAGCAAAATTTTAACCGTTTGACTCTCTCACCGAATCCACCAGCATCCTGCATTGTCAACCATGCTAACAAAGCAAAACCTTAACCTTTGACTCCCACACCATGTCCACCAGCACCCTGCATTGACAATAATGCTATCAAAGCAAAAATTTAACCCTTTGACTCCCGCACCCTGTCCACCAGCATCCTGCATTGTCAACCATGCTATCAAAGCAAAAATTTAACCCTCTGACTCCCACACCCTGTCCACCAGCATCCTGCATTATCAACCGTGCTAATAAAGCAAACTCTTAACCCTTTGACTCCCGCACCCTGTCCACCAGCATCCTGCATTGTCAACCATGCTAACAAAGCAAAATTTTAACCTTTGACTCTCTCATCCTATCCACCAGCATCCTGCATTGTCAGCCATGCTAACAAGCAAAACCTTAACCCTTTGACTCCCTCACACTATCCACCAGCATCCTGCATTGTCAACCATGATAACAAAGCAAAAATGAACACTTTGACTGGTTTATGGTCACAACAGGAAAGGGGAGAGAAAGAGAGCACCAGGTAGACTCAGGGAGAAAATATTGGACGGACTTGCAGGGTAGCTGAGGACAGAGAGGGTGAAAGACGTACTTGCAACGACAAGGTATAGATTCGTGTGGAGGGCCATGATCGCCATCGCCATGCAGCAGGGCACATGATGATGATTGTGAATATGCATCGCAAGTGGGTCAGTGACAGTTGGATGCAAAAAATGACGGCACAGAAAGCGAGAATAATTGCTTTGGGCAGTAGCCACATCCTTGCGCAACACCACAAACTCCATCCTTTCGGTGCCGCCAATTTTGTGTGCTAAAAGTGAAGTTGAAACGGAAACCACGTAGCTTTGTGCCAAAGTTACTCATGTTCCTGAACAAATGAGTCAGTTGCGCATGGGTACACTGCAGCTGAGCGCGGTATGTGTGTGTGTGTGTGTGTGTGTGTGTGTGTGTGTGTGTGTGCGAGTGTGTGTGTGTGGTTTGGCGTGTGTGTATGTGTGTATGTGTGTGTGCGCGTGCGTGCGTGTGTGTGTGTGTGTGTGTGTGTGCGTGTGGTGTGGGCATGTGTGTGTGTGTGAATGTGCGTGTGCGTTTCTCTCTCTCTCTCTCTCTCTGTCTCTCTGTCTCACTACGTCTCTCTCTCTCTCTGTCTCTCTCTGTCTCACTACGTCTCTCTCTGTCTCTCTCTCTGTCTGTCTCACTACGTCTCTCTCTGTCTCTCTCTCTGTCTCACTACGTCTCTCTCTGTCTCTCTCTGTGTTTGTCTCACTACGTCTCTCCTCTTCTGTCTCACTACGTCTCTTTCTGTCTCTCTCTCTGTCTGTCTCACTACGTCTCTCTCTTCTCTCTCTGTCTCACTACGTCTTCTCTCTGCTTCTCTGTCTCACTACGTCTCTCTCTCTCTTCTGTCTGTCTGTCTCACTACGTCTCTCTCTCTCTCTCTCTCTCTGTCTGTCTCACTACGTCTCTCTCTCGTTCTGTCTGTCTCACTACGTCTCTCTCTTCTCTCTCTGTGTCTGTCTTCACTACGTCTCTCTCTCTCTCTCTCTGTCTGTCTCACTACGTCTCTCTCTCTCTCTCTCTGTCTCTCTCTCTTCGTCTCACTACTCTCTCTCTCTCTCTCTTCTCTGTCTGTCTCACTACGTCTCTCTCTCTCTCTCTCTGTTTCTGTCTCACTACGTTTCTCTCTTCTCTCTCTCTGTTCTCTTTCTGTCTCCTACGTCTCTCTCTCTCTCTTCTGTCTGTCTCACTACGTCTCTCTCTCTCTCTCTGTCTCTGTCTCACTACGTCTTCTCTCTCTCTCTCTCTCTGTCTCTCTCACTCTCTCCTCTTCTCTCTTCTGTCTGTCTCACTACGTCTCTCTCTCTCTCTCTGTCTGCTCTCATACGTTCTCTCTCTTCTGCTCTCTACACTACTCCTCTCTCTCTCATCTCTCTCTCTTCGTCTGTCTCACTTACGTCTCTTCTCTCTCTCTCTCTCTGTCTCTCGACTACGTCTCTCTTCTCTCTCTCTCTCTCTGTTGTCTCACTACGTCTCTCTCTCTCTCTCTTTCACTCGTCTTCTCTGTCTCCACTCTCTCTCTCTCTCTCTCTCTGTCTGTCTCACTACGTCCTCTCTCTCTCTCTGCTGTCTCCTAGTCTCTCCTACTCCTCTCTCTTCTCTCTCTCCTGTCTCACTACGTCTCTTCTCTCTCTCTCTGCTCTCCTACGTCTCTCTCTCTGTCTTCTGTCTCACTACGTCTCTCTCCTCTCTCTCTCTCTCTGTCTCTCACTACGTCCTCTCTCTCTCTCTCTCTTCTCTCTGTCTGTCTGTGTCTCTACTCGTTACTCTCTCTCTCTCTCTGTCTCTACGTCTCTCTCACTACGTCTCTCTTCTTCTCTCTAGTCTCCTCTCTCTCGTCTGTCCACTACGTCTCTCTCTCTCTCTCTTCTCTCTGTCTGTCTCACTACGTCTCTCTCTCTCGTTCTCTGCCTTCTCTCTGCTTCTCACTACGTCCTCTCTCTCTCTTCTGCTCTCTCTCTGTCTTTGTCTGTCTACTACGTCTCTCTCTCTCTCTCTGTCTCTCTGTCTGTCTCACTACGTCTCTCTCTCTCTCTCTGTCTCTCTGTCTTCTCACTACGTCCTCTCTTCTGTCTCACTACGTCTCTCTCTTCTTTTCTGTCTCTCGTCTCTCTCTCTCCTCTCTCTGTCTTCTGTCTGTCTCACTACGTCTCTCCCCTCTCTCGTGTCTCACTACGTCTCTCTCTCTCTCTCTGTGTCTCTCTGTCTGTCTCACTACGTCTCTCTCTCTCTCTCTCTGTCTCTCTGTCTGTCTCACTACGTCTCTCTCCTCTCTCTGTCTCTCTGTCTGTCTCACTACGTCTCTCTCTCTCTCTCTCTGTCTCTCTGTCTGTCTCACTACGTCTCTCTCTCTGTGTCTCACTACGTCTCTCTCTCTCTCTCTGGTTGACAAAACGACAACTGGGAGAAGTCAGCATTGACAATTAAACACAGCACAATACAATGCAAGACAATGCAGTGCAATACTTCTTTGATATTACAATGTCAGGATATTACAAAGTGCATCCACTTAGCCCATTACACACACACGCATGACCTCACGCACGCACACACACACAACACACACACACACACACATACACACACACACACATACACACACACACATACACACACACACAGACACACACCACACATACACATACACACACACACACATACACACACACACACACACACACAACATACACACAGAGACACACATACACACACATACACACACACACATACACACACATACACACACACACACACACACACACACACACCACACACACACACACACACACACATTATCGTCACAACAACAATACCAAACAGAAAACGCAAAGCAGTCATGATCTGGCGGTAACAGATAGTAATAATAATAATAATAATAATAATAATAATAATAATAATAATAATAAAAATAATAATAATAATAATAATAATAATAATAATAATATAATAATAATAAAATAATGATGATGATGATGACGACGACGACGACACGACAAACGACAACAACAACAACGACAACGACAACGACAACGACAACAACAACAACAACAATAACAATAATGATAATAATAATAATGATGATAGTGATAGTGATGATGATGATGATATTGATATTAATATTAATATTAATATATTAAATAATAATAATATATGTTACAGAACAGAAGAACCATTCCTCGTAATTAACACACAGTTTCAAGTAAGAGTTTTCATGAGCTTAGAAACAACCAACAACCAACAACCAACAACAACAACGACAACAGCAACAATAAATCACTACTTTCATCCAGCAACAAAAATCTTTTGACAAAGATACAGATTGCTGAAACTTCCCGTTGTCGTAGTTGTTCGCCTTCATTCTTTTTCTTTTTTTTCTTTTTTGTTTTCTTTGTTTGTTTTTTATGGTCTTGTTTGTTTGTTTGTTTGTTTTTTCTTGTTTGTTTGTTTTGTTTGTTTGTTTGTTTGTTTGTTTGTTTGTTTGTTTGTTTGTTCTTTTCCTTGTTTGTTTGTTTGTTTGTTTCTTGTTTCCCTTTCCAAATTTTGAATTTTTCTACTTCGCAGTCCAGTAGTCTCTCATAACTCTCGTGTCTCTCTCTCTCTCTCTCTCTCTGTCTCTGTCTCTGTCTCTCTCTCTCTCTGTCTCTGTGTCTGTGGTGTCTTCTCTGTCTCTCTCTGTTTCTGTCTCTTTCTCTCACTCCTCTCTCTGTCTCTTCTCTCTCTCTCTCTTTCTCTCTTTCTCTCTCTTTCCCTTTTTTTCTCTCTGTCTCTCTTCCCCCCCCTCCCCTCTCTCTGTCTGTCTGTCTGTCTCTCACTCTCTCTCTCTCTGTCTCTGTCTCTCTGTCTCTCTGTTTCTGTCTCTTTCTCTCACTCCTCTCTCTGTCTGTCTCTGTCTCTTTCCCTCTTTCTCTCTCTCTTTCCCTTTTTCTCTTTGTCTCTCTTCACCCCCCCCCCCCATCTCTGTCTGTCTGTCTCTCACTTTCTCTCTCTCTCTGTCTCTCTCTCTCTCTGTCTCTTTCTCTCACTCCTCTCTCTGACTCTCTCTCTCTCTTTCCCGCTTTCTCTCTCTCTTTCCCCTTTTTCTGTCTGTCTCTCTTCCCCCCCCCCCCACTCTCTGTCTGTCTCTCACTCACTCACTTCCTCTCTCTCTCTCTTTCCCTCTTCCTCTCTCTCCCTCTCCATCTCTCCTCTCTCTTTTTTCTCTGTCTGTCTTTCTTTCTTTCATTCTCTCTCCTTCCCTCTCTCTCTTTCACTAACTCTCTCTCTCTCTCTCTCTCTCTCTCTCTCTCTCATCTCTCTCTCTCTGTGCTCGTGTGTGTGTGTGTGTGTCTCTCTCTCTCCCTCTCCATCTCTCCTCTCTCTCTTTTTCTCTGTCTTGTCTTTCTTTCTTTCATTCTCTCTCCTTCCCTCTCTCTTTCACTGACTCTCTCTCTCTCTGTGCTCGTGTGTGTGTGTGTGTGTGTGTGTGTGTGTGTGTGTGTGGTGTGTGTGTGTGTGTGTGTGTGTGTGTGTATGTGTGTGTTGTGTGTGTGTGTGTGTGTGTGTGTGTGTGTGTGTGTGTGTTGTGAGTGTTGTGTGTGTGTGTGTGTGTGTCTCCCTCCCTATCTCTCTCTTTGTCTACTTCGCTCTCAGTCAAGGGAGAAACGGCGAGAGACATTGTGGCGCTGTTAGGAGACGC
>CM060305.1:164698086-164700586 GCA_030674185.1 Monoplex corrugatus
ATTGTCCATATGGAAGACACGGCATCTATGTGGACGGGGTACATTGTCCATATGGAAGACACGGCAATTTGTGGACGGGGTACATTGTCCATATGGAAGACAGCGGCATCTTTGGTGGACGGGTACATTGTCCATATGGAAGACACGGCATCTTTGGTGGACGGGATCATTGTCCATATGGAAGACAACGGCATCTTTGGTGGACGGGATACATTGTCCATATGGAAGACAACGGCATCTTTGGTGGACGGGATACATTGTCCATATGGAAGACAACGGCATATATGGTGGACGGGATACATTGTCCATATGGAAGACAACGGCATCTTTGGTGGACGGGATACATTGTCCTATGGAAGACAACGGCATCTTTGGTGGACGGGATACATTGTCCATATGGAAGACACGGCATCTTTGGTGACGGGATACATTGTCCATATGGAAGACAACGGCATCTTTGGTGGACGGGATACATTGTCCATATGGAAGACAACGGCATCTTTGGTGGACGGGATACATTGTCCATATGGAAGACAACGGCATCTTTGGTGGACGGGATACATTGTCCATATGGAAGACAACGGCATATTGGTGGAGGGGTACATTGTCCATATGGAAGACAGGCAATGGTGGACGGGTACATTGTCCATATGGAAGACAGCGGCATCTTTGGTGGACGGGATACATTGTCCATATGGAGACAACGGCATCTTGGTGGACGGGATACTTGTCCATATGGAAGACACGGCATTTTGGTGGACGGTACTGTCCATATGGAGCAGCGGTCTTTGGTGACGGGATACATTGTCCATATGGAAGACAACGGCATTTTGGTGGACGGGTACATTGTCCATATGGAAGACAACGGATCTGGTGGACGGGTACTTGTCATATGGAAGACAACGGCATTTTGGTGACGGTACATTGTCCATAGGAAGACAACGGCATCTTTGGTGGACGGGTACATTGTCCATATGGAAGACACGGCATTTTGGTGGACGGGTACATTGTCCATATGGAAGACACGGCTCTTTGGTGGACGGGTACATTGTCCATATGGAAGACAACGGCATTTTGGTGGACGGGGTACATTGTCCATATGGAAGACAACGGCATATGGTGGACGGGGTACATTGTCCATATGGAAGACACGGCATCTTTGGTGGACGGGTACATTGTCCATATGGAAGACAACGGCATTTTGGTGGACGGGTACATTGTCCATATGGAAGACAAGGGCATCTTTGGTGGACGGGATACATTGTCCATATGGAAGACACGGCATTTTGGTGGACGGGTACATTGTCCAATGGAAGACACGGCATTTTGGTGGACGGGGTACATTGTCCATATGGAAGACAACGGCATTTTGGTGGAGGGATACATTGTCCATTGGAAGACACGGCATTTTGGTGGACGGGATACATTGTCCTATGGAAGACAACGGCATCTTTGGTGGACGGGATACATGTCCTATGGAAGACAACGGCATTTGGTGGACGGGATCATTGTCCATATGGAAGACAGCGGCATTTTGGTGGACGGGATACTTGTCCATATGGAAGACAACGGCATCTTTGGTGGACGGGATACATTGTCCATATGGAAGACAACGGCATATTTGGTGGACGGGATACATTGTCCATATGGAAGACAACGGCATATTTGGTGGACGGGGTACATTGTCCAAATGGAAGACAACGGCATCTTTGGTGGACGGGATACATTGTCCATATGGAAGACATCGGCATATATGGTGGACGGGATACATTGTCCATATGGAAGACAACGACATCTTTGGTGGACGGGATACATTGTCCATATGGAAGACATCGGCATCTTTGGTGGACGGGATACATTGTCCATATGGAAGACAGCGACATCTTTGGTGGACGGGGTACATTGTCCATATGGAAGACAGCGGCATCTTTGGTGGACGGGGTACATTGTCCATATGGAAGACAGCGGCATCTTTGGTGGACGGGGTACATTGTCCATATGGAAGACAGCGGCATCTTTGGTGGACGGGGTACATTGTCCATATGGAAGACAGCGGCATCTTTGGTGGACGGGGTACATTGTCCATATGGAAGACAGCGGCATCTTTGGTGGACGGGATACATTGTCCATATGGAAGACAACGGCATATTTGGTGGACGGGATACATTGTCCATATGGAAGACAACGGCATATTTGGTGGACGGGATACATTGTCCATATGGAAGACAACGGCATATATGGTGGACGGGATACATTGTCCATATGGAAGACAACGGCATCTTTGGTGGACGGGATACATTGTCCATATGGAAGACAACGGCATCTTTGGTGGACGGGATACATTGTCCATATGGAAGACAGCGGCATCTTTGGTGAACGGGATACATTGTCCATATGGAAGACAACGGCATCTTTGGTGGACGGGATACATTGTCCATATGGAAGACAACGGCATCTTTGGTGGACGGGATACATTGTCCATATGGAAGACAACGGCATC
>CM060305.1:164711459-164721459 GCA_030674185.1 Monoplex corrugatus
TTCCTTATCAATGATCTTCTTGTGTCCGCCTCCATCAAGACTGTCTCGTTTGTTTCCTTCGCTAATCTTGGAACTCTCAACATTCTTCTTAGAAACCACATCTCGGCTGCCTCAATCATGTTCTGGCTTTGCGTGTTGACTGTCCACGCCTCACAACCGTATAACATTATCGGTTCTATATAACATTCAAGAACTCTCTTCCTGATGTTAATTGATAGACATTTGTTGGTAAGAACGCTTTTCATCTTCTTGTATGCAGACGACAAACGCAGCAAAAGGAAAACCGGCCGGCGTTTGTCTGGAAAGATGAGTGTCAGCGGTCACTTGATCGGAGACATCGCCTTCCTTCCTTCCTTCCTTCCTGTTCTGACGTGGTGACTGATGTCTGGTCTCTTGTGTCTCTGTGTGTCAGTGTACTGCGCCACATGCTCAGTTTCAGTCATATCCAGCCTACTTGCTGCTGTTTCGTTTATTAAAGCAAAATCGCTAGAAATACAACGGCTGTGGTTTTATGAATCATAAAGAGAAAACTCCACAAACGCGATGATGTGCGGGCCGGCCTCAGTAGCTCAGTTGGTTTCAGCGTCGGATTCACATGATAACGGTTGTGGGTTCGAATCCTGGGGTGCGCTACATTAAAACTTGCCTTCTCACTGTCCCATCTTAACATCATTGTTGTTCTGGTGGTGTCGGTGTAGGATTAGATAAGTCCTCCTTCCCCAACTTCCCTGGGATTGTTATCCCCGTTGGCCATATCACCTGAGGTGGGTTGGGTGTCGACGTAAAACCTGAACCAAATCAATCAAGCGCGATGATCAAGTGGACAAGACGTCAGACTTCAAGGTTTGGGTTTGATCCTGCCTGGAATCTCCCACCTGGTGTGTACAGGATGGGACTTTTACAGTCTCCTGGGGTGAACATTTATGGATATCTCCTGGGGTGAACATTTATGGATATCTCCTGGGGTCAACATTTATAGAGATCTCCTGGGGTCAACATTTATGGAGATCTCCTGGGGTCAACATTTATGGAGATCTCCTGGGGTGAACATTTATGGAGATCTTCTGGGTCAACATTTATGGAGATCTCCTGGGGTGAACATTTATGATCTCCTGGGGTGAACATTTATGGAGATCTCCTGGGGTGAACATTTATGGAGATCTCCTGGGGTCAACATTTATGGAGATCTCCTGGGGTCAACATTTATGGAGATCTCCTGGGGTCAACATTTATGGAGATCTCCTGGGGGGTCAACATTTATGGAGATCTCCTGGGGGTCAACATTTATGGAGATCTTCTGGGGGTCAACATTTATGGAGATCTCCTGGGGGTCAACATTTATGGAGATCTCCTGGGGTCAACATTTATGGAGATCTCCTGGGGTCAACATTTATGGAGATCTCCTGGGGGGTCAACATTTATGGAGATCTCCTGGGGTCAACATTTATGGAGATCTCCTGGGGTCAACATTTATGGAGATCTCCTGGGGTCAACATTTATGGAGATCTCCTGGGGTGAACATTTATGGAGATCTCCTGGGGTGAACATTTATGGAGATCTCCTGGGGTCAACATTTATGGAGATCTCCTGGGGTCAACATTTATGGAGATCTCCTGGGGTCAACATTTATGGAGATCTCCTGGGTCAACATTTATGGAGATCTCCTGGGGTCAACATTTATGGAGATCTCCTGGGGTCAACATTTATGGAGATCTCCTGGGGTCAACATTTATGGAGATCTCCTGGGGGGTCAACATTTATGGAGATCTCCTGGGGTCAACATTTATGGAGATCTCCTGGGGTCATCATTTATGGAGATCTCCTGGGGTCAACATTTATGGAGATCTCCTGGGGTCAACATTTACGGAGATCTCCTGGGATCAACATTTATGGAGATCTCCTGGGGTCAACATTTATGGAGATCTCCTGGGGTCAACATTTATGGAGATCTCCTGGGGTCAACATTTATGGAGATCTTCTGGGAGTCAACATTTATGGAGATCTCCTGGGGTCAACACTTATGGAGATCTCCTGGGGTCAACATTTATGGAGATCTCCTGGGGGTCAACATTTATGGAGATCTCCTGGGGTCAACATTTATGAAGATCTCCTGGGGTCAACATTTATGGAGATCTCCTGGGGTCAACAGTATGGAGATCTCCTGGGGGGGTCAACATTTACGGAGACCTGTTAGTGCCCAAAACCCTCTTGGTGAGAATTACGCTTGCAGATTATAAAGTATACACGTTGGAGGTTCTGTAAATCATGTCTGTGTCTGATGGCTTTTAGAAACATGAAGACACCCAGCATGCACGCCCACCAAAGACAGTGTATGCAGAATGTGCAGCAACTCATTGCCTGCACAATGTGCGCAAAACAACGTGCATACACACACATATCTGAGAAAATTGGAACGCTCTGATATAAGACTTACTATTGGCTTCAGTCACACTTAGTTAAATTAACTTGCCCATGAACTGTTCCCGATTTCTTAAGAGAAAACAATTTGTTTTCTTTCTTAAGTGTGGCATTTGTCGAATGTCCAGAATGAAGATATTGATTATTATTATTTACTGATTACTTATCGTAGTTGGCTTCAAGGACATTAATATGTTGTTTCGTTTTGATGAGTGTTCAGAATGAAGTACTGATTAATATTTTTATCATGCTCATGATCATTATCATATTTTGGCTTCAAGGACATTAACATGTTGCTTTATTTTGATTTTTGCTCGCTTGTTTGTTTGCTGATTTTTGTTTATTTACTTGTTTCTTTATTTATCTATTTGTATGTTTGTTTCTTTATTTTATTTGTTTTTTTTATTTATTTGTCTATCTATTATTTATTTATTTATTTTATTTATGTATTAATTTATTTATTTATCTATGTATTTATTTATCTATTCATTTTACTTACTTATTTATTGATGGACCATCAGCTGAATGTTAGAGCCCCACATCAACAACGCAGAGGTTGTGGGTTCAATCCTTAAGCGAGCCACGTTTTCTTTATGCAGTCTGGTCAGTTCTTTTGATAGAGCCATGGACCTGTTAACATCTTAACCCCCGTTTGTGTATATGCGCACTCGGAACAACAAATGATTACGCAGGTTAAAGACCATGTAAATTTTGTCAGTGTCCGGTGGCTTATGGAAGGAAACATGAAAACACCCGGCATGTACGCTCACCAAAAACGGAGTACGCAGACTACGCAACAATATACCGCCTGCACAGTGTGGCCAAGACAGCGTGCATATACGCATCTGATGAAAAAAAAAATGTCGGAACTCTAAAAGTAATGAAAAAAATAATTTTGCTTTTTTCTTGATAGAGATCAAGAAATCCAACGGCTAATTAACCCTGCCGTGCAAACCATGTTAACAAAGCAAAAACTTAACCCTTTGACTCCCTCCCCCTATGAAACCCTTTGACTCCCTCCCCCTATCCACCAAAAAATTAACCCTTTGACTCCCTCCCCCTATCCTGCAGGAATCTGGTGGATAGGGGGAGGGAGTCAAAGGGTTAAGTTTTTGCAGATGGGGGATAGGGTGTAGGAGTCAAAAGGTTAATAAATGATACATAGAGGAGCGTTCTTCAGGAGATCCCTAATAATACATAGTTTATCAAGAACAAACAAAGAAAAAAAATTATTAGCTTCTCAATTCACAGTTACTCACAGTAAGGATCCCACGCCTCAACAGATTTACGTGTAAGAGGAGCGACAGGAGACTTGGCCACCATAATTCTGTTGATCACAAGCTCCATAGCAGCCAAAAGAAACTGAAATACACACACACATTCACACACAACACATACACGCACACGTGCGCGCGCGCACACACACACACATACACACATACACACACACATACATACACACACACACACACACACACACACACAACTCACACAAAACCTGCCACACTCATCACCAGATTAACTTCGCCATGAACAGGCGCTAGGCGGGGATAAATAAAACAAATAAAACAAACAAGCAAATAAAAAATGAATATATGAACAAATAGATAAATAAATAATAAGCGAATAAAGAAACTGGCGGTAAATACGTAAAAACCAAGCACTCAGCTTACGTATTACATTTGAAATCGTAACACACACACACACACACACACACACACACACACACACACACACACACACACACACACACACACACACACACACACACACACACACACACACACACACCAAATAGATAGATAGATAGACAGAGACAGAGAGAAACAGACAGAGGCAGAGCGACAGACAGACAGAGACAAAGAGAGACAGACAGAGAGACAAAAACAGAGACAGAGACAAACAGAGACAGACAGAGTCAAAGAGACAGAGACAGACACAGAAGAAAGAATGACATAGATGCAAAGACAGAGACAGGGGCACAGAGACAGTAACAGAGACACACAGAGACAGCGACAGAGAGACAGAGACAGCGACAGAGAGACAGAGACAGAAACAAACACACAGAGACAGTGACAGAGAGACAGAGACAGAAACAAACAGAGACACACAGAGACAGCGACAGAGAGACAGAGACAGAAAAAACAGAAACAAACAGAGACAGCGACAGAGAGACAGAGACAGAAACAAACAGAGACACACAGAGACAGCGACAGAGAGACAGAGACAGAAACAAACAGAAACAAACAGAGACAGCGACAGAGAGACAGAGACAGAAACAAACAGAGACACACAGAGACAGCGACAGACAGACAGAGACAGAAACAAACAGAGACACACAGAGACAGCGACGAGAGACAGAGACAGAAACAAACAGAAACAAACAGAAACAACAGAGACAGCGACAGAGAGACAGAGACAGAAAAACAGAGACACACAGAGACAGTGACAGAGAGACAGAGACAGAGACAGAAACAAACAGAGACATACAGAGACCGCGACAGGGAGACAGAGACAGAAACAAACAGAGACACACAGAGACAGCGACAGAGAGACAGAGACAGAAACAAACAGAGACACAACAGAGACAGCGACAGAGAGACAGAGACAGAAACAGAGACACACAGAGACAGCGACAGAGAGACAGAGACAGAAACAAACAGAGACACACAGAGACAGCGACAGAGAGACAGAGACAGAAACAAACAGAGACACACAGAGACAGCGACAGAGAGACAGAGACAGAAACAAAGAGACACACAGAGACAGGGACAGAGAGACAGAGACAGAGACAGAAACAAACAGATACATACAGAGACCGCGACAGGGAGACAGACGAGACAGAGACAGAAACTAACAGACACACAGAGACAGGGACAGAGAGACAGAGACAGAAACAAACAGAGACACACAGAGACAGGGACAGAGAGACAGAGACAGAAACAAACAGAGACACACAGAGACAGCGACAGAGAGACAGAGACAGAAACAAATAGAGACATACAGAGACCGCGACAGGGAGACAGAGACAGAGACAGAGACAGAAACTAACAGACACACAGAGACAGGGACAGAGAGACAGAGACAGAAACAAACAGAACACAGAGACACCGACAGAGAGACAGAGACAGAAACAAACAGAGACACACAGACACGCGACAGACAGACAGAGACAGAAACAAACAGAGACACACAGACAGCGACAGACAGACAGAGACAGAAACAAACAGAGACACACAGAGACAGCGACAGACAGACAGAGACAGAAACAAACAGAGACACACAGACAGCGACAGACAGACAGAGACAGAAACTAACAGACACACAGAGACAGGACAGAGAAACAGAGACAGAAACAAACAGAAACACACACAGACAGCGACAGACAGACAGAGACAGAAACAAACAGAGACACACAGAGACAGCGACAGACAGACAGAGACAGAAACAAACAGAGACACACAGACAGACAGAGACAGAAACTAACAGACACACAGAGACAGGGACAGAGAGACAGAGACAGAAACAAACAGAGACACACAGAGACAGCGACAGAGAGACAGAGACAGAAACAAACAGAGACACACAGAGACAGCAACAGAGAAACAGAGACAGAAACAAACAGAGACACACAGACAGTGACAGACAGACAGAGACAGAAACAAACAGAGACACAGAGACAGCGACAGACAGATAGAGACAGAAACAAACAGAGACACACAGACAGTGACAGACAGACAGAGACAGAAACAAACAGAGCACACAGACAGCGACAGACAGACAGAGACAGAAACAAACAGAGACACACAGACAGCGACAGACAGACAGAGACAGAAACAAACAGAGACACACAGACAGCGCAGACAGAAGAGACAGAAACAAACAGAGACACACAGACAGCGACAGAAGAAGAGACAGACAAACAGAGACACGACAACAGCGACAGAGACACAGAGACAGAACAACAGCGACACACAGACAGACAGAGACAGAGAGACAAACAGAGACACACAGACAGCGACAGACAGACAGAGACAGAAACAAACAGAGACACACAGAGACAGCGACAGAGAGACAGAGACAGAAACAAACAGAGACACACAGAGACAGCGACAGAGAGAAACAGACGGGCACAGACAGAAAGACAAACAGACAGAGACACAAACACAGAGAGAGAGGAGTGTGCACCACAGAGCTGTGAAAAGAAATTTGAAGAAAAACATTAACTTCACTTAAGGGCAATGATAAAATTTTCACATTAATTTTGTAAAACTACCTCTCGAATGTCAAGACATTTATCCCCTTTTTCGCCTTCCGTTCAGTTTACGATTTTACCAATCACAGAAAATTAACTGGCCTTTAGGGAGAATTAACTTCGTTACTTTGAACTTTAGAAATGGGAATTTTAAACGATCCACTTTCTCACTCTTTACAAACCACCCCACCCCATCCTATTTCGCCCCACCCATCAGCTCTACTTCCGTCTCCGTCTCCCCCCCCTCCCCCACAACCTCAGTCGGTTGCCTTGCCATAATTTTCTTTTTTGTTTTGAAGTGTTAACGATCATCGTACCCTTCGTTCTAACCGCTTTGTGTGTGTGTGTGTCTTTGTTTTTGCTATCTAAAAAAAGTGCGACCTCCCGCATTCAAGCAAACAGGAACCAGAAAAACAAAAATAGAACCAGAACGCGTATTTAGTACAACGAAAAAGAGAGGCGTTAATTTTCGGCCAACTGGCCTTTGTCAAGCGTAAACGTAAGATCACAAACGAACAAACAACAAATAAAAAAAAATTACGAGAAAAAGACTAAAAGTTTCCTGCAGCTTCGTCCAGTCTTTTTCTGTCAATTTTTCTAATTGTTGTGTGTTCTTTTGTGATCTTACGTTTTAGGTAGAACCTCAGGACCTGGCCAGCTGAAGGTTTATGTGCAGGCTTAAAGCTTGTGCCGTGATCATTCTGGATCTTCTCCATCACATGGCCCCTGTTACTTTAGTGCATATGGAATTCATTCCGAACGCGGAGACGTCATCTTGAGAAACTGAAACTGAAATTGAAATTGAAATTGAAATACGTTTACGCTTGACAAAGGCCAGTTGGCCGAAAATTTGCACCTTTTTTGTCTGGTCGAATTAAATACGCGTTCTGATTCTATTTTGGTGTTTGTTTGTTTGTATGGTTTGCTTATTTGTTTGTGTTTTTTGTGTGTTTTTGTTGTTGTTTTTGCTATGCTGATGGTGACGAATGGGATCATGATGCTATGGAATTGTATTTAGGATGTATACTGCGTGACAAGCCTGTACTCTACACTTACTATCGTCATTTATACTGACGTCAACCAGATGCCAAAAATGCAGACTTCTACCTGCGGTGAATGAAAGAAGATTAGATTGATTTTTTAACAGATTTTTTTTTATTCGAGGAAAAACATTGCAGCATACAACAGAACATTGAATACAACAAGCAGAAGCTTATGAACTGTATTCATAGTGTATAGAACTTACAAATGAATTGCTGCAGCAATAGAAAGTTCAACAAATCTGGGAAGATACAATAACATTATACATTATATGTAACAAAAGAAAAGAACAAAAAAATCAAAAATATGATATTGAGGGGTATTGTGAGATCCCACGCATATGCGTGGACCGGAACCAGGCCAGGGGCAACGAGACAGCAACAAGCAATATCGCTGAATGCCAGGGCAAGATCATGACTGTGC
Source organism: Monoplex corrugatus (assembly GCA_030674185.1). NCBI lineage: Eukaryota > Metazoa > Mollusca > Gastropoda > Littorinimorpha > Ranellidae > Monoplex > Monoplex corrugatus. Next base: position 164,719,597 of record CM060305.1, read on the forward strand.
ACTCATCATTAGATTGATTGATTGGTTGATTGATTTGGTTCAGTTTTTACGTCGGCACCCACCTCAGGTGATATGGCCGACGGGGATAACCATCCCAGGGAAGTGGGGGAAGGAGGGCCTATCTAATCCTACACTGACACCACCAGAACAACAATGATGTTAAGATGGGACAGTGAGAAGTCCAGTTTTAATATAGCACACCCCTGGATTCGAACCCACAACCATTAGCGAGTGAATCCGACGCTCAGCTATTGAGGAACAAGATAAGGAAAAGACAAGCAATATTTATAGGATATATAGGATATTTCATGAGACAAGAAAAATTGGAACACCTAGTCACAACAGGAAGGCTGGAGGAAAAAACAAAACAGCACCAGGTAGACCCAGGAAGAAAATATTGGACGGACTTGCAGAGTGGATGAAGACAAAGAGGATGGGAGATGTACTTGCAGCAACAAAGGATAGATTCGTATGGAGGGCCATAATCGCCAACACCATGCGGCAGGGCACATGATGATGATGACCTGCGGTGCTGGTGAGGAAATTGGACCAGCATCCTCGATGGCATACCCATGGAGTGGATGAGACTCGAGTGCGTGTGGTGCCAGTCTTCCCAATGAGTCTATACCACACTCAATTCTGGACAGGAGCCGGGCCGAAAAATCTCACAATGATTTTGACAGGACCGACGGGTATTCGAACCCACAACCTTCCAGTCGGTAGTCCGTTGAGCTAACCACTGCGCCACAGCAACGTGGTTACCCTGCCCTAACTTGAACCGTAGGCCAACCAGGAAACTACACTTGTGTTTGCATTATTAGTTAGAACAATGAATAACCCAGACCCACCTTGAGGAAACTAATGCTCCTGTCATTAGAAGAAGAGACAGATGCTTAATGTATCGTTAAATTATTTTGCGATAGCTTATATCCTATTGAATTCATTACTGGTGTAATTACCGGTTTTCGAGAAGTGGGATTTTGAATGGGATCAAGAGTGATTCGTTGAACTTGAACATTTCATGCAGAGTCCTATATATTACACACACACATGAACATTTCATGCAGAGTTCTATATATAATAATTATTATTAATAATTAATAATAATTATAATAATAATCATAATAATTACAATATTTATATAGCGCAAAATCTTGATAAAAATCAAATCTAAGCGCTGAACAGACACACACGCACGCACGCACGCACGCACACACATGCACGCACGCACACACACACACACATACACACACACACACACACACACACACACACACACACACACACACACACACACACACACACACACACACACACACATGGCTATAAATGGGGAGAAAGCAATGGAAAATTATAGAGAGCATATTATATACAATCATATATTACAATGTGATTCCCCTCCGAGTGGGGAGACAGGCTGCAGAGGGGGTTGAGTGAGGTCAGGATTTTATGCTGAGCTATAACCGTTTAACACCTATGACTACCGCACCCTGTTTATCAGCATCCTGCATCGTCAACCATGCTACCAAAAAAAAACAAAAACAAAAAAAAACTTAGCCCTTTGATTGCCTCATTCTATCCACCAGTTTCCTGCAGGAAGCTAGTAGATAGGGTGAGAGAGTGAAAATGTTAAGTCTTTGCACTTGGTGGATAGGGTGCGGGAGTCAAAGGGTTAAAAAACATTCACAATACTTCAACAGGATACTATTTATACTGAAAGAGCCCTCGGCTTCCCCACAGGGGAAAGAGGAAGAGTGGAAATTCTTCAAAGAAACTGTGTACAGCATTGCGGCTGATATCCTGGCTTTTGTAAAACGGAAACATGGGGACTGCTTTGATGGCAGTGACAAAGAGATCAACAAG
>CM060305.1:164723959-164729037 GCA_030674185.1 Monoplex corrugatus
ATACACATGAACATTTCATGCAGAGTCCTATATATTACACGCACATACATGAACATTTCATGCAGAGTTCTATGTATTACACCCACATACATGAACATTTCATGCAGGGTCCTATATATTACACGCACATACATGAACATTTCATGCAGAGTTCTATGTATTACACCCACATACATGAACATTTCATGCAGGGTCCTATATATTACACCCACATACATGAACATTTCATGCAGAGTCCTATATATTACACGCACATACATGAACATTTCATGCAGAGTTCTATGTATTACACCCACATACATGAACATTTCATGCAGGGTCCTATATATTACACCCACATACATGAACATTTCATGCAGAGTCCTATATATTACACCCACATACATGAACATTTCATGCAGAGTCCTATATATTACACGCACATACATGAACATTTCATGCAGAGTTCTATGTATTACACCCACATACATGAACATTTCATGGAGTGTCCTATATATTACACACATACATGAACATTTCATGGAGTGTCCTATATATTACACACACATACATGAACATTTCATGCAGAGTCCTATATATTACACACACATGAACATTTCATGAAGAGTCCTATATATTACACACACATACATGAATATTTCATGCAGGGTCCTATATATTACACACACATACATGAACATTTCATGCAGGGTCCTATATATTACACACACATACATGAACATTTCATGCAGGGTCCTATATATTACACACACATACATGAATATTTCATGCAGGGTCATATATATCACACACACATACATGAACATTTCATGAAGGGTCCTATATATTACACACATACATGAACATTTCATGAAGGGTCCTATATATTACACTACATACATGAACATTTCATGGAGGGTCCTATATATTACACTACATACATGAACATTTCATGAAGGGTCCTATATATTACACACACATACATGAACATTTCATGAAGGGTCCTATATATTACACACATACATGAACATTTCATGAAGGGTCCTATATATTACACTACATACATGAACATTTCATGGAGGGTCCTATATATTACACTACATACATGAACATTTCATGAAGGGTCCTATATATTACACTACATACATGAACATTTCATGGAGGGTCCTATATATCACACATATCTGGTGTCTACAGTTCATGCTGATACCAAAGCTGCTGTGGCCACTGCTAATCTATGACATTTGCACCAGCACAGTCGAAGCAATGGAAGCCAAAATCAACAAATACACAAGAAAATGGCTCGGTGTCCCACCTGGTCTCACTGATGTTGCATTCTACTGTCGTCAAGCAATGCTGAAGCTACCTCTCAAATCCATAGTGGAGGAATACAAAGTTGGAAAAGCAAGACTGTTGAGCATGCTGGAGGAATCGGAAGACAATATCGTGAGATCAGTTCATCCAAAGCTGAGAACTGGCAGGAAGTGGAAAGTCCAAGAGGCTGTAAACAATGCCAAGAGAAACCTCAGCATCAAAGAAATAATTGGACACACGCAAACCAACAGACAGGGACTGGGAGCAACAAAAATGCAGTGGTGGTCCAAAGCCAAAGGGAAGGAAAAAAGAGACATGATCATACAGGAGTTGAAGGAAGAAGAAGATGTCAAAAGAGTGCAGAAGGCAGTCCAGCAAGGTCAACAGGGGCAATGGACAACATGGGACAGTGCACTCCAAAGAAGTCTCAGCTGGAACGATATGTGGCACATGGCTCCTCTAAGGATAAGCTTCCTCCTCAGATCTGTATATGACCTGCTCCCCTCGAATGCAAACTTAGTGAAATGGGGGAAATCAGACGACCCAGCATGTCCGCTCTGTCAGAAGAAACAAACAGTGGAACATGTCCTAAGCTCTTGCAAAGTAGCGCTAGCCCAAGGAAGGTATACATGGAGGCACAACCAAGTTCTGAAAGTGATCACAGACGTGGTTAGCGAAAAAACCATGACCCCAAACGCACCAATTGCTATGACAACGTTCTACAAAGCAGGAGGGAAACAGGTCTGGCCCGAAAGGGCTATGACAACCAGCACATTGCCAAAGGATCTTCTGGATGGAGCAGTCGACTGGGAGTGTACAGCAGACCTCCCAGAGTGGAGAAATTACCCAGATGTCATCAGCATGACAGGCATGAGACCAGACATCGCTCTCCACTCTGACTCCTGGAAACAAGTGATTCTGATAGAACTCACTGTGCCATACGAAAGCAGAATGGAAGAAGCACATATCTACAAGACCGAAAAATACGCCGGTCTTGCCAGCACCCTGAAGAAAGCAGGTCTGGGGTCAAAATCTTCGCCATAGAGGTCGGGGCAAGAGGGTTTGTGGGCACCTCCGCTTATGATCTCATGAAACAACTCGCCATTTCTGGGAAGAAGAGGACTAGAGCCCTTAAAGCGATGGCAGAGGCAGCAGAAAGGAGCTCAAGCTGGATCTGGGCAAGGAGGAACCAAAAGTGAACTTCATAAGGATTAAATTCCCTATAGATGATGTGTGCCCCGTTAGCACATTGGTAAAACCGCGTACCGCAGTTCTGAAGCGCAGAATCGCCCAGGTTCGCTCCCCGGCGTGGGAAAAAAAAAAAAAATAGACAGCAGCAGAAGGGCATCCAGGAGTCATGACCTGGATGTGGCCCGGCCCCCCGAGAGTGTAAGGAATTCAGGGCCGAAACACTTGTCTAAAGGGGGTTACTTCTCTGAAGACCTTCTGTTGTCTAGCTCTCCCTAGAGTTTCTTTCTACCACACTCAGATACATGAACATTTCATGCAAGGTACTATATATTACACACACATACATGAACATTTCATGGAGGGTCCTATATATTACACACCTACATGAATATTTCATGCAGGGTCCTATATATTGCACCCACATACATGAACATTTCATGCAGGGTTCTATGTATTACACACACATACATGAACATTTCATGGAGGGTCCTATATATTACACACACATGCACGAACATTTCATGATGGATCTGAAATATTACACACACATACATGAACATTTCATGGAGGGTCCTATATATTACACACACATACATGAACATTTCATGGAGGGTCCTATATATTACACACACATACATGAACATTTCATGAAGGGTTCTATATATTACACACACATACATGAACATTTCATGGAGGGTCCTATATATTACACACACATACATGAACATTTCATGGAGGGTCCTATATATTACACACACATACATGAACATTTCATGGAGGGTCCTATGTATTACATACACATACATGAACATTTCATGAAGGGTCCTAGACTAGTCTATATATTACACACAGATACATGAACATTTCATGCATAGTCACAGTGGTTTGTTGTTAATGTTGTTGTTGTTTTGTTTTTATTTTAAGTGCCCCCTAACCCTTTGACTCGCGCATCCTATCCACCAACTGCGGAAGTGGTGGATAGGATGAGGACGTCAAAGGGTTACACGTCTTTTTGCTTTGCTAGCAGGGTTGACAATGCAGGAAGCTGGTGGACAGGGTGAGGGAGTCAAAGGGTTAAACTCTGAGATCCATGCTCCTGACGCATGGGTTGTCGATTCAACCCTCGGGATGACCACGTTTACCCTGCAACATTAAAAACTGGCCTGTTCGTTGTCAGTCTTATTGTTTCCATCAGTCTGGTGGTGTGTTAGCTTAGTGTTTCATAGGTTTCTCTCCACCTTCCCCAACTCCCTATTCCAAGGCATAGGGTTTTGCGCCGGCTCGAGGAGTCTGCCGCCATAATTGCTTGCAGATTTACGTGGAGCACATACGGAACTGACTGCGCGCGAAGGATCCCTCTTAACCCTTTGACTTCTGCACCTTGACCCACCAACTGCAAAAACTTAACCCTTTGACTCCTGCACTTACCCACCTACTGTAAAAACTTAACCCTTTGACTCCTACACCTTACCCATCAACTGCAAAAACTTAACCCTTTGACTTCTACACCTTACCCACCAACTGTAAAAACTTCACCCTTTGACTCCTACACCTTACCCACCAACTGCAAAAACATAACTCTTTGACTCCTGCACCTTCCCCACCAACTGCAAAAACTTAACCCTTTGACTCCTGCACCCTACCCACCAACTGCAAAAACTTAACCCTTTGACTCCTACACCTAACTCACCAACTGCAAAAACTTAACCCATTGACTCCTACACCTTCCCCACCAACTGCAAAAACTTAACCCTTTGACTCCCACACCTTACCCACCAACTGCAAAAACTTAACTCTTTGACTCCCTCACCCTATCCACTAGCTTTCTGCATTAAGCTGGTGGGTAGGGTAGGGAGTCAAAGGATTAAGCTTTTGCTTTGCTAGCATGGTTGACAACGGAGGAAGCTGGTGGACAGACGGTGGGAGTCAAAGGGTTTTGAAAAAACTCCTAATTCCTAATTCATGCGTGTATTAGAACAGAACAAGCGTTGCTGAACTTCACCGAAGTGACGCAGCAACAGCGGGGAATCCCATGTGGTCGGTAGTCTCCCTTTAGGTTGATGATGACATTGCGGGCTCCGTTGGACTTCCTGGCACCCAGACTTAGCCTGTGTGAATTTAGGTTTGGTGGTGAGTTGAGGGATCGGAAAGAGGGGCAAGGGAGATCACTCTGCTACTGGAGCAGCGGAGGAAAAGACACCACCACCACCACCACACCACCATCGCTGCCACCACCACCACCAACACCATCGCCGCCACCACCATCACCACCACCATCGCCGCCACCACCACCACCACCAACACCACCGCCGCGGCCGCCACCACTACCACCACCATCATTACCATTAAACCAACACTACCACCACCATTACCACCACCACCACCACCACCACCAACAACAGCAACAACAACAACAGCAACAACAGCATGGGAGAATCACTACTACTGGAGCAGCAGAGGGAAAAACACCACCACCACTACCACCACCACCACCAACAACAACAACAACAACACCAGCATGGGAGATCACTACTACTGGAGCAGCAGAGGGAAAAACACCACCACCACTACCACCACCACCACCACCAACAACA
>CM060305.1:164737489-164739989 GCA_030674185.1 Monoplex corrugatus
ACATCACAATTAGTCACATAACAGAATGAGGTCACACAGCACTAATAATCTTAAAGACGGGGTCATACTCACTAGTGACGTAACAGGATGGGGTGACATCACAACTAGTCACATAACAGAATGAGGTCACACAACACTAATAATAATCTTATAGACGGGGTCATATCTCACTAGTGACGTAACAGGATGGGGTGGGTGACATCACAATTAGTCACATAACAGGATGAAGTCACACAACACTAATAATAATCTTATAGATGGGGTCATATCTCACTAGTGACGTAACAGGATGGGGTGAGTGACATCACAACTAGTCACATAACAGAATGAGGTCACACAACACTGATAATCTTATAGACGGGGTCATATCTCACTAGTGACGTAACAGGATGCGGTGACGTCACAACTAGTCACATAACAGAATGAGGTCACACAACACTTATAATCTTATAGACGGGGATCATATCTGACTAGTCACGTAACAGGATGCGGTGACGTCACAACTAGTCACATAACAGAATGAGGTCACACAACACTAATAATCTTATAGACGGGGTCATATCTCACTAGTGACGTAACAGGATGGGGGTGACATCACAACTAGTCACATAACAGAATGAGGTCACACAACACTAATAATCTTATAGACGGGGTCATATCTCACTAGTGACGTAACAGGATGGGGGTGACATCACGACTAGTCACATAACAGAATGAGGTCACACAACACTAATAATCTTATAGATGGGGATCATACTCACTAGTGACGTAACAGGATGGGGTGACATCACAATTAGTCACATAACAGAATGAGGTCACACAACACAAATAATCTTATAGACGGGGTCATACTCACTAGTGACGTAACAGGATGGGGTGACATCACAATTAGTCACATAACAGAATGAGGTCACACAACAGTAATAATTTTATAGACGGGGTCATACTCACTAGTGACGTAACAGGATGGGGTGACATCACAATTAGTCACATAACAGAATGAGGTCACACAACACTAATAATTTTATAGACGGGGTCATACTCACTAGTGACGTAACAGGATGGGGGTGACATCACAACTAGTCACATAACAGGATGAGGTCACACAACAGTAATAATCTTATAGACAGGGTCATATCTCACCAGTGACGTAACAGGATGGGGTGACATCACAATTAGTCACATAACTGAATGAAGTCACATACACTAATAATAATTTTATAGACGGGGTCATATCTCACTAGTGACATAACAGGATGAGGTTTACATCACACCAATCAATGACATTACGAGATGGGGGTCACGTCAGCCTGGTGACATAACAGGACGATAGTAAGCGTAGAACACACACAACCCCCCCCCCCCCCCCCCCCCCCGTCACGCAGTCTCAATCCTAGATGGGACTCCGTAGCATCGTGACTATCATCCTCATCGACATCATCATCATCGCAATGTAAAAAAAAAAAATGTTCCAGCTTTTGTGGCCATTAAGGTGGCGTAGAAAATAAGATGGAAAAAAAAGGTGAGGCACAAAGGTAACCTCCCTGAGTGCAATGATCTTTTTAAAAAAAAGTAATAAAAAGATAAAGAAATCAGAAGAAGAAGAAGAAGAAGAAGAAGAAGAAGAAGAAGAAGAAGAAGAAGAAGAAGAAGAAGAAGAAGAAGAAGAAGAAGAAGAAGACGAAGAAGAAGAAGAAGAAGAAGAAGAAGAAGAAGAAGAAGAAGAAGAAGAAGAAGAAGAAGAAGAAGAAGAAGAAGAAGAAGAAGAAGAAGAAGACGAAGAAGAAGACGAAGAAGAAGAAGAAGAAGAAGAAGAAGAAGAAGAAGAAGAAGAAGAAGAAGAAGAAGAAGAAGAAGAAGAAGAAGAAGAAGAAGAAGAAGAAGAAGAAGAAGAAGAAGAAGAAGAAGAAGAAGAAGAGAAGAAGAAGAAGAAAAGAAGAAGAAGAAGAAGAAGAAGAAGAAGAAGAAGAAGAAGAAGAAGAAGAAAAAGAAGACACATTAGCAGGAAAACAGATGAGCATGCCGACACAAGACGGACATCATGAGCCGAGACGCTCACTATAAGATGGAGAGATCAAAATGGCGGTACAACTGGATAAGTGGCCCGTCCGAATGGGGGGGGGGGGGGGTAACATGGTCATGATGACACATTTGGATAGGGGTGTAATTATAATGGATCAACGAGGATGTGTTCAGTCGAAGAAACCAACTAACTAACTAACTAACTGACTGACTGACTGACTGACTGACTGATTAATAACTGACTAACCGACTAACTAACTAACTAACTAAATGACAAACTATCTAACTTATTAACTAACTAACTGACTGACTGACTAACTAACTAACTAACTGACTGATTGACTAACTAACTAACTGACTATCTAATTAACTAATTAACTAACTGACTATCTAACTAACTGACTGACTAACTAACTGACCGACTGACTAACTACCTAACTGACTAATAACTAACTGACTATCTAACTAACTAACTGAC
>CM060305.1:164744989-164762489 GCA_030674185.1 Monoplex corrugatus
ACAGAGTTGTCAACGCCAGGGGCATATCCTTTGATTATGTGCGAACATGCATTGATATGCGTACTTGATTTTCTTTTCCAGCCTTTTCCAGTCAAGAGGGTAATCATCGGACTTCTAATCGGAAAGTCTTGAGTTCGATTCGCCCAGTAACCTCCCATGTGGGAAAAGCGTGGAGATCTAAAGCCCCTTTGTGTGTAAACCCATACAGAATATCAAATACACATGTTGGAAATCTTGTAAGTCAATGGCAGTGGCTGGGTTATGGAAACACTAAAACACACAGTATGCACGTTCACCAAAGATGCAGACTGTGCGACAACATGGTGGATTGTGGTCTGCCTGTCTAACAGTTTGAGTTCTGCGTGTTCAACTAGAAAGTCTCATTATGTATGATAAGTATGCTGTACATCCAAATTTTGGAGAAGAGCACTATGCAAAAATTGTCTGTGTAATAGTAATAATGATAATATACTACTACTACTCCTCTTGATACTGGTACTAATATTAATACTAATATCAATATTGATACCAGTAATAATACGTATACTACACTAATACTCATCATCATCATCATCATCATCATCATCATCATCATCGTCATCATCATCATCAAGTGACCTGCCGCATGGTGTTGGCGATCATGACCCTCCGTTATGTATCTATCACTTGTTGCCGCAAGCACATCTTCCACCCTCTCTGTCCTCAACCACCTGCAAGTCCGTCCAATATTTTCTCCCTGGGTCTACCTGGTGCTCTCTTTCCCTTCAGCTTTCCTGTACTAGGTCTAATACTGATATGAATATTAATACTGATGATGATGATGATGATGATGATGACAGTGACGATGACAGTGAGAGTAATAACAGTAACACTAACAATAATAACAATAACAATCACAACAATAACAATAACAGTAACACTACTAGTAATACTACACCAACTGGTAATGATAATGATAATAGTAACAATAGTTACAACAACAACAATGACAACAATAATAATAATAACAACTATATCATCATTAAACATAATAGTGGTGATGATGGTGATAAGCATGATGATGATGATCATGATCATGATGATAATAATAATAACACTACTACTACTACTGATAATGGTAATAATTACAATATAAACAAAAGTGATAATAATAATTATAGTGATATTGATGATGATGGTGATGATGATGATGATGATGATCATGATGACGACGACGACGACGATGATGATCATGATCATAATGATGATCATGATAATGATAACAATGATGATGATGACAGAAAGAAGAACAAAAAGAAATAGAGAAGTCATTCCATTAATGAATCATGACTGTAGAAATACAGGGAGAACAGTGCAGGTCAAAAGCACGCTAGTAACGGCATTGAAAGCTAACAGAAACACACAAAAGTAGAATCAGAACGTGTATTTAACCCTTTGACTCCTTTACCCTATCCACCAACTGCAAAAACTTAACCCTTTGATAAGTTTTTGCTTGCTAGCATGAATGGCAATGCAGGATGCTGGTGCATAGAGTGCAGGAGTCCGAGGGTTAATGTAATGAATCAAGACAAGTGCAAATTTTCGGCCATCTGAAATTTGTCGAGCATGTACAAGAAAGAAAGAAAGAAGATACAAACAAACAAACAAACAAACAAACAAACAAACAAACAAGCAAGCAAGCAAGCAAACAAACAAACAAACAAACAAACAATTAAAACAAAGAAAAATACGCAAAATGTAATCAAAAACAAAAGAAAAACACTAGCAACACTTTCTTGATGCTGCGTTGAGCAGGACAATTATTTTTTTCTGTTGCTCTGTCAGTTTTCTCGTTCTAGATCTATATGTTGCCAACGTACGGGCTCTCTCTCTCTCTCTCTCTCTCTCTCTCTCTCTCTCTCCTCTCTCTCTCTCTCTCTCTCTCTCTCTCCCCTCTCTCTCCCTCTCTCTCTCTCTCTCTCTCTCTCTCTCTCTCTCTCTCTCTCTCCCTCTCTCTCTCTCTCTCTCTCCCTCGCTCGCTCTCTTTCTCTCTCTCTCTTTCTTTCTCTCACACACACTCTCTCTCCCGCAGGGTCTAAAACTCTGCCAGACAACTACTGCAGAGCTTGGTGGAGCTCATGTGGAATTTTCCGAGTGTGGTGACCAAACTTCAGACTCGGCTGGTCACCCTCGAATGCGGGTCCCGTGGTGTAGAAGAATCTTGTTTGAAGATGACAGAAGAAAACTTAAGTCAGGTCTAACTAGTTAGAACCTATTAGTCATCTCACGCTGTAGTCATTTAGCCAACAACTTCCAAAACTCCAATGGGAGCGAGCCTGATAAAGATTTCAAATCCCCTCACACTCTTTTTCAAGTATCGTATTTTTCTTATACTATATCTAAAGGGAGGGAACAAGTTTTACGGAAGTATCAGATCTACCTGAAATTGGCGGACAACTTCAATAAACCGATTCTGCTAATGTTTTAATTAACGCAACGTTGCCAAGCCCCGTCCAGGTTAAATTAAGGTGACTTCATACCGCTTGGCACTGTCCCAATAAATTGGTTTCTGCAAGACGGTGGTGGGTAAGAGAACCGAAGGTTGGCACCGTCTAATATACCCCCTCCCCCCCCCTCCCCGCATTTAACTTACGGCGTTTTCACGCTATTGGTCAAAGTTAACAGCAACGGTTCGACAGGCAGCAGGCTACTAACAAAGACGACTGTGTTTGTGTGGTGTAGATACAATCTTTACGGTCACTTCAAAGGTAAGGCGTGAAGGGTTGAGGTTGAGTCGGGACCTTCTTCAACCGTGGCGGTTTACAGAGAGTAATAGGATAGCGAAGTAATCCGAGATCATCATCCCTTGGGTGCTATACGGCGACAATCGGTTCTGTCTTTGACGAACGGTTGATTCCGCTTTGATGGTAACAGCCGCTGCCAATCACTACATGTAAGGGCCCCAGTCAGGTTCTGTAGAAACATTATAACACAGAAGGGACAAGTTCGCCTCTTGTCAACTTCCGACTGTTATCTTGTACTAATACTTTGACTCCCGCACCCTTTACTTTACTTGTATTGTTGTTTAAAGCCCAGCCGACTGCGCAGAGCCATATCAGAGGTATAACCGCTTCAAAGCACAAAACTTCAACAGGAAAAAAAAAATTAAGTACACATATCAATGCATTCGCGCACACAATCCAAGGACATACCCCGGGCGAAGGACCATTCCATCCGATTTATCGCACAGGGGAGATTTAAAAAACACACCTGAATACAAATATAAGCATACATATAAAACCTGTGAACTCGACCCATTGCCAGCTTCTTTTCTCACCCATTGTCTCGATACTCTTCTCCCTCACATCACCAATATCATTAACCATTCCCTCTCAACTGGCTCCTTTCCTTCTTCTTTCAAGTCAGCAATTGTAAGACCTCTTCTAAAAAAGACGACTCTTGACCCTGAGAATTTGAAAAACTATAGACCTGTGTCAAATCTTCCTTTTCTTTCCAAGGTCTTAGAGAAAGTTGTTCTTGACCAGCTGTTAAACCACCTTCATTCCAATAACCTTGTCTATTCCCTTCAGTCTGCTTACCGTTCTGGACATAGTACCGAAACTGCTCTTCTCAAAATCTGCAACGACTTATTGACTACTCTCGACTCTAACAACGTATCACTTTTGACTCTCTTGGACCTATCTGCTGCCTTTGACACTATTGACCACTCTATCCTTCTCTCCCGTCTACATCACTCTTTTGGGCTCCATGATACTGTCTTGAACTGGTTTCATTCTTACATCACCAATCGTCTGCAAGTAGTTTCTGTCAATGGTCTTTCTTCTAATCCTTCCTGTCTGACTTACGGAGTGCCACAAGGATCTGTTCTGGGCCCCCTACTTTTCATTCTCTACACCTACCCTGTCTCCTCTATTGTCCAAGAACACCTGCTTCAGCATCATTCTTTCTCGGATGACAATCAGCTGTATGTCTCTGGGCCTCTCCCTGACCTTCCCATCATGATCCAGAAAACCCAATCTTGTGTAGCTGACCTGAAGGATTGGATGACTGAAAATAAACTGAAATTAAATGAAGAGAAATCCGAATTGATCTTGATCACCCCACCCAAACTCCAAAATCACCCCTCTCTTCCAACCTCTGTCACACTTGTTGACTCATCTATCCCTCTCTCCCATTTTGCCCGTAACCTTGGTGTAACTCTTGATCAAACCCTGTCCTTCCACCAGCATGTGAGCAACGTCTGTCGGACTTGTTTTCTTGAACTCCGCCGAATTGCTTCTATCCGCCACCTCCTCTCAGAAGACACGACAAAGGCTCTTGTCTGTGCATTTGTTCTATCCCGTCTCGATTACTGTAATGCTCTTTTTTCTGGTTCCCCCTCTCATCTCATTAACAAACTTCAGAAAGTTCAAAATCATGCTGCCAGTCTCATCTTCCGCTCTTCAAAATTTAACCATGTTACGCCATTGCTCTGTTCTCTCCACTGGCTCCCTGTTCAGCAAAGAATATCCTACAAGATTGCCTGCCTCTGCTTCAAATCTATTGAGTCTTCCTGTCCTGAGTATCTCACCCATCTGTTACATCTCTACACGCCATCTCGAGCTTTGCGGTCCTCATCTGATACCCGTCTCTATAGTATCCCCATAGTCCGCACTAAAAGGTTTGGGCAGCGTTCTTTTTCCTATCAAGCTCCAACCATCTGGAATCAGTTACCTCGCTCTCTTAGATACTCACCCTCTCTGTCCACATTCAAACGCTCCCTCAAAACTCACCTGTTTCCCAAAACTGGTAATCTCTGCCCCCTTCCCCCCATGTAATGTAATGGTGACATTATAGTGTCTTAGTGTCAATGTGTCATTGTATTTGCATGTCATGCTGTGTGTGTGTTTGTGTGCGTGTGTGTGTGTTTGTGTGTGTGTGGGTGCTTCTGTGGGCGTGTGTGTGTGTGCTTGTGATTCTGGTTATATGTTTTGCCATTGTAAACGCCTAGGGCATTAATTTGATTAGGCGTACTAAATGTTCATAATAATAATAATAATAATAAGGACACCAAAACATACATAAAAACAGGCATAAATTGCCCAAAATTGCCTCCGCACATCTCACCTCCTCAGAGCCAAAAATGCACCTAATATATGCACCCAATTATCAATCCGAAGAAAAAGTACGTAAGACTTTATCGAAAAATACAGGTGAATGGACAATTAAGGCAGAAAATAAGTAGAAATGACAGAAAGCAAGGCAACAAGGCAGAAACAAAGAGAGTGACAGAAAAGAAGAAATTTCTAGCACAGAATTTCCAGAAGGTGGGGATACTATTTATACTGAAAGAGCCCCCGCCAACCCAACGGGGGGGATCCCGCACCCTACTCACCAACTGCAAGAACTTAACCCTTTGACTCCCTCACCCTATCCACCAGCTTCCTGCAGGAAGCTGGTGGATAGGGTGAGGGAGTCAAAGAGTTAAGTGTTTGATTTGCTAGCATGGTTGGCAATGCAGTGTGCTGGTGGACAGGATGCAGGAGTCAAAGGGTTAATTAACATGAACTATAAACAATTAACAAGCAGCTGATGAGAAGCGGACCATGACACCCGTACGCCATCACCGAGCTCTGAAAGACATAAAAACTTGTCTGTGCCGGATGTGGCACCTGCGGGCCCCGGTAGCTCAGTTGGTGTGAGCGTCGGATTGACATGCTAATGGTTGTGGGTTCGAATCCCGGGGTGCGCTACATTAAAACTGACCTTCTCACTGTCCCATCTTAACATCATTGTTGTTCTGGTGGTGTCGGTATAGGATGAGATAAGTCCTCCTTCCCCCACTTCCCTGAGATGGTTATCCCCGTCGGCCATATCATCTGAGGTGGGTGTCGACGTAAAAACTGAAAAAATCAATCAAACAATGTGCCACCTTTTCTGCTTTATTTATGACATGTGCAGCTTTAAGAATAAAAGGACTGCCGACAGTGTATGACTAAACAGGATGAGTGTAGAAATGTTTTTGAAGCCCCTAGAGAACAACAGTTGTGTTGTCTGTCCCATGTCCTCCATTCAATCTTATTCTTATTGTTGTTTAAAGCCCAGACGACAGCGTAGAGCCATATCAGGGCTATAACCGTTTCAAAACACATTCAAAACTTCAACAGGAAAAATAAAAGTAAAGAAAATTAAGTACACATATCAATGCACATAATCTAAGGAGATGCCTCTGGCGTTGACCGCTCTGTCCAATTTATCACACAGGGGATTTAAAGAAACATACCTGAATACAAATGGAAACATACCTAAGGGCACCAAAACATATATAAAAACACGCCTAGATTACATAAAATTGCTTTCGCATATCTCATTTCCCTAGAGCCAAAAAAGTGCATGTAATACATGTACCGAGAAGAGGGTGGAAGAGATACTTGAGGCAACAAGAGATAAAGACAGATGGAAGTCCATAATCGCCAACGCCATGCGGCAAGGCACCTGATGATGATGATCATGATGACCCAATTATTAATTCTAAGAAGAAGTACTCAAGACTTTATCGAACACATACAGGTGAATGGACCAGCAAGACAGAAAATGATAGGAAGAAATGACAGAAAGCAAAGGAATAAAGCAGAAACAAAGAGTGACAAAAAAGAGGAAATTACTAACACAGAATTTCCAGAAGGTGGGGATACTATTTATACTGAAAGAGCCCCTGGTATCCCCATGGACGGCCTTCATTCATTGTTAAGAATAAACAAACAGAAAGACAAAAGACAGGATCTGTGAAGGAGACAATTAATTCTGTCCAGTAAAAGGTCTCTCTTCTTGCTTTCTTGTCTTTCTGTTTGTTGTTCTCACTGTTACATGGGAGACAACTCTACTATCAATCTCTTGGAGCTACAAATACGTACTGCATTCATACATACAGATTGCGGGTCCCAGTAGCTCAGTTGGTTTGAGCGTCGGATTGACATGCTGATGGTTGTGGGTTCGAATCCTGGGGTGCACTACATTAAAACTGGACTTCTTACTGTCCCATCTTAACATTATTGTTGTTCTGGTGGTGTCAGTATAGGATTAGATAGGCCCCCCTTCCGCCACTTCAATGAGATGGTTATCCCCGTCGGCCATATCACTTGAAGTGGGTGTGGACGTGAAACTGAACCAAATCAATCAATCAAACATGCTGATCTTTTTCTTTCGTTCAAGTCCCTTTCTCCCTCCCCATTTCAAGACTCTGTCAGTGCATACGATTTTGTTTAGGCTCAGGGAATCTGCCAGATAATTGCTGGCAAATTCATATTCATATTCATTTTTTGTCACAATGGATTTACCATGCGAAACTCAAGCTGCTCTCTTCTGCTGAGGGCACGTCGCCGCATTTTAGCGCCACCCATTTTTTGGGATAAAGACTAAATATCCCATATTAGTTTTTTCCAACTGATGTGGTCTCGAATCCACGACCTCCCAGTTTAATAGTCCATTGCTCTAACCACTTCGCCATGACGACCAATTTGGTTGGAGCATATATGGAATTATCCGAGTGCGAGGAATTCCTCTCGAACAAACTGTAAACTTCCTTCATTCGCTGCTTACATGATCAGGTCACATCTGGTGATGAATGTGACCATTTTTTTTCCAGTTCCTGCTGTGTCAACGCCCTATCGGTATGGAAGCAGGTGTTTTCCATCCCACACATCCCAACTGACAACTCCTCCCCAGGAGCACTTAGCACTGGCAATCGGGTCTGTTACATGTAATAATAATAATAATAATAGTGCATTTATAGAGCGCTTTCCGAAACCTCAAAGCGCTTTACATCAGTAAACCATACATATATAAACCAAATAACAGGCTACAAATACAATACAAACAAACTCATCAAAAACTATCCACAGGAAATCAACAACCACACAGACACACCAAATAATCTCTCTCCCTCTCACCCCCTCCCCGCCCACCCCTCTCCCCCCATTTTCAAACACACACACACAACACCCACACACACACAGCCACACATCACACACACACACACACACACACACACACACACACACACACACACACACACACACACACACACACACACACACACACACACATGGCATACACCCCATTGTGCACAATTTCATCCAGAATGTCAAGCAGGATCAACCCACTAGCCAAAATCAGGAAAAACACTGTTTAAAGAAGTAAGTTTTTAAACTTGTATTTTATTCTTTGTTCAACCGGGAGCCAGTGCAGTGTCTGAAACAGGGGTGTGCAGTGCTGTGACCTACGTGCCTTGAAGATGAGTTTAGCTGCAGAGTTCTGAACTTGTTGCAAATGTTTGAGATGTTTCTGAGGGCAACCCGCAAGGAGTGAATTGCAATAATCTAACCTAGACAGAATGCATGCAGTAACTAACGTCTTGGTTGCGTCTAATGTAAGGTAGTGTCTAATAGAATTAATGCGTCTAAGTTCGATGTATGCAGCCTGACATGTTTTGATGATGTGCTGGTGCATGGAGAGATTATGGTCAAAGACAAAACCGAGGTCACGAACGCAATCAGAAAAAGCAATAGCGGTATTACCGACAGTAATAGTGGAAGGCAGAGAAGAAAGATCTGCAGGCAATGGAGAAACACGAAGGGCTTCAGTCTTGTCATCATTCAACTTAAGTCGATTTTCATACATCCAGGATTTTACTTCAGAAACGCAGTTCTGAAGAGACTGAACTAGATGATCGTAGTTAGAAGGAGAATCAGTATGATTGAGCTGGGTATCGTCCGCATACATTTCATGACGGATGGAATATGAGTCAATAAGGTGGGTCAGAGGAGAAGTATACAATATGAAAAGCACAGGACCCAGAACAGAGCCTTGAGGCACGCCAAAATCCAAAGGCAGCTCAGAAGATTTGTTTCCGTCGACAAGTACGGTTTGCTTTCTTTCTGAAAGATAAGATCGAAACCAGTGTAAAGCAGATTTTTGAATTCCAAAGTTGTTTTCCAAACGGGAAAGCAAAATTTCATGGTCAATAGTATTGAAAGCAGCTGAAAGATCCAAAAGGAGAAGAATAGAAATTTTGTTTTGATCCAGGGAGGTCAAAAGATCATTGAGAATACGAAGCAGAACAGTTTCTGTGCTGTGCCCTGGCCTGTAAGCGGATTGGTGAGGACTAAGGAGGTTATGGGATGAGAGATGGGAGAAAAGCTGGTCTAGAATCAGACGTTCAAGCAGTTTAGAAAGAAATGGAAGATTGGAAATCGGTCTGTAATTTTTCAGGTCATTTTTGTTGAGGTTAGATTTTTTCAGCAAGGGCTTAACAATGGCAGTCAAATTCACGGGGAACAATTCCAGTGGTAATAGACTGATTCATGTGATACATGTGTCTCATCACTGGCACCCGTGGTCAGCCAGTGCGCATAGCCATGCAAAAATTCACACATTGCACTTGATATTTGATGTACATTCCTTCCGTTTTATTAGAAACATCACAAACTTGTTCATATAGAATGAATTGAAAAATATTTTCTTGAGTGTACATTAGATCGAAATAGAACTGTCTGCCGAGACGATGAAATGGCTCTGAATGATTTGTTCGGTGTGCTAAAACAAACAAACAAACAAACAAACAAACGAAACCGTATAACCGTTCGCTGTAAAAGCGGAACAAACCAAAAGTAGGTCGGGATATCTATAGGGTGGCCAAGACTGGACCAAGGAATTTAAAATAAATGCACTTCTAACTTAATCGTGACCTTTTAATTTTCATTGTGTACAAATTTCTAATTTTTTTTAAAGTAATGTTTTGAAATGTTAAGCTTTAAATTTCGTAAGTATTGTTGTGTGTGTGCTGTTTTCAACGAAATGTACCGATGCGGCGTTAATTTAACACTGCTGGCTTCCATGTTGAGGCTCAGGGTTCGTTGCTGCTGCGCCATGAATGGACTTCCATCAAAGAGACTATTACCCGTAGGTACTAGACTATTCTTTTTGCTTCCATGGACACACGCCATTCTCGTGTAATGTAGAGGACCGTGTAGATGTTTGCGTTAAACGCATATTGCATGGTACCAGGGATTTGTTTCGTTTTTGCTTTTTTGTTTTGTTTTCTTTTGTTTTGTTTGCTATATTTGTTTGTTTGTTTGCTTGTTTGTTTGTTCTCTTTAGCTCCCTAGGTCTTTCTGAAAGGGTTACCTCTCCCTCAGCTCATGGCCCAAAGCCCTACCCTATGAACACAGGGAGGTATGACTTTCTTTTTTCTTTTTTAATTTAACCCATTGACTCCCGCATCCAATCCACCAAGTGCAAAAACTTAACCGTTTGACTCCCTCTCTCTATCCACCAGCTTCCTGCAGAAAGCTGGTGGATAGGGTGAGGGAATCATAGGGTTAAGTTTCTGCTTTGCTAGCATGCCTGACAATGCAGGATGCTATTGGACAGGATGCGGGGGTCAATGGGTTAAGGATCATCGCACTTAGGGAAGTTACCTTTGTGCTCACCTTTATTTTGTTGTTGTTTTATTTTTCTACGCCACCTTAATGGCCACAGAAGCTGGCACAGTTTTTTATTTTCTTTTTCCTCCTTTTTTTTTACAGTGCGATGACGATGGTGTTGATGAGGATGACAATCATGATGCCATGGAGTTCCATCTAGGATTGAGACTGCGTGACAGGGCTGTACTCTACGCTTACTATCATCATATATCCTGGCGTCAACCAGGCCCGAGAGATACAGACACCTGCAGTGCTGGTCAGAAGATTTGAGCAAAACCCTCAATGACGCATCCGTGAAGTGGATGAGACTGGAATGTGTGGTCCCAGTCTTCCCAAATGAGCCCATAGCACGCCCAACTCTGGGTAGGAGCCGGTTAGAGCCGAAAGGAGGTAGGACTTCAGGTGACCCTTATCCACGTGATGGCTCCATCATAAGGCAATGTGAGGGAGTAAATGCTAACTTTTAAAATAGATGAAGTAAGACAGTTTTGTTGACAGTAACTGATGGTATTATGGGCCCTGAAAGGAAAAATACCATCTGTTCAAGCTTATTGCTTGCCGTTGCCATGGAAACCATGATAAACAGCCGCCATATTGGATTTTTAAGAAATGACTTTACAGAGTTATTATGTATCATAGATAAATAATTTTTGGCACAAGTGTACATTATGAACGTATTGACATTTCTATAGACTGAGTTTTTTGTTTGTGCTTATAAATTATTTTTCACGAATTTTTTTTTTTAAATAGTATCAAATTGCATACGGTATTATGCAATCCACCCTATAAAATGAAAACTAATAAAGATATCCAAAAAATGTGTCCATAAAAATGTCAACAAGACACTAATGTACAAGTGTGCCAAATTTCATTAGATTTGAATAGACAGTTTTGGAGTAATTTTCATCCCTGTACTGCATGCAGGACAAAAACAGAAAACGGTAAAAAACCGGAGAGAAACAACACAAACATAGTCAGACACATTTAATCTACTCACAACTTTGCTTGAAAGTTTCAGACCCCCCAGCCCTCCACTCAGCAACATGTCTACTTCATCAGAACTGTCCTGCAGCATATGCAGGACCACCTTCCAGCAGTATCAGCTCCTCCTGTCTCTTCATTCTGGCGGCTCTAATAGTGTCCCGCCTCTTGCATGCCTTGTCTTTTTTGTATTTCAAGCTGTTTCTCTCCCTCTTCTGCTGTCTTGATGCCCCCAGCCTCTTCATATGAATTCCTCTGCTGAATCCAAAGAAGCTGGCAGTGTCCTGGGCAGCAGCTGGGCCAAAGTTGAATTCACTGATGGCCGTCAGGACCGCAAAGTGCACTCGTTGGCGTGATGCAAACTTGTCTTTGGCACAGCGAGCCCATATCAGGCTGTGCAAGCACTCGTTAGAATTTTGAGTTTTGCCAGCAACACACCTACTGAGTAGCTGGATGTCTGTTAATCTTTCATAGACAGGCATCAGATGCTTGTGTAGTTTCTCATAGTTGAGAGAGGTGTGGATAAGGTTCTTGTGGGGCCCCCGGAACTTGGTGCTGAGCCAAAGCAGCCTGGAAGAAGCACCATGAGTCTGCACCCACAGGACAGAGTTCATGGCGTGGCTTGCTGTCTGTTGAATAGCAGTGATGAAGGGATGCCATCACAGCCTTTTTCATTTCCTCTGCACTGCTACTTTTCCGGATGGCACGGTTGTAGTATATGGTCAGCTTGCGTATTGCATTCTGTGTTAGCTGACCATGGCCACGACCTCCAAGAGTCACACCTTTCTTCCGGCAGTCACCAACCAAATTTCGCAGAGCTGACCCAAGCCGCTTACTGACATGATTGACACACTCCTCCTTCTCTATCTGAACTTCATCTCCATATGGCTTGATTGTGGTCAGCTCATTGAAAGTTTTGGCATCACCATCCGACAGCAGGACTGTGTAACGAAGCTTGTAGCGTTCCACTGAGCGCCGCTACAGCACACGAGCTGCCTCAACCTCCATCATACCAGATGATCCTGTAGAGACAAAATTGGACAGGAAATAAATTATTTGACACAAACAGTGTGTGTGTGTGTGTGTGTGTGTGTGTGTGTGTGTGTGTGTGTGTGTGTGTGTGTGTGTGTGTGTGTGTTGCGTGCGTGCGTGCATGCGCGCGCACCCCTGCCTGCATGTATTTGTGTGCGCATGCAAGTGTGTGTATGACTCACATATCCTTCCCTGCATACACATATGTCATACATAAGGTAATACTAATATACATCATTATATGTATAAAATAAATATAAGGTAGATCATTTCAGTGTGTATATATGGAGAGAGATTGATTACTGTGTGTGTGTGTGTGTGTGTGTGTGTGTGTGTGTGTGTGTGTGTCTGTGTCTGTGTCTGTGTGTGTGTGTGTGTGTGTGTGTGTGTGTGTGTGTGTGATAACTTCAACAGGGCTATGTAAAACAAAAACAAAACAAACATAACAAACTGGTATAATCAGATTTCAGAAGAAAACATAGCTTACCAGTAAAATTCTTGTTGCATTTGGAGAGATGCTGTACTGCCCAAGCTGCATACTCCTCTGGCTTTTCAGTGTAGATTTTCTTGCCCGTAGACTCGCATACTTGGCAGTAAGTACACATAACATGGGCATCTATACACAATCCTGTCAGGAGGTCTACTACACATCCTACACCAATATGTGATGAGTGTCCTCTGGTCAACCAGGTGCCATCAAAGCTCACACTGATGTCAAGCACATCATCATTGCCCACGGTGATGCCAGCCCGACGTGCATGCACTTGCCTCACATACTCAGCTGTGTGTGAAAACATATGCTTTTCAAAATCTTCCAACTTGTCATACAGTTTATTTGCTTTTGTGTGAAAAGTCTTGTGGTGCATTCCTTGCAAATCCATCATTTCACTGAAATTGTTGAAAGATGTTGCCCCCAGACCACACACTAATGCTGAAAAGACAGCCTGCCTGTTGATGTTGTAGTCTTTCAATCCCCCCTCCCCCTTTTCAGCCGAGAATCCTTCTGTCCCTTCCACAGCTTGTTCACAAGTGGAACAAAACAAGTCCATGCACAGCAAAACCGCATGGTTTCTTACTGTCTGTCATGAAGCGCAGAGATTCATGCTTGCACTGGGGGCAACACAACTTTCTAACTAACTTGTCAACACAGCTGAAGTCCACAATCCCTCTCTTTGATGTGGCACCATCTATTACACAGTCACCTGACGCTGACGAACTGGCACCTTCACAGTCATTTTTACGCTTGACAGCTTCGTATGATTCGCGTTTGAACTGTGTACGGGTTTTTTCACCCAAAACAGAGTCTTGAACACCTGAGGTGTTGGTTGTCGAAGACCGCGAAGCAGACGAACTTGTTGAGGGCTTTGACACACTGTCAGATTCCCGAGTCGTTTTTCGTCTGTCTGTCGTTTTCGTTCTTTGCTTTACATTGTCTTGCATAAGCCAGGTGTCTTCTTCGCTTCGACTTACTTTTAGGAGCCGATTGAATCGTAGATTTTTTTGTACGAGCCATTTTTTGCACGCATTCACAGATTGCATTCGATGTAAACAACCGCCATTTGTAAAGACGCGGGGGTCACGAGACCTCAGTTGACGAATCCACAGCGTTATTTTCGATCGCTCTCCATATATGGAAGATTTCGTCGAATACCTAGTTATAAGGACATAATGTTTTGGTAGTGTATTTTGTAGAAGTGATTTTTTGCTAAGTGCCACGAACTTGTGTAGATAAAAAGAAAAGGTGAAGCCGTATGTATGTATATGTATATATGGGCAATATAGGCATCCTTCATTCTCGGAAGACTATGGAGTTGCGCTCTAGGTGTTTATTCTGGTACAGCGTCGGGTGTGGCTGGCCAGTCCGACGCGGGAACGACAGTCCCTGTGGCAGAGGGTACAGATAAAGTCTGACGCTGGTCTGTCTGCCTGGGCTGTATATATATATATATATATATATATATATATATATATATATATATATATATATGTGTGTGTGTGTGTGTGTGTGTGTGTGTGTGTGTGTGTGTGTATGTGTGTGTGCATATATGTGTATATCTATGTGCGCATCTATGTGTATGGATCTGTATATGTAAAAATGTGTATGTTGTATGTGTATGTATATGCATGTAGATATATATATATGTATCTCTCTCTCTCTCTCTCTCTCTCTCTCTCTCTCTCTCTCTCTATCTATCTATCTATCTATCTATCTATCTGTCCATCTATCTATCTATCTATCTATCACTATATATATGTATATGTCTGTCTGTATGTATATATACACACACACATATATATATAATCTGTCTGTATGTATATATACACATACATATATATATATATACACTTACATATATATGTGTGTGTGTATGCATATCTACATACATATATATATATATGTATATATACATATATATATATATATGCATATACATATATATTTATATATATATATATATATATATATATATATATATATATATGCATATACATGCATGTATATATATTACAAGGAAGGCTTGTTTTTCTACACTTTGTTCTATCTCTCGATTATGGATTGTATACACCTCAAGATGTTTGAAAATGAATACAAACCAGTGAAACAAAGAAACAAAAACAACAAAAAAACAACAACAAAAAACAACAACAAAACAACAACAAAAAACAACGAAAAAAGACATCCAAAAGAAAAAAAGTAACGCTATAAAAATTTTTTTTTTTTTTTTTTAAAAAGCAAGCAAGCAAGCAAACCCGTGTAACATTACAACACGGATCGGGGGTGGGGGGGTGGGGGGGTGGGTGTGGGGGGGGGAACAAGTTCTCCCCTCGTCAGCTGCGAGCCATTCCCTGACACAACACGAGTGTTTAAACAATTAACAGTCAATCAGTAAAAGATCCAGCGACACCGGTAATCTGTTTAAAGGTCGGGACCCAGGGAAGGCGATAGGCGAAGTCTGCCACCAAAAAGACTCTCTCCTGCCACTTAGTTCAAAATCTCTTCTAGAATGGGGACGTTGAGCATGGTGGGGGGGGGGGGGGGGGGGTGGGGGGGGGGGGGGGGGATAAAGTTGGGACAAGGACCACAGAATGGAAGATAGAAAGGGAAGAAGGGGGGAAGGAAGAGATAGGAGAGAGAGGAAGAGAGAGAAGAAAGAGAGAGAGATGGAAAAAGAGAGAGAGATGGAGAGAGAGAGATGGAAGAGAGAGAGAGAGAAAGAGGAGGAGAAGAGGAAGAGAGAAGAAGAGAGATGAGAGAGAGAGAGAGAGGAAAGAGAAGAGAGAGAGAGATGGAAGAGAGAAGAGAGAGATGAGAGAGAGAGAGAGAGAAGAGAGAGAGATGGAGAGAGAGAGGAGGAAGAGAAGAGGAGAGAGAGGAAGAGAGAGAGAGAGAGAGAGAGGGGGAGAGGAGAGATGGAGAGAGAGGAGAGAGAAAGAGAGAGAGAAGAGAGAGAGGGAGAGAGAGAGGAGAGAGAGAGAGGAAAGAGATAGTGAGAGAGAGGAGAGAGAGGGAGAGAGAGATGAAGAGAATGGAGAGGGAGAGAGAGGGAGAGAGAGATGAGAGAGAGAGGGAGGAGAGGAGATGGAAGAGAGAGAGAAAGAGAAAGAAAGAGAGAGAGAGAGGGAGAGGGAGAGAGAGAGAGAAAAAGAGAGCAGAGACAGAGAGACAGAGACAGAGAGACAGAGAGAGAGACAGAGACAGAGAGGCAGAGAGACACAGAGAGAGAGACAGAGACAGACAGACAGACAGAGAAACGCAAAGCGTTTAACCCTTTGACTTCTGCAGCATGTCAATCAGCATACCTCATTGCCAACCATGCAAGCAAAGCAAAAACTTAACCCTAT
Organism: Monoplex corrugatus; assembly: GCA_030674185.1. Lineage (NCBI taxonomy): Eukaryota > Metazoa > Mollusca > Gastropoda > Littorinimorpha > Ranellidae > Monoplex > Monoplex corrugatus. The sequence goes on from CM060305.1 coordinate 164,761,309, forward strand.
GACTCCCTCACCCTATCCACCAGCTTCCCTCGGAAACCGATGGATAGGGTGAGGGAGTCATAGGGTTAAGTTTTTGCAATTGGTGGATAGGGCGCAGGAGCCAAAGGGTTAATGTACTTAGGCCTTAGGCCACTATACAATAGGCAACTGGGTGAAGAGATGTGGGGGTTTATCGTGATTCATACATATTTGACAATACATATAATAATAATAATAATTAATAATAATAATAATTACAATATTTATATAGCGCAAAATCTTGATAAAATCAAATCTAAGCGCTGAAACAGACACACACACACGCACGCACGCACACACACGCACGCACGCACACACACACACGCGCGCGCGCGCACACACACACACACACACACCACGCACACGGCTATAAATGGGGAGAAAGAATAAAAGCAATGGAAAATTATAGAGAGCATATTATAAACAATTATATATTACAATGTGATTCCCCTCCGAGTGGAGACAGGCTGCAGAGGGGATTGAGTGAGGTCAGGATTTTATGCAGAGGAGAAAAGGTGAGTTTTGAGAGCGGACTTGAAGGAGACAAAAGTAGGTTGCTGACGGACTGAGAGAGGAAGTTTGTTCCAGGAGAGCGGACCAGAAACAGAGAAGGTTCGTGGACCATAGGTATTGAGCTTAGTGCGTGGAAAGCGAAAAGTCAGAGGATCGGAGGCAGAGCGGAGGGTACGTGAGGGAACATAGATCTCAAGTAGGCTTGACAGGTAATCGGGGGTTGCGTTATTGAGGCTTTTGTAGCACATGGTGTCTAGTTTGTATTGTATGCGCTTTGATACAGGGAGCCAGTGAAGTTGTGCCAGGAGAGGAGATATGTGCTCAGCTTTTCTCTTTTTGAGTACAAGGCGTGCAGCATTGTTTTGAATGCGCTGTAGGATGTGAATGGTGGAGGCAGGAAGACCAGACAGGAGTGAATTGCAATAGTCAATGCGAGACATTATGAAGGAGAGAACGAGTTTTGCATTTGTTTTGACAGAGAGATACTTCCTCATCAGGCTTATACGATGGAGGTGATAGTAGAAAGATCTGGCAGTTTGAGAAACAAAGTTGTTCATGGAGAGGGTAGAGTCAATGCAGACACCAAGGTTTTTAGCTGAATCAGAAATTGGGACTGATGTGTTACATAATGGGAGAGAAAGAGGAGGCAG
>CM060305.1:164774989-164779989 GCA_030674185.1 Monoplex corrugatus
TATGAAAAGACGCCGGAGAAAAGGAAAACGAAATTCTTCACACCACCAAACGAAACTATAATAAGTTGAAAGGATAATGTCAGGAATGTGTAGGATGCGAAGGAGAGATTTCTGAAGAGTATCAACATTTGCTTAACAAATGTCATTGATCTATTTGATGTGTGTTTTCTTTTTGTCATCATCATCAGGTGCCTTGCTGCATGGCGTTGGCGATCATGGACTTCCATCTGTCTCTATCTCTCGTTGCCCTTAGCATCTCTCCCACCCCCCTCGTCCCCATCCACTCTGCAAGTCCGTCCAGCATTTCTTATTGTACTTTTATTTTATCTGCCAGCCTGGACAGGAAGATGTCCCTTGTGGATGAAGTTGTTGATCTGTAAGAAACGGGAAATCTAACATGGCATAGAATCACGTTGTGAATGTGAAACGTATCTGCTATTCCGTCTATCCATAACCTTCGAGGTCTTTCTCTGGCCTTGAAGCCCGACTATCTGATACTGTGCGCTCGAAGGGACTGGTTGGTTGACTGGCATCCTGGTCAGGTGGGCAAACCATTCAATCCATTGTTACGCAATATTAGTGGTTGACAGGTGTTGTTCCAACCACCCATCGGATCTCTTCTTTTCTAGTCATGTTTCTTCTGCTCCCACCTGCTGCTCTTCTGCTGAGACATCTCCTCTCACAGGTTGTGTGATCTTTCTGACCAGTGTTTCGTTTAATTCAAAGTACAAGTCTGGCATTAGTAAGTTTTTGTGGGTACAAAGATGAGCCTGGCTGGCTTTCGTTTCAATGTAATAGGGATGTTTGGGTGGATTAGAAGGACTGAAAGCTGAACAGCATTTATCTTTAGAGTCTGGTCTCATCTGTTTGTATTTTCAGGATGCGATATTTTGCAGTCACTATAGATTTGTTCATATAGCCTACAGCAAAGAAAACAAACGAGACAGTCTTGATGGAGGCAGACACAAGTAGATCATTCATAAGGAAGATTAGGAAAAGACAGGCAACATTTATAGGCCATTTTATGAGGAAGGGGGATTTGGAGCACCTGGTCACAACGGGAAAGCTGGAGGGAAAGAGAGCACCGGGTAGACCCAGGGAGAAAATGCTGGACGGACTTGCGGACTGGCTGGGGACGGGGAGGGTGGGAGAGATGCTAGGGGCAACGAGAGATAGAGGCAGATGGAAGTCCATGGTCGCCAACGTCATGCGGCAGGGCACCTGATGATGATGAGCCTACATCTCCATTTAATAAATCCTGTACTTTCCAAAAACCATGGATTATCCAAACTCAATGAAAACTAAAACAAAACAAAAATAGCAACAGGAAGCAACAGAAAAACACATGTTTATGTCTTCTCACACACGTCTTTGACAAGACAAAGAGCAATTGGGGTTTTGGTGATTATTTTCTCCGTTCTCTTGTCCTTTACCAATTTCGTACGATTTGGCTTTAAGGGAAAGAAAAAAGAAGATAGAAAAAAACCCAACCCTGCCCTCTTCTTAGAGATCTGGCAGAACTAGGACACGGGGAGGGGGGAAACTGATGAAGTGTTGGGAAGACTTCCTCCCACCTCTCTCTCTCTCTCTGTCTCTCTCTGTCTGTCTCTCTCTCATTCTCTATCTGTAGGTCTGTCTGTCTGTTTCTCTCTGTCTCTCTCTTTCTCTATCTCTCTCTCTCTCTCTCTCCTCATCTCTCTCTCTGTCTCTGTCTCTCTCTCTCTCTGTCTCTCTCTCATTCTCTATCTGTAGGTCTGTCTGTCTGTTTCTCTCTGTCTCTCTCTTTCTCTATCTCTCTCTCTCCCTCATCCTCTCTCTCTGTCTCTGTCTGTCTGTCTGTCTCTCTCTCTCTGTCTCTATCTCTGTCTCTGTTTCTGTCTCTCTCTGTCTTTGTCTCTCTCTCATTCTCTATCTGTCAGTCTGTCTGTCTGTTTCCCTCTGTCTCTCTCTTTCTCTCTCCCTCATCTCTCTCTCTGTCTCTCATCTCTCTCTCTCTCTCTGTCTGTCTGTCTCTGTGTCTGTCTCTGTCTGCCTGTCTGTCTCTGTCTCTCTATCTGTCTGTCTCTGTCTCTGTATGCCTCTCTCTCTCTCTCTCTCTCTGTCTCTCTCTATGTCGCTCGCTCGCTCCCTCGCTCTCCAAATCTTCAATTTATTTCCTTTCCACCCAACTTGCCGGTGCGACGTGATGAAGCGAGGTGAAATGTGCAGGCCAGCTGAGCCCAGTCGGCATCCTACAAGCCCGGCTTGTGCACTGACGGCCACGCCATCTTTATCCGGAATCCACAATACGGAACCCCACTACAGCTCTAGAAAACGACAGTCTGAAAGGATACCCTGAATTTTTTGTCATAAATTTTTCGATTTTTTTTCTACCGGTGATAATTGTAATACGACGAGAAATCTCGGGAATTTTGTTCAACAATTAAGGTCCTTATATCAATTCTCATAATTTTGCAAAAGATATCTAAAACAAGAGCGACTGCCCGCGTTCAAGCAAACAGGAACCACCACCACCACCACCACAACAACAACAACAACAAACCACGAAAATAGAATCAGAACACGTATTTAATACAACCAGACAAGACAGGCGCACATTTTCGGCCAAATGGCCTTTGTCAAGTGTAGACGTAATACCACAAACGAATAAACACCAAATACAAAAAATTAGGAGAAAAAGACTAAAACTTCCCTGCTGTTTCGTTCAGTGTGAAAAAAGGACAAACAAACAAAAACCAAAGATAGGATCAATGTGTTCATGTGTTGTTTGAGGTTTGGAGTTCGTTCAAGAGGAGTTTACCGCACTCGGGCAGTTCCTTATGAGCTTCACCGAAAAATCTGCCAGCAATTATCTTGTAGACACCTTAAGACTGCACAAAACCCCTTGTCCTGGTAAAGTCTTGAAGTGGGGAGGAGGGTTGGGAGAGGGACCAATAACATGTATGCTACCGTTATCTGGATGTCTGCACATGGGATACTGACATAGTTTTTTTTCTTTCAGAAAAAAATACAAATTTGCGACATAGTTTTTTTTTTCTTTCAGAAAAAAATACCAATTTGCATAAAAAATAGACAGTTTCAGCAACAGTTACGATAAGTTCACCGTGAACACACCATTGCCTGGATCCTTGAATATGGATGGCAAGATAATACTGTAAACTCTCAAGGAATGTAGGGATTTTGTATAAATTTCAATACTTTTAGCAATAAGTACATTTCACAAGAGAGAAGTGCAATTTACTGTTTATTTGTACGATTACATCTTCAAAACAACGAACACCTTCTGAAGAAATTGTGCACAGTAATAGGGGTCTCTTTAGTAAGTGTTTTGCATAGATTTTTGTATTCTCTTTCCCTCCTCTGTTTGTTTATTTATTCATTTATTTATTTAATCATTTCATTCATTCATTCATTCATTCATTCATTCATTCATTCATTCATTCATTTATTCATTTATTTATCTATTACTTTATTTATTGCTTTATTCATACATTTATTCATTTATTTGTTTGTTTATTTACTTATTCATTCATTCACTTATTTATTTATTTATTTATTATTCATTTATTATTTACTTCCTTATTTGTTCATTTATTCGTTTATTTATTTATCTTAAGAATGTTCTGTGTGAAAATCTTATTCTCTCCAACACAAGCTGGCTTACTGAATCTTGTTTTTTTGAAAATTCAAACATGTCGCCTAGCATGACACCATACGTAACAGTAAGCGTGGCGGTGTCAACAGTGCCTGGGAATTAAACCACGCTGCAAAAACATCGTGCCCTATCGATTCCCATCAAATTGCCCTGTAGGTCTACACACGTAAAACGCGCGAGCATCTGGCACGTGCACGCCTGTTTCCCGCCCCTTGCTCTCACTGACGACGACTAGTCGATTTACGCACACCTGATGCAATATATTGCGAGTACTTGCGTAAGACCTCGCAGTGTACATTGCGTTGACATGACTTCTCTGGCGCTTTCTTTTTTTTCTTCAATATTTTCAAACTTCTTTCGAAAATCAAACAAACAAACAAACGTTCAATCAAAGACAAACTAACAAAGTCAAACAAACATTCAAACAAACAAATATTCAAACACACAAAAACAAACACACACAAACAAACACACAAACAAACGCACACAAACAAACGCACAAAAACTAACACACAAACAAACAAACACACACACACAAACAAACAAAAATTAATGAAAAGTTTGGCGTGCAGCAAACGTAAGCGTTAGGATGGAGGAAGGAGAATGTTGCAACCGTCTTGTCATTACTGATAAACGTATATGTGTGTGTATGTATATACATATACACATATATAAAGAGAAAGAGAGAGGGAGAGAGAGAGAGAGAGGATAAATCTTCTTTGCTTTCCAGATGTAAAGGCAATGACAAGATGCAATAGCAGTTGGTTAATTTTCCATGTATGGTGTTGCTAAAATCTGCATGATAAATTTAAAAGGAATGAGTAGTGAATACCAATGATAATATAACACCTGGCTAAGGGCTTGAGACGTTTTCCAATACAAAAGAGCACTTATTGTATGCCAAAAATCTAGAGATGTACAAATTTTCAAATACGTAATCAGTAATTACACAACATAGACATCTCATGTACTAGTAAATGATATACATCCATGTATCAGTAATACTACACACACACACACACGCCTGCCCGCACGCACACACACACACACACACACACACACACACACACACACACACACACACACACACACACACACACACACACACACACACACAAGGCATGAAAATTATGTATAATTTTATTGAAGGAATTGTTGGGAGTGAATTCAAAAGGCAGTCAAGAGTGCCTTTTTTTTTTAAAGGCAAAACACGTTTTGAGTACAGCTTTGTGGATCGTGTACACATGTTAAAGGAGAGACCTGGAAACACTTTAGGAGTGGCTTGAAGATCTAGATCTAGAGACGAGCAAATCTTTAAGCACAATTTTAGCATTACCAAAATGTC
>CM060305.1:164794989-164812489 GCA_030674185.1 Monoplex corrugatus
ACATTTTTGGGTCCAGGAAATGAGATGTGCGAAGCAATTTTAGTAATTTTGGGCCCTTTTTTATATATATATGTTTTGGCCGTCTTTAGTATGTTTGGATTTGTATTCAGATTTTTTTAAATCCCCTTGCGACAGATTGGACGGAGTGGTCAGCGCCAGGGGCATCTCCTTGGATTATGTGTGCGAATGCATTGATATGTGTACTTAATTTTCTTTTCTTTTTTTTTTCCTTTGAAGTACTGTATACGTTTTGACGCGGTTATAGCCCTGACATGGCTCTGCGCAGTCGGCTGGGCTTTAAACAAAAATAACAGTAACTCTAAACACAACGCAGCCAGCCACTGTCCAGATATCACACACACACACACACACGCACACACACACACACACAACACACACATACACATACACACATACACACATACACACACATACACACACATACACACACACATACACACACACATACACACACACATACACACACACATACAAACACACATCACACACACATACAAACACACACACACACACACACACACACAACACACACACACACATACACACACATACACACACACATACACACACACAACACACATACACACACACACACACACACAACACACACAACAACACACACACACACACACACACACACACACACACACACACACACACAACACACAGGTGGCAGAGGACGAAAAACTCACAGGCGACTCGGCCAAACGTGAAAGGCAACACACAGGAGCAGCCCTTACAACAGACAGGCGCGGTAGTCAAGTAGGTAAGACGTCAGACTTCCGATCGGACGGTCTGGGATTAAATCCTGGCTGGAAACTTCCCACCTGGTGGGAGACGGGCGGAGATTTCTTCGACTCCCAGATCAGCATGTCTGCAGCCTAGCCAGTGCATAACCCCCCTTCGTACATATGTATAGCCATGCTCTGCTACCATTCACCTTGTTGATAGACAGCTGCGCATTTAGGGCATTGACTGGGGGGTGGGGGTGGGGGTGGGGTTGGGGATTCTGTCATGTGAGACGAGTTTGTGAGGAGTGGCTGATTGTGTTGTGGTTCAGACCTTTAATTGTTTGTTTATTTACTTTGTATATAATATTCCTTTTTGACGGTATGATACGCACATACACATGTCATTTACGTGTAACCAGATTATTCCAGTGGTAGGCTGATAAAATACCAGTATAAAATATAGATTAGATAAAACACAGTCTAGGTAGGGCCTCAGGACTGGCCAGTTCATGGTTTTATGTCAGGCTTAATTAAGGCATACACGTGGCACCTGTGACGTTAGTGCATATGGAATTCGCTCCAAGCGCGGAGACGTCATCTTGAGAAACTGAAATTAACTGAAACATGCAGAAGATCAGTATGCACGTTAAAGATCCTGTGAGTCACGTAAGTGTCCAGTGACTTTTAAAAACATGAAAACAAGCAGCAACATGCCCACCAAAGATTACGACTGTTCAACAACATGTGGAATGTGGTCAGCTCGCCATATTTTTTGTTTGAATTTTCCGTGCTCCACTAAAATGTCTTGATTATGTGTACATGTACTATCGCAGTACGTCTTAATAAGTTGACAACACACCGCTATACAAGAAGGATTATTTTTATAATATTCCACACACGGGGAGTAACAATGATTAAAAGCCCCAGAGGTAACTCGCCCAAACCTGAAACGCACACGAGAAGCTCTAAAATGTTTCAGAAATCGAGCTGCAAACTTTGTCATGAAAATATTTACTACAGCGACACGCTCCCCGTTCCCCGCATTCTCGGGAGGGCCCATTTTATGCAAACGAGGAGAGAGGCCGGCAAACATGGCACAAAGGAGATGGAACTTTAATAATACCACTTTAGTGACGGACGCGGACGAATCAAACAAAGTAGACCGGTGTCGCAGGACAAAGTGTTCACAAGGCGAGAATGTCCCTTCCGGACACATCGGTGCAGTTCAAAGTATCTTTGCCTTAGAAACGTCAGCCCAAACTGTCTACACACATACAGGGGGATCTTACGTACTGCTCATTACGCCGTTGGCGAGTAAGGTAGCAACGAAGGCTCCCCACTCCTGTCCGTTTTGGATCAGCCTCTGTATCGTACCGTAAACGTGTTTCAGGCCTAAAAGTCTCTTTCTATTGTTTCGTTGTCAGGTGTTCTTGGGCCTTCTCTCTTGCTTTTTTTGTTTTTTTTTCTGGTGTCCAGTGGTAAAGGTTAGAGGAAAAATGATAAACAGCATTCGTTACGCAGATGACATCATGCTAATTGCAGAGAATGAAAGGGACCTAGAAAAGTTTGTGAATATAATAGAAATAGAAAGCAAAAATAAAGGGTTGGAGCTAAATAGCAAGAAAACTGAAGTCATGGTAATCAATTAAAAACATTAAACCTGCTCATGCAAAATAGCAGCAAATGGCACAACTTTGAGACAGGTTGATACGTTTAAGTATCTGGGAACGGTCATCTCACCAGACGGCAGATGCACATCAGAAATAGCCAGCAGAACCGGCCAAGCCAAAACAGCATTCAAGAAGATGAAAAGCATTCTTACCAACAAATACCTATCAATTAACATCAGGATGAGAATTCTTGAATGATATATAGAACCGATACTGTTATATGGTTGTGAGGCGTGGACAGTCAACAAGCAAAGCGAGAACAAGATTAAGGCAGCCTAATGTGATTTTTAAGAAGAATATTGAGAGTTCCATGGACAGCAAAGAAAACAAACGAGACAGTCTTGATGGAGGCAGATACAAGAAGATGCTTGATAAAGAAGGTTAGGAAAAGACAAGCAACATTTATAGGCCATTTTAGAGGAAAGGGGAATTAGAGCACCTGGCCACAACAGGAGAGCTGGAGGGAAAGAGAGCACCAGGTAGACCCAGGGAGAAAATATTGGACGGACTTGCAGGGTGGCTGAGGACAGAGAGGGTGGAAGATGTACTTGTGGCAACAAGGATAGATACATATGGAGAGCCATGATCGCCAACCATGCGGCAGGGCACATGATGATGATGATGATAATGATGATGATGATGATAATGATAATGATATAATGAATAATAATGATGATGATGATATGATAGATGATAATGATGATGATGTGATGATGATGATGATGATGATAATGGTGTCCAGTGAAAGGCAGTACAGAAGATTGTCCTGCTCTCTTCGTATAGTGTGCCCAGTTCATCATCATCGTCTTTTCATGATGATAGTTCCCATACGGGACGATCTGAAGAATACTAACCTGCGCCCTTTTATCCTACAGAGAACCCTACGGCTCTGCCATGCATTTTACTTTATTTTACACTGATTATTGGGAAGCCACTTTTTGCCTGTATGCATTTCGCCCATCTTTTATTTTCCCAAATCTTGCCCCTTTTCCGTGATCATGTCGGCAAAGTTATTTCGCCTATACAGTCAGGATCTTTTTACCAACAGAGAAAAAGGAAGACAGACAGATGAAAAGAGTGAGTGAGAGAGAGAAAACGAGAGAGAGAGAGAGAGATAGAGGGAGAGAGAGAGAGAGAGAGAGAGAGAGAGAGAGAGAGAGAGAGAGAGAGAGAGAGAGAGAGAATGCTGAATAACATTGCAAAATTCCAAAGGTGAAATGAAAGTTCTTGAGAGTACATAGGCGAACCACACATCAGCGAAACATCATCATCATGTGCCTGCTGCATGGTGTTGGCGATCGTGGCCTTCCAAACGAATCTATCCCTTGTCGCTGCAAGTACATCTCCCACCCTCTCTGTCCTCAGCCATCTCCCACCCTCTCTGTCCTCAGCCAATCTGCAAGTCCGCCCAATATCTCCCAGGGTCTACCTGGTGTTCTCTGTCCCTCCAGCAAAAACATTACATGACTGAGGGGGTCAGTTTGGTATTCTTCCTAAGATCTGAACAATGCACTTACACAACACAGCATGAAACAATAAACATTCTGTCTTTTATTCAGTCTGTCAGCAAGGGTGTTCTGTGTGCTTGTGTTTGTGTGGAGGGACATCATCATTCTCATTTTTATTTCAATGTCTGTCAAGTTACGGTACTCTAGTGGAGGAAGGAGGGGGGAGGGGGATAAACTTCAAACGTCAGTGCTGTCTTTAATTCAATGTCTGTGAGCTAGGGTACTGTGGGGCAGGTGGAGGGAGTAAAAGTATTGTGGCTTGGTAGAAGGAGGCAGGTGCAATACTATGTCAGAATGTGGGGACAACAGGTATGGTAAAAAATCAATAGACTAGGCACGTGAGTCTGAAAGTTCGGCCAGGTCAGAACGCCCTGGGAAGAACAGATACTATACGTATGGCCAGAATGTCCTGGGGAAGAAAGATACTATACGTATGGCCAGAACGTCTTGGGGAAGAAAGATACTACGTATGTCGAACGCTGGAAAAAATATATACGTATGGCCAGAACGTCTTGGGAAAAAGAGATACTATACGTATGGCCAGAACGTCTTGGGGAAAAAGAGATACTATACGTATGGCCAGAACGTCTTGGGGAAGAAGAGATACTATACGTATGCCAGAACGTCTTGGGGAAGAAGAGATACTATACGTATGGCCAGAACGTCTTGGGGAAGAAGAGATACTATATATGCGAAGTCTGGAAAAAGACAACGATAGCAGAACGTCTTGGGGAAGAAGAGATACTATACGTATGGCCAGAGCGTCTTGGGGAAGGAGAGACACCAGAGGTGTGACCAGAACGTCTTGAGGAGAGGATGTCCAGCGGGACATTTTCACACACGCCCTAAGTGTCTGAGACACACACCTCAGGTGGGGGGACGTGGGGACCAGGACACCGAGGGAAATCGGAACGCCACACACAGCACCGCGCTTAATCTAATCACCCCTGACGCTGATTGGTCAATCCTTTGACAAGCTTCGCACGTGCAAGGAAGGGAGTGGCTGCGCGATCACCAAAGATTGACCCAGAAACTCCCCCCGTGAGGTTGGTCTCCAGTGACACCTTTTGTGGAATGGGTGGGGGGGGGGGGCTGTCTGACGCCCTGATAAACCCTATTCAATGGTCTTTCCTGCAGTACCTTCTAAAATTAGTCAGCACTTCAGAATTACGGTACCGACTGATGTCCACCGTGTTTGATCAAGGCTGACTGAGATCGTAGGACCTGACCCAACTGGACATAAAATAGCAGTTTTTTGTTTGTTTTTGTTTTTATTTTCTTGTTTTCTTAACCCTTTGACTCCCTTACCCTATTCACAGGCATACCGAAGTGTCAGTCATGACAGCAAAGCAAAAACGTAACCCTTTTACTCCCTCACCCTATCCACCAGCTCCCTGTGGGAAGCTGGAGGATAGGGTGAGGGAGTGAAAGAATTAAGCTTTTACTGTTGGCGGACAGGGTGAGGGAGTGAAAGAGTTAAGTTTTTGCAGCTGGAGTGCAGGGTGTGGAAGCGAAAGGGTTAAACGTTCGGATATTTCTCGCATACATGCATGCACGTTTATTTCGCCCACACTGTGCAGGCAGTATGTTGCTGCACAGTCTACATATTCCGTCTTCGGTGAGCGTGCATACCGGGAGGTTTTGAGCTTCCAGGAGTCAGCTGAAACTGCCTTGTCTTGAAGGATCTTTAACGAGCGTACATGGAAGCGCTGCGTGCGTATACACACGAAAAGTACTTAGGCAGACTGTTAACAAAGTCTCCACACATGTTATTGACCTGGTAGATGGGAAAAATCTCCACCCTTTTGGCTACCCACCAGACGTGACGTACCCAGGAAGGATCGAACCCCGTACTCTCCGACTAGAAGATTGATGTACATCTTGTTCACTTGTCTGTCGCATCCGTCATAAAACGGTGTCAGACTGACAGCAGTCGATCGAAATCCAATGTGTGAGATGACAGAAACTACGTTTTGTGGTCAGGATTCTGATAACAAAACGGTAAGGGATTCCATGGAAAAGCCAGGCTGGGCAGAAGACAAAAGTGCAGGAATATGGAACCAAAGCACATCGTCTGCTAAAAACAAGTAGGGCCTAAGGCACATTTTATGAACTGTAATTTAAAAAGAAAGTCCTGATTTGTACCGAGCGTTTCGGTCGAGATCATACGAGGTATAGGAGAATGAATGTAATAAAATCAGAAAGAGAGAAGATGAGAAAAGAAAAGATAAAGTCAAAGCACCATTCAGTTCCATTTCCCTTGGCTTTGAAAGACCGGTGTTGCTTCGAGTGAAAACCCATCGGCCAAACAGAATTTTGACGTATGCATTTCAAAACACAACTTCTTGGGGTCGGAGATGTCAAAAATGAATAGCTGAATCGGTAAGCTATATGTCACACAACAGAACTTTGTGCATGTGTGTGTGAATGTGTGGTTGTGTGTGTGAGTATGTGTGTGAGTATGTGTGTGTGTGTGTGTGTGTGTGTGTGTGTGTGTGTGTGTGTGTGTGTGTGTGTGTGTGTGTGTGTGGGTGGTCTTTGATTTAATGTCTAATCACTAAAGTGATTTTAGACACACACACACACACAGACACACAAAGAACACACACACACACACACACACACAGACACACACACACACACACACACACACATACACACACACACACACACACACACACACACACACACACACACACACACACACACACACACACACACACACAAATGGATACATGAGGAGAAAAGAGGAAATTTGGAAATGGTTAATCTGCAGGAAAAAAGAAATGAACCAGAAAATTAACTATGCCGAAGACGAGAAAGAAAAATTCACAAATGACGTTATCATAATTAACGATTGAAACAGCAAAATTGGCTAACCATAACATTGAACATGAGAAATAACGGAACGTGTGTGTCTGTGTGTGTGTGTGTGTGTGTGTGTGTGTGTGTGTGTGTGTGTGTGTGTTGTGTGTGTGTGTACATGTGTGTGTGTTTGTGTGTGTGTTGTGTGTCTGTGTGTCTCTGTGTGTGTCTGTGTATGTCTGTGTCTGTGTGTCTGTGTGTCTGTACCTGTATCTGTGTATGTCATATCTACTGACACACTTCATATTAGAAAAACAATGGACAGACACACCACATAGGTAGAAGGGATCATTTCCTCGTTACTGCGTCACTCAAAATTAGCGGAGGGGTTGGGGTTGGGGGAGAGAGAGAGAGTGAGAGAGAGAGAGAGAAACAGACAGACAGACAGACAGACAGAGACGGAGACAGAGACAGATCGACAGACAGACAGAGGGACAGAGAAAGAAAGAAAGAAAGAGAGAGAGAGACAGAGAGAGAGAGAGAGGGACAGAGAGACAGATCGACAGACAGACAGAGACAGAGACAGAAAGACAGAGAGACAGAGAAAGAAAGAAAGAAAGAGAGAGAGGGGGGACAGAGAGACAGATCGACAGACAGACAGATAGACAGAGACAGAAAGACAGAGGGACAGATAAAGAAAGAAAGAGAGAGAGAGAGAAGAGAGAGACAGACAGACAGAGACAGAGAGATAGATCGACAGACATCCAGAGACAGAGAGAGAAAGACAGAGGGACAGAGAAAGAAAGAAAGAAAGAAAGAGAGAGAGACAGAGACAGAGAGAGGGGGGCGGACAGAGAGACAGATCGACAGACAGACAGAGACAGAGACAGAAAGACAGAGGGACAGAGAAAGAAAGAAAGAGAGAGAGAGAGAGAGGGACAGAGAGACAGGCAGACAGGCAGACAGACAGACAGACAGAGACAGAAAGAGGGACAGAGAAAGAGAGAGAGACAGAGACAGAGAGAGACAGAGAGAGACAGAAAGAGATAAACAGAAAGACAGCGAGAGAGACAGAGAGAGAGAGAAACATAAAGACGGAGAGAGAGAAAGAACGAGAGAGAGAGAGAGAGAGGCCAGAAAGACAGAGAGAGAGACAGAGAGAGAGAGAGAGAGAGAGAGAGAGAGAGAAAGAAAGAAAGAGAGAGAGAGTCAGAGACAGAGGGACACAGAGAAACACAGAGACAGAGACAGAAAGACAGAGAGATAGAGAAAGAGACAGAGAGAGTCACTTGACTTTTATCCTGATCGCGTTGAGGAAAAAAACACACAAAAAACAACAACAACAAAAACCAACAACATCCTTCTTGCTCAGACTTTTTAGTTGGGCCAGTCTCAAATTACTCTCGCGCGATCCTCCCACACTGGTCATTCCGACATTCTGACAATGGGAGTCCCCAAATAGCACCACCTACTTCACTCACCCGGCGGCGGTTCCAGTGTCTTCACACCTTTTGTCTTGCTGCCAGACATTCTGCTGCTTCACGTCCGGGTGGAGGGTGGAGGGTGGGGTGGGGGTGGGGTGGGGATCTGGAGGGAGGGAAGGAGGGAGAAGTGGGAGTTTTGATGTTGTCGACGCTTGTTCTTGACTCTAACCTTCCTGAGCGCGCATGGAAACAGCAAAATCTCATTCACGTTTTCTAGCTTTCTGTTCCTTGTCTCTGCTCTCTCTGTCTGTGTGTCTGTGTGTCTGTCTGTGTCTCTGTCTGTCTGTCTGTCTCTGTCTCTGCCTGTCTGTCTGTTTGTCTGTGTCTCTGTCTGTCTGTCTGTGTCTCTGTCTGTGTCTGTCTGTCTGTGTCTCTGTCTGTGTCTCTATCTGTCTGTCTGTCTCTGTATCTCTCTGTCTGTCTCTGTCTGTCTGTCTCTGTCTGTCTGTCTGTTTGTCTGTCTGTTTGTTTGTCTGTCTGTGTGTCTGTCTGTCTGTTTTTTCTGTCTGTCAATCTGTGTGTGTGTGTGTGGGTGTGTGTCCGTCTGTCTGTTTGTTTGTCTGTCTGTCTCTCTGTCTGTCTCTCTCCTTTTCTCTCTCTTTCTCTCTGTCTGTCTCTCTCTCTCAGTCTTTCGTCATCTGTCTCTGTCTGTCTCTGTCTGTGTGTCTCTCTCTTCCATATGTATTACATATAATCTCTTCTATACATATACATACATACATACATACATACATACATACATATATACATACACATACATACACATACATACATACATACATACATACATACATACATACATACATACACATACATACACATACATACATACATACATACACATACATACATACATACACATACATACATACATACACATACATACACATGCATACATACATACACATACATACATACATACACATACATACATACATACATACACATACATACATACAAACATACATACATACAGACATACATACACACAGATACATACATAATACATACATACATATGTCTCTCTCTCTGTTTGTATATATATAATATATAATAATAATACATACATACATACATATATATATATGTATATATATATACATAATATATATAGATATAATATATATAATTGTGTGTGTGTGTGTGTGTGTGTGTGTGTGTGTGTGTGCGTGTGTGTGTAAGACTTGCTCGCAGTCCATATCATGCTGCAATCCTCCCCTGCCCATTTCCAGATCTTGGTGGTGCTTAGGGTTTTGCGCTCAGAGAGTCTGCCAGACAATTGCTGGCAGATTTGGGTAGCACGCATATGGAATTGTCCGTGTGCGACTAATTCTTCTTGAACAAACTAAAAAAAGTAATAGATAAATAAATAAAATACATAAATAAATGCATATGGAATAGTCCGAGTGTGACTAATTCCTCTTGAACAAACTAAAAAAAATGAATAGCTAGCTAGATAGCTGGATAAATAAATAAATAAACATGAATGAATAAATAAATCAATCAATCAAATTAAAAATGAAATAAATATAAAAAAGAAAACAACAACAACCCCAAAACAAACAGAAAAAAAATTCAGTACAAAAGAAATCCAATCCTTGCAAATGCATCTGATTGTTTTGCTAAAATTAGTTCTAAGTGAATTGAGAGATCTGTATGCTAAAGTAGCTTCCGTTCTTGTAAAACCTTTACAGCTTACGCTAAGTTTCAGTTTCAGTTTCAGTTTCTCAAGATGACGTCTCCGTGCTCGGAATGAATTCCATATGCACTAACGTCACAGGTGCCTTGTGATCCCTTACAGTTCACACTAAATGGGCGTTAAGTTACATCCTGTCAGTCAGTTTGACAGAAGTCACATCGCTGCTGTCTGTGTTTAGCTCTTTGATTAACCCTTTGACTCCCACATCCTATCCACCAACTGCCAGCAGGAAGCCGGTGGTTAGGGTGAGGGAATCAAAGGGTTAAGTTTTTGCTTTGTTAGCACAGTTGTCAATGGAGGTTTCAGTTTCAGTTTAAGTTTCTCAAGATGACGTCTCCGCGCTCGGAACGAATTCCATAATATTATGCACTAACGTCACAGGTGCCACGTGTATGGTGATCATGGCACAAGCCTTAAGCCTGCACATAACCCATGAGCTGGCCAGGTCCTGAGACCCTACCTAGACTATGTTTTACCTAGTCTATATTTTATACTGGTATTTCATCAGCCTACCACTAGAATAATCTTGGTTACATGTAAATGACATGTGTATGTGTGTATCTTACCTTCAAAAAAGGAACATATATATAAAGTAAATAAATAATTTATTAAAGGCCTGAATCACAACACAACTAACTATTCTGTATAAACTCGTCTCACATGGCAGAACCACCACCACCCCTCTCCCTAGTCAATGCCCGAATGCTCAGCCGTCTATCAAATGGAGGATGCTGGTGGATAGGGTGCGGGAGTCAAAGGGTTAACTTGATGGCCCATTAGCTCAGCTGTTAGAGCGCTATGCTCATAACGCAGGGATTGTGGGTTCAAACCTGGGACAAGCTACAGTTTTTCTGAGCAGATTGATTAGCCGGTTCTGGTTGACAGAGTCATGGATTCCAGATCTGATGTCTTGAGTTCAATTCCAGCCTGCAACTTAACCCTTTGACTTCCACATCTTGTCCACCAGCATCCTGCATTGTCAACCATGTTAGCAAAACAAAAACTGAACTCTTTGACTCCCTTACCCTATCCACCAGCACCCTGCGGGAAGCTGGTGGTTAAGGTGAGGGAGTCAAAGAGTTAAGTTTTTGCAGCTGTTGGATAGGGTGGGGGAGCCAAAGGGTTAAAAGACTGGTTTGTTTTGCTGCCTACCTTCAATGCTCCAATCATTCTGATGGTGTCAGGCTTACGTTTCATGGGTCCTATTCTCCCACCCACCCACCCCTCGCCCCACCCCCACCCCCGTCCCTGCTTCAAGACCTCCCCCCACCCTACCTTGCCATTCGGTTTGTAAACAAGGTAACTGATGACTGGGTCCGAATGGGTCATGCAGCGCATAGGTAGCCCCCCTTTGCTTGAAGAAATGACGATTGAGTGGCGTCGGGAACATCGAAGGTGATTGTCCAGCGAGTGGCGAGGCATTGGTGCTCCGGGTCCCATCCGCACCCTCGTGGTGTTTCTTCTTAACATGGATTTTGTTCCAGAAAAAACACACGAAAACAGAATAAGAACGCGTATTTAATACAACAAGACAAGACAGGCGTTCTTATTCTTTTTTCGTGTTTTTTTCTTCTGGTTCCTGTTTGCTTGAACGCGGGCAGTCACACTTGTTATTGGTTTTGTTCTCTCCTCCCCTCCCCTCCCGTTCCTATTTCAAGACCTTGCCAAGTCGTAAGTTTACACAGGCTGGCGGAATCTGCCACATACTTGCTGACAGAAATGGGTGGAGGGCGTATGGTATTGTCCGAGTGCGATGAATCCCTGCTGACCTGTCTCCACACATTCTCCATCTCTGACCATAGGGGCCGGCTGGTGATGGCGTCCAGTTTGAACTTGCTGTTCAAAAGGGCGTTGAGCCCGTTGTGGCTATGAAAAGAAATGACGGGCCACCAAGGACTGCGTTTTAATCCTTTGAATCCCGCACCCTATACACCGACTGCAAAAACTTAACCCTTTGACTCCCTCACCATATCCACCGACTGCAAAACTTAACCCTTTGACTCCCTCACCCTATCCACCGACTGCAAAAACTTAACCCTTTGACTCCCTCATCCTATCACGACTGCAAAAACTTAACCTTGACTCCGCACTCTATCCACCGACTGCAAAAACTTAACCCTTTGACTCCCTCACCCTATCCACCGACTGCAAAAACTTAACCCTTTGACTCCTGCACTCTATCCACCGACTGCAAAAACTTAACCCTTTGACTCCCTCACCCTATCCTATCCACCAGCTTC
Organism: Monoplex corrugatus; assembly: GCA_030674185.1. NCBI lineage: Eukaryota > Metazoa > Mollusca > Gastropoda > Littorinimorpha > Ranellidae > Monoplex > Monoplex corrugatus. The sequence goes on from CM060305.1 coordinate 164,807,148, forward strand.
TTGCAGAAACGACACTGTTTTTATCTACCAAGGTGTAAGTGGTATGGCCTAACGGTTAACCCTTTGACTCCCGCACTCCATCCACCAACTGCAAAAACTTAACCCTTTGACTCCTTCACCCTGTACACCAGCTTCCTGCAGTAAGACAGGATAGCAAATTTTCTCCTCCCCCCCCCCCCCCTCTCCAACAGATATTAAGTAGTGGTGTAGGTGCTAGTCTTTCCGATGAGGCGATAAACTGAAGTCCTATGTGCAGCACACATTTTAGTGCACATTAACCCTTTCACTCCCGCACCCTATCCACCAACTTCAAAGACGTAACCCTTTGATTCCCTCATCCTATCCATCAGCTTCATGCATGAAGCTGGTGGTTAGGATGAGGGAGTCAAAGGGTTAAGTTTATGCTTTGCTAGCATGGCTGACAATGCAGGATGCTGGTGGGCAGGGTACGGGAGTCAAAAATGTTAAAGATCTCACGACAACAAAGGAATTGTCCCTGTGAAAATTCTGTAGTGAAATCCAGTTCAATGGGGAAATAGAAATACACGCGTACAAAATAAATCAATAAATCAATAATGAATAGATAAATAAATAAATAAATAAATAAATAAAAATAACAAAATGAAAATAAAGTAAAGAAAAAAATATGGCCGACGGGGATAACCATCCCAGGGAAATGGGGGAAGGGGACTTATCTAATCCTACTCTGACACCACCAGAACAACAATGATGTTAAGATGGGACAGTGAAAAGGCCAGTAGCGCACCCCGGAAGTCGAACCCACAACCGCCAAATCTCTCGTTTTGTATGCTAGCGATTTATCAACCAGTTGTTAGCTCCTTTGATAGAACACCATACTGATAGCGTAAGGATTGTGGTTCAATCCCCGGGTGGGCTACTTCCCTGTCCCCTCTCCACACCTCAAGATCTTACCACTGTGTAGGACTTATGAGCAGGTATAAAGACTATGCGGGCATATGACAGTAGACTCTACGACCTGCGCTTGTCTCCGCTTGCCTTGTGGGTTGCCCCTTGGGTGGGGAAAGCCTATGGGAGTTGTAAACCCACACAGAAAATCCCGCAGCCGCATATTGCATAAAGGGCATTGCCACAGAACACTGCTTGTGGTTTTGGCCATATGCTGCGACTTGCCATCTACTGTTCAGCCGTCTGTGTCTTCTATAGATGAGAACAGCTGTCTTACCTCGGTTTGCCCTGCTGGACTTGTGGAGACAGGTGGAGAGAGTTGCTGAGGCTCTGCGCAAACAACAGCAACTTACATACATATGCGCATGGCACCTAGCGCCAATCACTCCCCCCCCCCCCCCACCCTGTCACAAACATTGAGATCCCACATGAGGGTACACAAATAAAGTGCTAGGTTGGACTTTATCGACCGTTTGTTCTGTAGATTTTAAAATCCTACCACTCTCCGAGTATACGAGGACTAGCAAAAATATACTGCTGTAAGAAGCCTGTAAAAATGTTAGTAGCATTGTGAGATACCGATGCTTTTTTCGGTTCTCTGTCGATCTGGATCAGATCGATTGGATGGATGAATGGATGGATCGGATAGTTTTATCGACCACTGATAGTCGACCATATATTATATATATTTTAGTTTCAGTTTCTCAAGATGATGCCTCCATGCTCGGAACGAATTCCATATGCATTAACGCCACAGGTGCCATGTGTATGGTGATCGTGTCACAAGCCTTAAGCCTGCACATAAACCCATGAGCTGGCCAGGTCCTGAGGCCCTACCTGGACTATGTTTTACTAAGTCTATATTTTATACTGGTATTTTATCAGCCTACCACTGGAATATATACATATAATATATATTTTATATATATATGTAACATAATATATATATAATATATTATATATATATATAGATATATATGATCTATGTATAAAAGGTCTATTCCATTATCATTTTGGATCATGTCCATCACGTGGCATCAGTATGTATGGAATTCATTCCGAGCGCAGAGACGTTGACGTTGTTTTGAGAAACGGAAATGAAATGAACCATTTGGCCACAACTCAGCGAGCTGACGAAAAAATAATAAAAACTAATCGCCTCACTACATGTCACAGCCCTAGGCGTGAATTCTACATATTGCAGAGATCTGGAGTTGAGTTTTACTTCGTTTCATATCGTATCCTTACACCTATTCATGCCGAAGCTTCAGTGATATATGTTAAAGTGTCTTTCAGTTTGGGGGTGTGTGTTCGTTCGTTCCTTGATTTAACGTCTTTTCTCTATCAGTGGTGTGTGTGTGTGTGTGTGTGTGTGTGTGTGTGTGTGTGTGTGTGTGTGTGTGTGTGTGTGTGTGCGCGCGCGCGCGTGTGTGTGTGTGTGTGTGTGTGTGTGTGTGTGTGGTGTGGTGTGTGTGTGTGTGTGTGTGTGTACCTTGTGTGTGTCTCTTGTGACTGTGTGTCCTTGTGAGCGTGTGTGTCCGTTGTGTGTGTGTGTATGTGCGCGCGTGCATGTGTGTGTGTGTGTGAGTGTGTGTGTGTGTGTGTGTGTGTGTGCGTGCGTGCCTTGTGTGTGAGTGTGAGTGTGTGTGTGTGTGTGTGTGTGTGTGAGTGTGAGTGTGTGTGTGAGTGTGTGTTTGTGTGTGGTGCCCCTCGTGTGCGTGCGTGCGTGCGTGTGTATGTGTGTGTGCGCGCGCGCGTGTGTTAGAAACCTCAATATGTCTCTGCTGAAAATTCCACAGAAGGCTCTATCATCAACTGACACACACAAAGTTTAAATGGACCCTGTAGTTTTGTAAATGTTGTACAGCGTTCTTATACAGCGCTATTCTCCATCCTCATTTGGACTGTCTGCGATTTACACATTGGCTGAGCTGTTAGGTGAGCTGACCACATTTCTCTGTTTTTTGTGTGTGTTTTGTTTTGTTTTGCACAGTTTGCATTGTTTATGGGCGTGCATGCTGGGTGTTTTTCATGTTTCCATAAGCCTGGTACTGACATGACTTACAGGGTCTTTAACGTGCGTACACATTTGTTATTCTTCATGCGTATTTATACACACACACACACACAAAGGGGGTTTAGGCACTGGGTGGTCAGCATGTGGTCGACACCCACCTCAGGTGATATGGCCGACGGGGATAACCATCCCAGGGAAGCGGGGGAAGGAGGACTTATCTAATCTTATACTGACACCACCAGAACAACAATAATGTTAAGATGGGACGTGAGAAGACCAGTTTTAAAGTAGCGCACCCCGGGATTCGAACCCACAACCATTATCATGTGAATGCGACACTCAAACCAACTGAGCTACTGGTGCCCACACATTTATCATTCTGCATGCGTGTTTATACACACACTAAGAGGTTCAGGCACAGGGTAGGTCAGCATGTACTGACTTCATGGGAGATGGGAAAAATCACCACCATTTACCCACCAAGTGGAAATGTGAAGGTGATTCGAACCCAGGACCTTCCGATTTGAAATCCAACTTTCACCCCTTGACTACCACGCGCCCTGGGTCTCTCTAGTTTCAAAAACGAACGCGAACCATTTTTGACGGTTCGAATTACAGTAACGCTTGCATATCTTCCATTGTTGGTTTTCTGTGAACATTGACAATAGCAAGGCTTGGTACCGCCAGGTACGGGTAACGTTAATAAAAAAGATCCTGAAACTACGCTTATAGGGGGCGAAGTAGTCTTGTTGTATAAGGGGAACGGAAAACTAGACGTTATTATTTAACCAGGTAAACAGACTGCCAAGACACTGACGGTACGCGCGCCTACAAAAAACGTGTGTGTGGCGTGTCTCGTCGTACCAACACAAAATCCAGCCGGTCACAAAACTCAACGAGGATCTTCCCAACGCCTCTTATGTAGGCCTACAGGAAATGTAGACGCTGCACACTGAGACACCTAATATCGTATGGGGTCCTGGTTGGCGTAGAGGTAGGGGGCACTTCTCATAACAATGATGATGATGATGATGATAATGATGATGACGACGATGATAATGATAATTGATGATTATGTAATGATGATAACAACAATAACAATAATTAGAATAATACATATTACATGATAATAATAATTATCATATAATTGATGATGATGTATGATGATAACAACAATAACAATAATTAGAATAATACATATTACATGATAATAAAAATTATCATAAAATGATGATGATGATGATGATGATGATGATGATGATGATGGTGGTGGTGGTGGTGGTGTGACGATGACAACGATGATGATGATGATGATGAAGATGCTGATGCCGATGATTATGATTATGATGATGATGGTGATGATGACGACAATTTCTCGCACACAGTGCAAACAGTCCTTATGGAAAACACTTCGTTGCACTTTATTGGCATTTTAATTATCAAAGTTATCACTCAAGTGAAAAGAGACACAGATAAACATGAACTCAAAAATAAGTATTAAGAACCATAGCAATAATATAAGTAAAGCTTGGCTGGGCTCACGAAACATCGTTCGCGTGATCCTCTGTCCACCCACTGTTTGAACGGGTACCAACCCTGTGCAGGATTTTTGGAAGTGAAACAGCGATGAAAAGGGGTGGGAGACCAGCTCTCTGAAAATTTACCTTGAGAACAGCAGTTGTGAATATCTCGGGCCTGGTCGGCGCCAATATATGTTACGAAAGTAAGCATAGCGTAACGTTCATTGGTACAGCTCCGATACACAGTTTCAATCTGAAACGGAACTCTATACATAGTCCTTTATCAGCGCTATCATCACCAGTCTCCTCATCATAACGTTGTACATAAATAGTTCCAGATTCCGTTGTCTTTCATGCCATACTGTCATGATCACGTCAGTGTCGGTGGGCTTGTGGTGGGGAGGGGGGGGGGGTTGGAGAGCCGAAATGAGCGGTGTGTGTGTGCAGTGACACAGGAGCAGTGCAAAAGATGAAACCAAACCAAACCAAACCAAACCAAACCAAACCAAAGCAAACCAAAGCAAACCAAACCAAACCAAACCAAACCAAAACCAAACCAAAGCAAACCAAACCAAACCCAATCCAGCCCAACCCAACCCAACACAAAGCAAAGCAAAGAAAAAGTAACTAAACCAAACAGAACAGAACAGGACAGAACAACAACAACAACAACAACAACAAAACAGAAAAGGGCTGTTCCACTTCTTTTTCCATTGATTTTAGGGCTGTAAGACACAACTATTTTCCCCGAGGTCAGACAAACCAAAGCAAACCAAAACAAACCAAAGCAAACCTAACCAAACCCTAATCTAACCTAACCTAACCAAACCTAACCTAACCTAACCTAACCCAACCCAACCCAACCTAACATAACCTAA
>CM060305.1:164817489-164822489 GCA_030674185.1 Monoplex corrugatus
TTTAAGTCCGCTCTCAAAACCCACTTTTTCTCCTCTGCATAAAATCCTGACCTCACTCAACCCCCCACTGCAGCCTGTCTCCACTCGGTGTGGAATCACATTGTAATACATATTTGTATATAATATATTTTCTATAATTTTCCATTGCTTTTTCTTCTTTTTCCCCATTTATAGCCATGTGTATGTGTGTGTGTGCGTGTGTGTGCATGCGTGCGTATGTGTATGTTCAGCGCTTAGATTTGATTTCTATTCAAGATTTTGCGCTATATAAGTATTGTAATTGTGACCTCCCACCCACCACGAAATCAGTCTTAACTCGCAGTCAGTTGAACAGCAGTAGGAGCTGAAAAAGTGACTGAGGGTCCATCTGAGGTGTTTTGACTTTTTCTCAAAATTGATTTCTGTAGACTTATTATCTATCCCCCACAAAGTTTTTCTTGAAAAAATACTATTTATCAATTTCAAATGGTATCTTAATGCACTGATCGCAGCAGAAAGAACGCAATTTCCTACCAAAAGTACCTATTTTTGTCTCTTATTATGAACTGTAACGTTACAGCACCCGGACATATAATATACTGACAGAAAGCTTTTTGGTGCACCTTTCAGATAATGACAGCGAAAATTAGAAACAATCTGGGTTAAAGCCACCAAATAAAGAAATTTAAGGAAAATGTGTAGGAGAGCGCACAAAAACTTTAGAGGCCGTTTTCTCAAAATGGCCGTCATACAACTTAATGACTTTAACCATACATAACTTCTACATTTTTTTGAGTACAAGCTTTATTCAAGTACCAAAATAATCAGCAGAGTGTACACTTTCCAGTGATAATTTTATGTATATCTCAAAATGCCCAAAATGCTAGTTTAGACTGATTTCGTGCTTGCAGGTCACAATTATTATTATCATTATTATAGCCTATAGAATTCATTCGGAGCGAGAGGATGTTATCTTGAGAAACAGAAAGTACATGTAAAACTGCAACTAGACACCTCGGCTTAGCGGGTAAAAGATGGAGATTTTTCCGATCTCCCGAGTCTACATGTGTGCAGACCGACCTGCCAATAACTAACTAAACTCCATTGTCATGCACATGCATACAGAATAACAAATATGCACATTAACCCTTTGACCCCCGCGCCCTCTCCACAAACACCCTGCATTTGTCAACCATGCTTGCAAAGCAAAAACTTAACCCTTTGATTCCATCACTCTATCCACCAGCTTCCTGCAGGAAGCTGGTGGGTAGTGTGAGGAAATCAAAGGGTTAAGTTTTTGCTGTTGGTGGATAGGGTGCGGGAGTCAAAGGGTTAGTGATACTGTAAGTCGTGACAGTGGATGGTTTATGTTTCAGTTTCAGTTTCTCAAGATGACATCTCCGCGCTCGGAACGAATTCCATATATGCACTTAGGTCACAGGTGCCACGTGTATGGTGACTGTGGCACATGCCTTAAACCTGCACATAAACCCACGAGCTGGCCAAGTCCTGAGGCCCTACCTAGACAATGTTTTATCTTGTCTATATTTTATACTGGTATTTTATCAGCCTAAAACTGGAATAATTTTGGTCACATGTAAATGACATGGATGGTTTATGGAAACATGAAAATGCTCAGCATGCACGGCAAGACAGGAGGGAATATGCAGACTATGGAGCAATATACCGCCTGCACAGAGTAGGCATATCTCCTGCACAAAGTAGGCATATCTCCTGCACAGAGTAGGCATATCTGCTGCACAGAGTAGGCATATCTCCTGCACAGAGTAGGCATATCTCCTGCCCAGAGTAGGCATATCTCCTGCACACAGTAGGCATATCTCCTGCACACAGTAGGCACATCTCCTGCACAGAGTAGGCATATCTCCTGCACAGAGTAGGCATATCTCCTGCACACAGTAGGCATATCTCCTGCACACAGTAGGCATATCTCCTGCACACAGTAGGCATATCTCCTGCACACAGTAGGCATATCTCCTGCACACAGTAGGCATATCTCCTGCACAGAGTAGGCATATCTCCTGCACACAGTAGGCATATCTCCTGTACACAGTAGGCATATCTCCTGCACACAGTAGGCACATCTCCTGCACAGAGTAGGCATATCTCCTGCACACAGTAGGCATATCTCCTGCACACAGTAGGCATATCTCCTGCACACAGTAGGCATATCTCCTGCATACAGTAGGCATATCTCCTGCACACAGTAGGCATATCTCCTGCACAGAGTAGGCATATCTGCTGCACACAGTAGGCATATCTCCTGCACACAGTAGGCATATCTCCTGCACACAGTAGGCATATCTCCTGCACACAGTAGGTATATCTCCTGCACACAGTAGGCATATCTCCTGCACAGAGTAGGCATATCTCCTGCACACAGTAGGCATATCTCCTACACAAAGTAGGCATATCTCCTGCACAGAGTAGGCATATCTCCTGCACAGAGTAGGCACATCTCCTGCACAGAGTAGACATATCTCCTGCACAGAGTAGACATATCTCCTGCACAGAGTAGGCATATTTCCTGCACAGAGTAGGCATATCTCCTACACAAAGTAGGCATATCTCCTGCACAGAGTAGACATATCTCCTGCATAGAGTAGACATATCTCCTGCACAGAGTAGAATATCTCCTGCACAGAGTAGGCACATCTCCTGCACAGAGTAGACATATCTCCTGCACAGAGTAGACATATCTCCTGCACAGAGTAGGCACATCTCCTGCACAGAGTAGGCACATCTCCTGCACAGAGTAGGCATATCTCCTGCACAGAGTAGACATATCTCCTGCACAGAGTAGACATATCTCCTGCACAGAGTAGGCATATCTCCTACACAAAGTAGGCATATCTCCTGCACAGAGTAGACATATCTCCTTCACGGAATGGACACAATGCACTGGCATACACGCATCCAAGTCAAACAGGAATGCTAAATAACAAACAAACAAACAAACGAAACAAACAAAACAAACAAAACAAACCAAAACAAGCAAACAAGACAAAACCAACCAACCAACCAACCAACCAAACCAAAGCAATTCGGAACAAACAAACCAAACCAAACAAACAAGACAAAACAAAACAAATTATTGTTATTATTGTTATTTTTGTTTAAAGCCCAGCCGACTGCGTAGAGCCATTAATGTAACCGTTTCAAAACACAAGCAGTACTTCAAGAAAAAATAAGGAGAACAAAATTAAGAACACACAACAATGCATTCGCGCACATAATCTAAGGACGTGCCCCTGGCGTTAACCCTTCCGTCCTATTTATCGCACAGAGGATTTAAAAAAAAAACACCTGAATTCAAATTCAAACATAACTAAGGACACTAAAACATATATAATAAGGGCAAATTACCTAAAATTGCTTCCGCATATCTCACTTCCCTAGAGGCAAAAATGCACTTAATACATATACCCAATTATCAGTCCTAAGAGAAAGTACGTAAGGCTTTATCGAACACATACAGGTGAACAGACCAGCAAGGCAGAAAATGACAGGAGAAAATGACAGCAAGCAAAGGAAGAAGACAGAAACAAAAAGAATGACAGAAAAAAAGCCAATTTCTAGCACAGAATTTCCAGAAGGTGGGGATACTATTTTTTACTGAAAGAACCCCCGGCATTCCCATGGGGGAAGACAAACAGACAAAAGAGATACGACAGACAGACAGACAGACAGACAGACAGACAGACAGACAGACAAACAGACAGACAGACAGACAGACAGACAAACAGACAGACAGACAGACAAACAGACAGACACAAACAAACACAGACAGACAAACAGACAGACAAACAGACAGACACAAACACAGACAGACAAACAGACAGACAAACAGACAGACAGACAAACAGACAGACAGACAGACAAACAAACAGACAGACAGACAGACAAACAGACAGACAGACAGACAGACAAACAGACACACAAACAGACATCCAGACAGACAGACAGACAGACAGACAAACAGACAGACACAAACAAACACAGACAGACAAACAAACAGACAGACAAACAGACAGACAGACAAAGACAGACAGACAGACAAACAAACAGACAAACAGACAGACAACCAGACAGACAGACAAACACACAGACAGACAAACACACAGACAGACAAACAAACAGACAGACAGACAAACAGACAGACAGACAAACAGACAGACAGACAGACAAACACAAACAAAGCAGTCAGAGAGGATCGTGATGCCTGAGTTTTACTGGCTGGCTTTTTCAAATTAATACAGAGCTATGGACTCAACAGTTCCATGTCTCGAATTCAATTCCAACCCTACAACATAAAGGCTGGCTTGTTTGCTGGCCACAATAATGCCGGGTTAGCCATCTCTCAACTGATGCAGACGTAGACTCAAAGATTTGAAATCTTGAGCCGTTCAGTCCCAACCCTACAACGAAAGGCTGGCTTGTTTGCTGGCCACATTAATGCCGGGTTGGCCATCTCTCAACTGATGCAGACATGGACTCAAAAGATTTGAAATCTTGAGCTGTCCAGCCTCAGCCCACTACTTAATTCAGCACACTACATTTTTCCAGGACTTCTTTTCTCTGTCCCTGCATTCTTTCTCTGGGAGCAAAAAACTTGAGCACCTACTCGTTTAGAATTGTTATAACTTTGCTTGTATTGTATGCAGAGACTTGATTGTTTTGTGTACAAATGAAATAATGGATGGGGAATGTTTTCATATAATGCATTATGTTCTGCATGCATGTTTTGACATTGAAAAAAAATTAAACACAAGAAGTTTCGGTGAAATCAGTCAGCCATGAATGTTCATACCCACTTGGTGGAACATCGCCGTCACTGTCACTTTGACTTGAAACATTATCATTGTCACTAACATCATCTACCATCACTTCGCCGTCGATTTCAGCTTGTATGAAGCCTTTAAACTCATTTTCAGAGTCTGAATCGTAGAAGAGTTTGTACAACCATTTTTCCAAATCAGCCTCCGCCATTTTGGTGTTGA
>CM060305.1:164834989-164844989 GCA_030674185.1 Monoplex corrugatus
AGAAAGAAAGAAAGAAAGAAAGAAAGAAAGAAAAGAAGGGAATTTATAAGAAAGAAAGAAAGAAAAAGAAGGGAATTTATAAGAAAGAAAGAAAGAAAAAGAAGGGAATTATAAGAAAGAAAGAAAGAAAAGAAGGGAATTTATAAGAAAGAAAGAAAGAAAAAGAAGGGAATTATAAGAAAGAAAGAAAGAAAAAGAAGGGAATTTATAAGAAAGAAAGAAAGAAAGAAAGAAAGGAATTTATAAGAAAGAAAGAAGAAAGAAGGGAATTTATAAGAAGGAAAGAAAGAAAGAAAAAGAAAAGAATTTATAAGAAAGAAAGAAAGAAAGAAAAAGAAGGGAATTAATAAGAAAGAAAGAAAGAAAATTACATGAACTTATCAATGTATAGAAGCAATAGTTCCCAGAAGGAAGGCTCCAAAGAGGAAGACCCAAAACATAGAAGAAAACCTCCAGGGCATAAAACACACTTGGGGTACAATACAGAGGATGACCGAAACAGACAGAAGTAGAGAAGCCGTCATTGCTGCCCTTCAAGCCATTACATTGGCATAATGAACCAAAAGTAAGCAGGCTGAAAACAGCAGTTTAAATCAACAAATGCCATATCTTCCACAGTTTATTTCAGTTTCTCAAGATGACGTCTCAGTAATCGGAACGAATTCCATATGCACTAACGTCACAGGTGCCACGCGTATGGTGATCATGGCACAAACCTTAAGCCTGCACATAAACCCATGAGCTGGCCAGGTCCTGAGATCCTCCCTAGCCTATGTTTTACTCAGTCGATATTTTTATACTAGTATAGTATCAGTCTATCGTTGGAACAATCTTGGTTACGTGTAAATGACATGTGTGTCTGTGTATCTTGTACTTCAAAGGAAAGAGACAGAAACTTAAAATAAATAAATGAATAAATAAATTAAGGTCTGAATCACAATACAACTAGCTGTATCTTCCACAGTCATGACGAACATGTTATGCGCTTAACGGTTTTTTTTTCTTCTTTTTTTTTACAGTAACAGGCATCTGAATATCGACATTTTTACATCCTGAAACGAAGTGGAAATTTGTTTGCTTGTATGTGCGTTTGTTTGTTCGTTTGCTTGTTTGTTGTTAATCTCCAGGGGATGGGAGGCCCTTGTACCACCTCCCACTGACGTGAAATGGAAAGAAGATAGGAACCGAGAAAAGACAGAACAAACAAAGAAAAAAAGGAATACACGAAACCAGCAGTTTAGAAAATGTCATTTCATCCCAGGAGCATCAAGAAAACCTTTTACGTTTACAATGTATCGCACTGACAAACAAACAAGCAAGCAAACAAACAAACAAGCAAAACGACAACGCAACCAGATAACCAACCAACCGACCGACAAACCAACCAAGTAAGCAAGCAAACAATCAATCAAGCAAGCAAGCAAGCAAACAAGCACGCAAGCAAGAAGCAAGAAAGCAAGCAAGCAAGCAAGCAAGGAAGCAAAGCACGAAAAGCGAGCAAGCAAGAGAGCAAGCAAGGAAGCAAAGCACGAAAAGCGAGCAAGCAAGCAACCAAGCAACCAAGCAACCATCCAACCAGCCAACCAACCAATCACCAACCAACCAACCAACCAACCAACCAACCAACATAAAAATAATAGAAAGAACGAAAAAAGACGGGAGGAAAAAAGGGATGGACACACGAGTAAGAAGAAAAAGAAACAAATAAAGCAAACAAAATTACTCAAGTAAATTATCAACAAACAAAACAAAACAATCCACTAGCCAACCAACCAATCAACCAATCAATCAACCAATCAATCAATCAACCAAACAATAAACCAAAACCAAACCAAATCAAACCAAACCAAACCAAACCGAACCAAAAACCGAGACCGAACCAACCAAACCAAACCAAACCAAACCAAACCAAACCAAACCAAACCAAACCAAACCAAACCAAACCAAACCAAACCAAAACCAAACCAAACCAAACTAAAAAATATAAGATGGTCGAGCCTTTTAAGAAATCTTCCTTTCACACTAGAAAGGAAAATTAAACACTAAGAAGAAGAAGGGAGAAGAAGGAGAAGGACAAGGAGAAGAGAAGGAGAAGAAGGAGAAGGAGAGGAGAAGGAGAAGAAGAAGAGAGAGGGGAAAGGAGAAGAAGAAGAAGAAGAAGAAGAAGAAGAAGAGAAGAAGAAGAAGAAGAAGAGAGGAAGAAGGAGAGAGAAGAAGAAGAAGAAGAAGAAGAAGAAGAAGAAAGAAGAAGAAGAAGAAGAAGAAGAAGAAGAGAAGAAGAAGAAGAAGAAGAAGAAGAAGGAGAAGAAGAAGAACAACAACAGCAGCAACAACGACAACAACAATAACAACAGCAGCAACAACAACAAGACCAATCAACCAACCAAACAAAAACTCAGTCCTGCGCAGTCTTCCCATGAGCACGCTGAATTCTGGGCAGGAGCCGACTGATAGGCTACCAAAACATCCCACAATAAATACTGACAGGCCTGATAAGATTCGAACCCACAACCTTCCAGTCTCTGTAGTCCCGTAGCGCTAACCACTACACCACGGTGATTGGTCAACTCTGGTGGTTCTTTTTTCCTCACCTTTCTTTTACTTTCTTTACTGTGGTCGTCTTTCTTTCACTCAGTTCTTATGTCTGCAAAGGGAAAGAGGGAGTAGGGCGAGGATGGCGGGGATGGCGAAGGCGGCGAGGGTGGCGAGGGTGGCGGGTGGCGAGGTGGCGAGGATGGCGGGGTGGCGAGGTGGCGGAGGGTGGCGAGGATGGCGAGGGTGGCGGGAGAGTGGCGAGGTGGCGAGGGGGCCCAGGGTGGCGAGGGTGGCATGGCGGGGTGGCGGGGGTGGCGAGGGTGGCGAGGGTGGCGGGGGTGGCGAGGATGGCGGAGGATTTGGCGGGGGTGGCGAGGATGGCGAGGGCGGCGAGGGTGGCGAGGGGTGGCGGGGGTGGCGAGGGGTGGCGGGGGTGGCGAGCATGGCGGGGTGGTGAGGGTGGCGGGGGTGGCGAGAGTGGCGAGGATGGCGAGGGTGGGAGGGTGACGAGGATAGCGAGAGTGGCGAGGTGGCGAGGGTGATGAGGGTGATGAGGATGGCGATGGGATGGCTGAGGCTGGCGAGGTGGCGAATGCGAGGTGGCAAGTGGCGGGGCGGGGGTGGCGCTGCTGACGTTAAAACTGCCATATTTTTTAGATGCTTACACTGTTGTGCGTTGTACATGTGAAATGCTTTGTGGGGCTGCAGATGTTAAAACTGCCATACTTAGATGCTTACACTGCTGTGCATTGTACATTTGAAATGCTTGTGGGGCTCGTGCCCATCCACCCCTCCTTTCTTTTTTCTTCTGTTTTTCATTTTCTTTCTTTCTTTCTTTCTGTCTTCTTTCTTTCTGTCTGTCTTTCTTTCTTTATGTCTGGTATTATTTCTTTCTGTCTGTCTGTCTTTCTGTCTGTCTGTCTTTCTTCTGTTTGTCTTTCTTTCTGTCTGTCTTTCTTTCTGTCTGTCTTTCTTTCTGTCTGTCTGTCTTTCTTTCTTTCTGTCTTCTTTCTTTCTGTATGTCTGTCTTTCTTTCTGTTTGTCTTACTTTCTGTTTATCTGTCTTTCTTTCTGTTTGTCTTTCTGTCTGTCTTTCTTTCTGTCTTTCTTTTCTGTCTGTCTGTCTTTCTGTCTGTCTTTCTTTCTGTCTTTCTTTCTTTCTGTCTGTCTGTCTTTCTTTCTGTTTGTCTTTCTTTCTGTCTGTCTTTCTTTCTGTCTGTCTTCTGTCTTTCTTCTTTCTGTCTTTCTTTCTTTCTGTCTTTTCTTTTCGTGTGTTCATGGCCATTTTTTTCTGCTTGTTTGTTTGTTTGTTTTTTCTTTCTTTCTTTTTTCTTTCTTTCTTTCTTTCTTTCTTTCTTTCTGTCGAGTGTGTGTGTGTGTGTGTGTGTGTGTGTGTGTGTGTGTGTGTGGTGTGTGTGTGTGTGTGTGTGTTGTGTTGTGTTGTGTTGTGTTGTGTTGTTGTGTGTGTGTTTATGTGTGTGTGTGTGTGTATGTGTGTGTGTGTGTGTGTGTGTGTGTGTGTGTGAATGTGTGTGTGTGTGTGTGTCTGTGTCTGTGTGTGTTAGCATTCCGATTTTGGCGGGTGCGTGCATGCTTGTTGTTTTTGCCCGCATGCAGACGGTAATTTGCAGCACGGAGAATGCAAATGCAAAATGATTGCAATGTGAACACACACACACACAACACAGACACAGACACAGACACAGACAACACACACACACACACACACACACACACACACACACACAACACACACACACACACACACGACACAACACACGCGCACACACAGGACAAGACACAGACACATACAAACATACATACTCACACACACACACACACACACACACACACACCACACACACACACACACACACACCACACACGGAACACACAGCACACACACACACACACACACACACACCACACACACACACACACACACACACACACACAGACACAGACACACACACAGACACAGACACACAACACAACACACACACACAGATACACACGGACACACACACACACACACACAGACACACACACACACACACACACACACACACACACACACACACACACACACACACACACACACACACTCACACAAGATGTCGTAAACCTGCGTAAACATCTGTGCCCTGGCTCCAAAGTCTTCACAGCTGATACACCGCTTGACTGTCTCACCCTATCTACCAGCTGTCTGCTTATTCTGCCATGAAAGCAAAGCAACAATTTAACCATGTTATTCTTTACCTACCTTAACCTATCCACCAGCTTCTTATTTTGCTTAACCCTTTCACCCTCTCACCCTGTCCACCAGCTTTCAGCATAATCTGTCACGAAACCAAAGCGAAAACTTAACCCTTTAACTCCCTCACCTTATCCGCCTGCGTCCTCTTTTGTTTAATCTTTCACTCACTGTCGTCAGGAATCTGTAGGATGAGAGAATGAAAGGATTAATTAAGTTTTTGCAGCTGGTGGATATGGTGAGGGAATGAAAGGGTTAAGTTTTGGCAACTAGTGAGTGAGTGAGTGAAAGATTACAGTTACTACATTTGACTGTATAATTACATTTGTATCACTCTTGTGAGTGAGTGAAAGGTTACATTCACAACAGTTAATTGTATAATTACATTTGTATCACTCTTGTGAGTGAGTGAAGTTAGTAAAAGGTTAATGTATAATTACATTTTACACTATTAGTGAGTGAAAAGGTTAATCAACAGTTAATTGTATAATTACATTTGTATCACTCTTGTGAGTGAGTGAAAGGTTTACATTACACAGTTAATTGTATAATTACATTTGTATCACTCTTGTGAGTGAGTGAGTGAGTAAAGGGTTCAGTTACAAATACACAATTAACAGCATAATGTCAGTTACAACGTTAATTGTATAATTACATTTGTATCACTCTTGTGAGTGAGTGAGTGAGTGAGATGAGTGAGTGAAAGGGTTACAATTACAGCAGTTAACTGTATAATTACATTTGTATCACTCTTGTGAGTGAGTGAGTGAGTGAGTGAATGAGTGAGTGAGTGAAAGTGATTAATTTACAAAGTAACTGTATATTACATTGTATCATTTGTGAGTGAGTGAGTGAGTGAGTGAAAGGATTACAGTTACAACAGTTAACTGTACAATTACATTTGTACCACTCTTGCGAGTGAGTAGATGTGAGTGAGTGAGTGAAGTGAAAGGATTACAGTTACAACAGTTAACTGTACAATTACATTTGTACACTCTTGCGAGTGAGTGAATGAGTGAGTGAGTGAAAGGATTACAGTTACAACAGTTAACTGTACAATTACATTTGTACCACTCTTGCGAGTGAGTGAATGTATCAATGAGTGAATGAATGAATCAGTGAGTGAGTGAGTGAGTGAAGGGATTACAGTTACAGCAGTTAACTGTATAATTATATGAGTATCACTCTTGTGAGTGAATCAGTGAGTGAATTAATGAATGAGTGAGTGAGTGAGAGGATTACAATTACAACAGTTGACTGTATGATTTCATTTGTATCACTCTTGTGAGTGAGTGAATGAGTGAGTGAGTGAGTGAGTGAGTGAGTGAATGAGTGAGTGAGTGAGTGAGTGAATGAGTGAGTGAATGAGTGAGTGAAAGGATAACAATTACAAAAGTTAACAGTATAATTACATTCGTGTCACTCTTGTGCGTGAGTGAATGAGTGAGTGAATGAGTGAGTGAATGAATGAATGAACGAATGAGTGCGCGAGTGAGTGAGTGAGTGAGTGAGTGAGCAAGCGAATGAGTGAATGAGTGAGTGAAAGGATACAGTTAAACAGTTTGAGTGAGTGAGTGGGTTATTCAGTGAGTGAGAAAATGAGTGAGTGAGGAGCGAGTGAGTGCAAGGATTACAGTTACAACAGTTAACTGTACAATTACATTTGTATCACTCTTAATGCTGTGTAAGGGAAAGGGGTTAGGGGGGGGGGGGAGGAGTAGAGTAGGGGATGAAGAACCTCGCATGCCACACGGGTATTCAGGAAAATCGATCGATGGCGTTAAACTCATTGACATCGGCAATACCGTGTAAACTAATGGTAACGACTGCTGGCCTTGCAGTCATTAATCTTTAAACTGTAGCTCTAACGAAAAGGTCATACAATCATCGGAAAGTTCATTGCGAAATCAACCAGTTGTATATTCTCCGATCATCAGGATTTTTCCTGCAAAAAAGCCAGCAGGAGGCAAAAGCATAAAATGTAATGTCTTTATTTTCTTTCATTTTGTTTTGTTTTTTTTGTTTTTGAAAGATAGCGACGCCTCATAAAAGGAAGGGCAAACTGTGAACAAGTTAAATGTGTTGACAAAATGTCATCACAGATAAAGAGAATGTAAAATAACAACTTCGTCATTCCGGTTTCGATTGTATTCACAGCATAATAGGAACACGTAATTTTTTTTACAAAAGATAGAATTAACAACAACAAAAAATGTGTAATATATGAAGTTTTTGTAATCTTAAAGAGGAAAGCACTGAACATGTATATGTATATGTATATATATCTCTGTGTGTGGTGTGTGTGTGTATACATACATACATACATACATACATACATACATATATATATATATATATATATATATATGTTTTGATAGATAGACAGATAGACATGTTCATCAACAGCAAAACTTAACCCTTTGATTCCCTCATTTTACCCACCAGCTTCCTGGACAGGGTGAGGGTATCGAAGGGTTAAGTTTTTCCTTTGCTGGCATGGCTGTCAGCGCAGGATGCTAGTGAACAAGGAGCGGGGGTCAAAAGGTTAATTGACAGCTTGAGTTCTTTAGTGCTCCACTACAAAGTCTGTTTATGTGTAACGCATGGTGAGTCTAGATGAGTTTGGAGAATAACGCCGTACAAGAACCATCTATTATATTGAGACTGTGACATCAGCCAACAGCTCTGTCAGTGTAATACGTAATCCAAAACAAGTGTGACTGCCCGCATTCAATAAACAGGAACCAGAATAAAAAATTTAAAAAAACACGAAAAAAAAATAAGAACGCGTATTTGTGACCTCCCACCACGAAATCAGTCTTAACTAGTATTTTGGGCATTTTGAGATATACATATCACTGGAAAGTGTACATGTACTTTCTGCTGATTATTTTGGTACTTGAATAAAGCTTGTACTCATAAAAATGTAGAAGTTATGTATTGTTTAAAGTCATTAAGTTGTATGACGGCCATTTTGAGAAAATGGCCTCTAAAGTTTTTGTGTGCTCTCTTACACTTTTTCCTTTAATTTCTTTATCTGGTGGCTTTGACCCAGTTTGTTTCTAATTTTCGCTGTCATTATCTGAAAGGTGCACCAAAGAGCTTTCCATCAGTATATTACATGTGCGGGTATTGTACAGGTTACGGTTCATAATAAGAGACAAAAATAGGTACTTTTGGTAGGAAATTGCGTTCTTTCTGCTGCGACCAGTGCATTAAAATACCATTTTAAATTGATTAATAATATTTTTTCAAGAAAAACATTTCTGTGGGGGATAGATTATAGTCTACAGAAATCAATTTTGAGAAAAAGTCAAAACACCCCAAATAGACCCTCAGTCACCTTTTCGGATCCTAGTGCTGTTCGACTGACTGCGAGTTAATACTGATTTCATGGTGGGAGGTCAATTTAATACAAACCAGACGAGACAGGCGCAAATTTTCGGCCAATCGGCTTTTGTCAAGCGTAAGATCACAAACAAACAAACACCAGATACAAAAATTAGGAGAAAAAGACTGAAACTTCCCTGCTGCTTCGTCCCGTGTGAGAAAAGTCATATAATCTTCCTCCGTTCTTGCCTACGAAAACATATCATGATTCCTTTTCTGACACTGAATCCCGGAACAGGAAGGAAGTTTCAGTGTTTTTCTCCTAATTTTTTGCATCTGATGTTTATTTGTTTGTGGTCTTACGCTTGACAAAGGCCGGTTGGCCGAAATTTTGTGCCTGTCTTATCTGGTTGTATTAAATACGCGTTCTTGATTTCTTTTCTTTTTTTTTTTTTTTTTTTTTTTTTCCGTTTTTTTCTGAGTTCTGTCAGAGGTTTATGCATGGTAAAACTCTGTTTCTGATCTGAAGGTTACTGAGGATATGGTTCTGTTTGGCGTACACAACGATCGTGTTCATGCTGTGTTGATTTTTTGATTTTTTTTATATATATAAATTTGTTCGTTTGTCACTATTTCTATACGCATAAAATTAAACATGACCAGCCAGCTGTCCTTCAACATACTAAGGTTCTCTACAGAAGAATTCAGTGCAAACCGTAACCCTTAACTTAGCTGAATTCTCTGCTAACTGGGTTTGTTATAATGATAAGTTCATGAATGACGTAAATTATTTTGGATGTATAATTGTCTGTTCTCTCTCGTCTCTCTCTCTCTCTTCTCTCTCTCTTCTCTCTTTCTCTCTCTCTCTCTCTCTCTCTCTCTCTCTCTCTCTTCTTTCCCTCTCTCTCTCTCCCTCTCTCTCTCTTTACTATTTCCTTCATGAAAGCTTTTTGATAAATCATCTGAATCTGAATCTCTCTCTCTCTCTCTCTCTCTGTCTCTCTCTCTGTCTCTGTCTCTTTCTTTCTCGGTTTGTCTCTCTGTCTGTCTGCTGTCTCTCTCTGTGCTTGTGTGTGTATGTGTGTGTGTGTGTGTGTGTGTGTGTGTGTGTGAGGGAGGAGTGAGAGAGAGAGAGAGAGAGAGAGAGAGAGAGAGAGAGAGAGAGAGAGAGAGAGAAAGATGGGAAAATGAAGTCCAAACAAGTGTAAGCTGGAATGACAATTATGCACACGTTTGTGCACACACATTTACATGTTTACACACAGTTAAATGTTTCAGAAATCCCGTCCTGGTATCTCATTTCAGGACCTTGTCAGCACCGGCTCAAGGATTCTGCCAGATAATCGTTGGCAGGCAGACATGGGTGGAACACTTTATGGAAGTACCCCATTATCATGAATCCGTTTTGACCAAATTCCAGTGGAAAAATTTCTGACAGCTTGTCTATCTTCTGCGTTTTTTCAGCCAATATTCCCCACACCGCTACCAACCTTTCTTAAAAACACGATGTCAGTACAGTAGATTTCCTGTTCATATTATACGTTAAAAACATAATATGAGTGCAGTGCATTTCCTTTTCATACTATACATTATAACAAAATGTGAGTACTGCAGATTTCCTTTTCATACTATACATTATAACAAAATGTGAGTACTGCAGATTTCCTTTTCATACTATACATTATAACAAAATGTGAGTACTGCAGATTTCCTTTTCATACTATACATTAATAAAAACAAAATGTGAGTACTGCAGATTTCCTTTTCATACTATACATTAATAAAAACATAATGAGAGTACTGCAGATTTCCTTTTCATACTATACATTATAACAAAATGTGAGTACTGCAGATTTCCTTTTCATACTATACATTAATAAA
>CM060305.1:164849989-164857489 GCA_030674185.1 Monoplex corrugatus
TTTTCAGATCCCTTTCAGTGACAATAAAGCGCTGACAGCGATAAAACGCTGACTTATCAATAACGTGTATTTCTCACCCACCCCCACCTTCCCACCAAGAAGAATAGCAACAGTGTTAGCGAGTTGGGGAGAGAAGCACAGGCTGATATGCTTGTGGAGATCTACAAGGCCATTGACGCTGCCACTCTGTGATACACACTACGAATCCTTGAAGATCGATACACTCGTTGAGGATATTTCCTCTTAACCCATTCAATCCCTCACCCTATCCACCAGCTTCCTGCAAACATAATCCATTCAATCCCTCACCCTATCCACCAGCTTCCTGCAAACATAATCCATTCATTCCCTCACCCTATCCACCAGCTTCCTGCAAACATAATCCATTCATTCCCTCACCCTATTTACCAGCTTCCTGCAAACTTAACCCCTTCACTCCCTCACGCTATCTACCAGCTTCCAGCAAACTTAACCCCTTCACTACCTCACCCTATCTACCAGCTTCCTGCAAACTTAACCTATTCACTCCCTCACCCTATCCACCAGCTTCATGCAAACTTAACCCCTTCACTACCTCACGCTATCCACCAGCTTCCTGCAAACTTAACCCCTTCATTCCCTCACCCTATCTACCAGCTCCTGCAAACTTAACCCCTTCACTCCCTCACCCTATCTACCAGCTTCCTGCAAACTTAACCCCTCACTCCTTCACCCTATCTACCAGCTTCCTGCAAACTTAACCCATACACTCTCTCACCCTATCTACCAGCTTCCTGCAAACTTAATCCATACACTCCCTCACCCTATCCACCAGCTTCCTGCAAACTTAATCTATTCACTCCCTCATCTATCCAGCAGCTTTCACCACTGGCCCTGCTTCTTCTATCGTTTGCCGTTTATACGGTCGGGTCACATCTCCCTCCGCTCTGCCTCCGATCCTCTGACTTTTCGCTTTCCACGCATTAAGCTCAATACCTATGGTCCACGAGCCTTCTCTGTTTCTGGTCCACTCTCCTGGAACAAACGCCCTCTCTCAGTCCGTCAGCAACCTACTTTTGTCTCCTTCAAGTCCGCTCTCAAAACTCACCTTTTCTCCTCTGCATAAAATCCTGACCTCACTCAATCCCCTCTGCAGCCTGTCTCCACTCGGAGGGGAATCACATTGTAATATATAATTGTATATAATATGCTCTCTATAATTTTCCATTGCTTTTATTCTTTCTCCCCATTTATAGTCGTGTGCGTGTGTGTGTGTGTGTGTGTGTGTGTGTGTATGTGTGTGTGTGTGTGTGTGTGTGGTGTGTGTGTGTGTGTGTGTGTGTGTGTGTGTGTGTGTGTGTGTGTGTGTGTGTGTGTGTGTGTGTGTGTTCGTTCGTTCTTTGATTTAACGTCTTTTCACTATAAGTGATATTAGACGGTGTGTGTGTGTGTGTGTGTGTGTGTGTATGTGTGCGTGCGTGCGTGTGTGTGCGTGCGTGCGTGTGTGTCTGTTTCAGCGCTTAGATTTGATTTTATCAAGATTTTGCGCTATATAAATATTGTAATTATTATAATTATTAATTATTATCTGGCAAGACATGATATTTGCCTTTATGTTTCTTTTTTCCCCTGCTCAGCACAACGTCAGGAAAGTCTTCTACAGGTTTTTTTCCCTTCCACTATGTGTTCTATATTTGTTCTTTATTGTCTTTTATATGTACGCTTGGCAAAAGGCCAGCTGGTTGAAAATTTGAGTTAGTGAAAGGGTTAAGTTTGCAAGAAGCTGATAGATAGAGTAAGGTAGTGAAAGGGTTAAGTTTGTAAGAAGCTGTAGATAGGGTGAGGTAGTGAAAGGGTTAAGTTTGTATGAAGCTGGTAGATAGGGTGAGGTAGTGAAAGGGTTAAGTTTGCAAGAAGCTGGTAGATAGGGTGAGGTAGTGAAAGGGTTAAGTTTGCAAGAAGCTGGTAGATAGGGTAAGGTAGTGAAAGGGTTAAGTTTTCAAGAAGCTGGTAGATAGGGTGAGGTAGTGAAAGGGTTAAGTTTGCAAGAAGCTGGTAGATAGGGTGAGGTAGTGAAAGGGCTAAGTTTGCAAGAAGCTGGTGGATAGGGTGAGGTAGTGAAAGGGTTAAGTATTCAAGAAGCTGGTGGATAGGGTGAGGGAGTAGTGAATGGGTTAAGTTTGCAGGAAGCTGGTGGATAGGGTGAAGGGAGTGAAAGGGTTAAGTTTGCAAGAAGCTGGTGGATAGGGTAAGAGGAATGAAAGGGTTAATTTTTTTGTGCAGCTTATGGGCAGGCTGCAGGATGGAAAGGGTTAACGCAGCCTAGCTAGCTCAGCCGGCAACAAAAGAGTTGGAGGACAGTGTCAATAATTTAGCGCAGGGGAGACAATGCTTGTGAAGGCTGCAGGCTCTTAGAGGACAGGCTCGCGGTTATTGGAAACCTGCTTTTAATCAATCAACGTCGTCCCTGTTTGTCAATGTTTCTACGTGATATATATTATATTCTCCCCCACCATCGCGCGACTTGCCGCGCTGGTTTTGGACTCTTTCAAAGCGAGACAGGAAAACCGATGTATAAATAAATGAAGGCATAAATGATTGAAAGCACCGCCACTTGTCGTCCGCGGTTATCGCTAGGCCAACGGGAGTCAACTATAGGAAGGTTGCGGGTTTAATACTTCATGAGGACAAAATTATAACTGCGGATTTGGGTCTTAGATCAAGAGGGCCCCCAGTTGCTCAGTTGGTTTGAGCGTCGGATTCACCATGCTAATGGTTGTGGGTTCGAATCCTGGGGTGTGCTGTTTTTTAATACTGACCTTCTCACTGTCCCATCTTAACATCGTTGTTGTTCTCGTGGTGTCAGTATAGGATTAGATAAATCCCCATTCCCCCTCTTCCCTGGGATGGTTATCCCCGTCGGCCATATCACCCGAGGTGTGTGTCGACTTAAAATTGAACCAAATCAACAAAGAAAATCTTAGATCAGTTGCTGTCCTCGTTGTGCATTTGCTCTACTTGTTGTGCATACTAAGGAAAGTCTTAGAGTTGTAAGGCTGTAATTGTCATTATCGTTATCATTATTCGTGAAGGCACCAAGAAGGCACTGGGACCAACACAGAGCAAGATCGCCCCCCTCAAATCCTCCACTGGGGAAGTAATCAGCAATCCTAGCCAACAGATGGAAAGATGGGCGGAACACTACTCCGACCTCTACTCCACACAGAACATGGTGTCCCCTCAGCCCTCGATGCCATCAAGTGCATGCCGGTAATGGAAGAACTTGACGCAGAGCCAACTGCGGACGAACTCAGCAAGGCCATTGATAGCCTGGCATCAGGGAGGGCACCTGGCAACGACGGAATTCCCCCAGACCTCATCAAGCACTGCAAGACTTCTCTTCTGCACCCTTTGCACGCAGTTCTCTGTCAGTGTTGGAATGAGGGAGCTGTACCACAGGACATGAGGGACGTCAAGATCGTCACCCTGTACAAAAACAAGGGCGAAAGGAGCGACTGCAATAACTACAGAGGTATCTCGCTCCTCAGCATTGTTGGCAAAGTCTATGCTCGGGTCCTCCTAATCCGCCTGCAGAAACTGGCTGAACGCGTCTACCCGGAATCACAGTGTGGTTTTCGAGCAGAGAGATCCACGGTAGACATGGTCTTCTCCCTTCGCCAAATCCAGGAGAAGTGCAGAGAGCAGCGGATGCCCCTGTATGTGGCATTCATTGACCTCACCAAGGCCTCACTAGTCAGCAGAGATGGCCTTTTCAGGGCTCTCCGAAAAATCGCTGCCCCCCCAAACTGCACAGCTTAATTGAGTCCTTCCACTCAAAAATGAAAGGGATGGTGCAGTTCAACGGAAACCTCTCCAAGCCCTTCGACATACGCAGCGGTGTGAAACAAGGCTGCGTCCTGGCCCCAACCCTCTTTGGAATCTTCTTCGCTCTCCTCCTGAGGCATGCGTTCAGCACAGCGCAAGAAGGGATCCACCTGCGGACCAGATCAGATGGCAGGCTCTTCAACCTCGCCCGCCTCAGAGCAAGGACAAAGGTCCGTGAAGCCCTCATCAGAGACATGCTATTTGCCGACGATGCCGCAGTTGTGATCCATACTCAGCGGGACTTGCAGTCACTAATGGACCGCTTCTCCCAGGCTTGCAAAGATTTTGGTTTGACCATCAGTCTTAAGAAGACAAACGTCCTGAGCCAAGACACGCCATCTCCACCAGCCATCACCATTGATGACTACGAGCTTGAAGCCATCCATCAATTCACATATCTTGGGTCCACCATCACCGATAACCTCCCCCTTACCACAGAGGTCGACAAGAGGATCGGGAAGGCAGCCACAACACTAGCCCGCCTCACACAAAGGGTGTGGACAAATCCCATAGGTGAGAGTAAAGCAACAGATGGGATGGGTGATATACAAGGGTGTTTCAGAAGCTTGCTGGATGGTGAGCGAGGCGTGGGACATTTCAGACTGGATCAGTGAGGGAGAAAGGCTCAATACTTCCACAGAAGCCTACAGGGGCGCATAATGGGTAATTTCTTGGCTATGGCAGACAGGAGGGACAAGTAACCGAGTCCTAGACCGTCGCTGGCAACCAAAGATCCATGCATATTACCATGGCTGAGACAGCGTGTGAGGCTGGTTGGGACAGGTTCGCCGCTTTTGGAAACCTGTTTTAATCCAAAAACGTCCTTTATGTAAAGCTTGCTACAGTGAATAAATATTCCCCCACCAGCGCGATTGCACAGACGTTTTGGGCCCAAAGCGATGACAGTGAAATGGGCATTGATGATCACGACTGCGTCCGCGGTTACCTGGGCAGACGAGCAACAGGGTTGGGGAATACTCTCAAGGAAAAATACTGCGGATTTGGTCTTGGGATCAACCATTGCTTAGCTGCTTGCAGCGATCAAGGATTCACATGTAAATGGGATTGAACAGTCTACAATACTGACCTCTCAGCCATTACATCATTGTTTGTCTGCTGTCGACGGGTAGATTAGCCTCCTCTTCGCTATGGTATCCCGTCGCATATCACGACGCTGTTGTCAACGAAACTGACCAATATAAAATTAGAAAAATCTAGATCAATTGCTGTCCTTGTGCATGTCTATGGACCGAAGGGAGGCTCATACTTATATATCGTGTGCCTCATGGGGGATGCCAGGGGGCTCTTTAGTATAAATAGTATCCCACCTTTTGGAAATTCTGTCTAGAAATTTCTCTTTACTGTCACTCTCTTTGTTTCTGTCCTATTCTTATGTTTTCTGTCATTTTTTCCTGTCATTTTTTGCCTTGCTGGTCCATTCACCTGTATGTATTCAATAATGTCTTAGTACTTTCTCTTAGGAGTGTTAACTGGGTACATGTATTAAGCGTATTTTTGACTGTAGGGAGGTGAGATATGCGAAATTTTTTTAGGTAATTTAGGCCCGTTTTTATGCATGTTTAGTGTTTTAGTGTATTTAAAATTTGTTTTCAGGTATGTTTTTAAATCCCTGTGTGATAAATTGGACGGAGTGGTCAACGTCAGGGGCATCTCCTTAGATTATGTGCACGAATGCATTGATAGTGTGTACTTAATTTTCTTTTCTTTTTTTTTCCTGTTGAAGTATTGTGTATTTCTGAAACGGTTAAAGCTCTGATATGGATCTGCGCAGTCGGCTGGGTTTAAACAACAACAACAACAACACAACAAACAAATAACAGTAGGAATGAGACAGTACTATGCAGGTTACATGCGGGTCACACATTTCGCACTCGCTCATACCTTTTACACAATGAAGAAGCACCATAGCACATAGCGTGTGATGAGCTACTCAGCATCAAACACGAATGTGAGATGTGAGATACAGCACTGACAGTTGACTCCTTAAATAAAAAAAGACCCCTATAGAAGTATTCTTCCCGGCGTAAATTTTCAAGATTTTACATGAGACCAAAAGATTTCATCTTATAATGTGATGATGATGATCATCGTCAGGTGCCTTGCCGCATGGCGTTGGCGATCATGGACTTCCATATGTCTCTATCACTTGTTGCCTCAAGCATCTCTTCCACCCTCCTTGTCTCCAGCCACTCTGCAATCCGTCTAGTATCTTCTCCCTGGGTCTACCTGGTGCTCTCTTTCCCTACCAGCTTTCCCGTTGTGATCTGGTGTTCCAATTCCCCTTTCCTCATAAAATGGCCTATAAATGTTGCCTGTCTTTTCCTAATCTTCCTTATGAATGATCTACTTGTGTCTGCCTCCATCAAGATAATGATGATAATGATCACACGTACAGGACAGACATTAGAAATGCATTTTAGACCTTGAAAGACTTATCGTGTGTCTGGTTTTCATCTGCTGTCTTTGACTGAAACTTGGAGTTGTTTGTAACATGAGGTGTTCGCCCTGATATGGCCTTACTGGTCGGCTGGGCTATAAGCAAACACGAAACGAAAAGAAAATGTTACTGTGACTATTTTCATACTCTGAAATAGCGGTATCAGTAGTATAGTGTTGGTAGTGGAAATAGTAATGTTAATAATTGTAGTATTGATGTTGTTTCTGGTTTCATACTAATTTCTTTTAAAATGTCTTTCCTCCTCCATCATTATTGACCCCTTCCCTCATCTCCACTCCTCTCCTCCTCTTCTCATTTCATCTCATCTCATCTCATATCATCTAATATAATATCATCTCATCTTATCTCATTTTATTTCAATTTCAATGTGATTTCTCAAGATGACGTCTCCGCGTCTCGAATGGATTCCATATGCACAAACGTCACGGGTCATCAGAAACCAATGTCACTGCCTTAAGCCTGCACATAAACCCACGAGCTAGGTCCTGAGGTCCTATATATATATAGCTCCATAACCCTGGGGTTGTAGGGGAGTGAAGTGGCAGAGACATCAACTTTTCCCGGGGCCTAGCACCGGAGGGGCGCCCTTTTTTAAAATCTCATTTTATCTTAATTTATCTCATCTCACCTTATCTCAAATAAAACAACAACACCAATGCATCACTGTCTTTTATCACATTTGTCGTCCAACAGTACAGAGCATTGTGAAATAATATGACAGTCAGTAGTTTTTCATGTCCTGCTAGCACCTGTCTTTCACTTTTCATCGATTCCTTACTTGTTCTGTCGGATTGACGTCTTTGTAACTCGATACCACATTGATTCCAGTCAAGATTATTGTTAGGTAAATAACATTGTATTTATTGGTGATGAAATTTCCTGCTGTTTGTATAACATTGACCAAGGATGGATTTTTTTTCTAAAATCTTTTCGTTTTCTGTTTCAGTCCTGGACATTTACTATCGTAATTTCTCCTTAAACCCTTTGACTCTCACACCCTAGTCCACCAGCATCTTGCATTGCCAACTATGCTAGCAAAGCAACAACTTAACCCTTTGACTCCTCATCCTATCCTTCCTGCAGGAAGCTGGTGGATAGTTCTTGGATTATTGCCACCAATCGGATTTTAATCACAATGGATACAGCAACTACGATAA
>CM060305.1:164892489-164907489 GCA_030674185.1 Monoplex corrugatus
AGACAAGACAGAGAAGAGAAGAGAAGAGAAGAGAAGACAAGACAAGAGAAGAGAAGAAGAGATAAGACAAGAGAAGAGAAGAGAAAACAAGACAAGACAAGACAAGAGAAGAGAAGACAAGACAAGACAAGACAAGAGAAGATAAGATAAGATAAGATAAGACAAGAGAAGAGAAGAGAAGAGAAGACAAGACAAGACAAGAGAAGAGAAGAGAAGACAAGATAAGATAAGACAAGAGAAGAGAAGACAAGACAAGAGAAGACAAGACAAGACAAGAGAAGACAAGACAGACAAGACAAGAAGATAGATAAGATAAGACAAGAGAAGAGAAGAGAAGACAAGACAAGACAAGACAAGAGAAGAGAAGACAAGGAAGAAAATAGAAGAGAAGACAAGACAAGACAAGACAAGACAAGAGAAGAGAAGAGAAGAAAAGAGAAGAAAGAAGAAGAGAAGAGAACAGAGAGCGACAAGCAGACAGAGAAATAGAGCGATACAGAGAGACCGTGACAAAAAGAGATGGAGTAAGAGACAGACAGAGCCTGACAGACAGACAGACAGACAGACAGACAGACAAAGAGACAGAGAACTTACGTCTATGTACAGTGGACAAGAAGACAAGAAGACAAAAACAAAAATGTCTGAAGGGGTAATCATGTCAAAAGACATTGATTTATGCCTGGAGCTGGCACAACAACAATCAGCAACTCTGTGCTGTGTGTGTGTGTGTGTGTGTGTGTCGTGTGTGTGTGTAGTGTGTGTGTGTCTGTGCATGTCGAATGTGCATGTGTATGCGTGTGTGTGTATGTGTGGTGTGTGTGTGTGTTACAGTGGTGCTTGTGTGTATGTGGTGTGCTGATCGTGTAAGTGTTTGTGTGTGTGTGTGTGTGTGTGCGTGGTGTGATGTGTCGTTGTGTGTGCAGTGTGGGTTTTGTGTGATAGGGTTGTGTGTGTGTTGTGCGTGTGCAGTTGGTATGTGTGTGTGTGTGTGTGTGTGTTGTGTGTTGTGTGTGTGTGTTATGTGTTGTGTGTATTGTGTGTGTGTGTGTGGTGTGATATGTGTGTGTTGTTGTGTGTGTATGTGTAGTGTGGTGTGTCATGTGTGTGTGTAGTGTATGTGTGTGTGTGTGTATGTGTGTGTGTGTGTGTGTGTGTGTGTGTGTGTGTGTGTGTAGTGTGTGTGTGTGTGTTGTGTGTATGTTCAAATATCCTTGTTTCGATCGTGCTGTATAAACTTGGGCTGATTTCATGCGCACATGAGTGTGTGTGTGCGTCCGTGCGTGTAAACGTGTTTGTGTGTATGTGTCTGCGTATATGCGTGCATGTGCACGTGCATGTTGTGTGTGTGTGTGTGTGCACATGTATGTGTGTGTGTAAGCAAATTTGTGTGTTTGTATATGTGTACATGGCATCTATGTGCGTGTGGGTGTGTATGCGTGTGTGGTGCGTGCGTGTAAACATGGTGGTGGTCTTTGATTTAATGTCTATTCACTAAAGTGATTTTAGACAACAACAACAAAACAAAACAAAAAAAGGGGGGGGGAGGAGAGTGATAGAGAGGAGTGAAGAGGATATTTGAAAATTGTCAATTTTGTATTTGAGAAAAGATGATCCAGAAAACAACTGTTTTGAAGAGGGGAAGGTAAAACTAACAAATAAGTTACCATAATTATCGATTTAAACAAACAAACTAACAAACAAAATTAGTAAATATCCGGAAGAAATGAATAAAAAGTAAAACTAATAATTGACTAACCACAACAATGAACAAGTCAAATAACATTTTAAAGGTAATTCGCTATAGGATTTTTGACAGGCTAACAAAAAATTCATACAGTAATGATGATGAGGCAAATATGTCAGAAACTGTACTCACAGATAGTGTTGGAATATGTCGTTTTACCCTAACGCAAGAAAGAATATGACTATGTGTTATCTTCTTTCCACACAGACACACTATGTTATTGGTATATTTTGTTTTGAATGCATCAAGTTTCCATCTGTACATAAGGGACTGTATATTCTGCTGGCATGAAGCTGCTTAAGTATTTTGCTAACTTCAAAGTTCATGTGACATTTATCATACTTTTTCTGTTTTAATTGGAACTGCTTCCAGACGTAGTTAAATGAAATCTAATTACCTAAACGTACCATATTGTTCTAAAGTTATTCAACCGTTCCTCATGAAGACGTGTGTAGTAAGTGATATCAACATTTTTCAGTGGAACGCACGTTCCATTGTTAAAAACATCTCATATTTGAGTAACTATCTCTCTTCTAAAAACTCCATGTCATGCTCCTACAATCGCTGAATACCATCAAAACCAAATTACCTAAAATATCCGGTTTTTATTATCCACCAATATGTGACTCTGTAAATGACGGTGGCCGTATACAAACACACATTCGTGAAGGACTGAACTATTGTGAACGATCATCGCCAGTACCTAAATCTACCGCATTTATTTCATCATGTGCAATCATTATAAAATTTTCCTCATCGTTAGTTGTGAATATGGCCTCTGTATACTTACCAAGAGGCCCAGACTCTGTGAACACTGAATAGTTAAAACACTTTCAAGATCAGGACGACAAGTGGATAATTGGAGGTGATTTTAATGCACATGCCCATTTTGGGAAAAGTATTGTACAAACATAACAAGCAACAGGTTGATTGAAAATATTGTAGATTCCAATTTATATTTACTTAACAACGGACACGTTACCCGGATCCCCGATATACCAACCCACAGACCCACAGCTATCGACCTCACTTTAATCTCACCATCCCTAGCCCCAAACGCCACGTGGCAAACAGAGGATGACTTGTTGGGATCAGATCACATCCCCATACGTCTTACCCTAAACCATACTACAGAAATAGACGCCATACCACAAGATAGTTTACCCAAGTTTAATTATAAAAACGCTGACTGGATCAGTTTTAAGGCAATCCTTGAAAAGACAAGAACAGATCTATCTGAAGCAATGAACATAAACGAAACGTACGAAGTTTTCTGTAACTCACTCTTAAGGGCTGCTAACATTTCAATTCCAAAACTTACAGTGTCAAAAATAGGAAAACATCATGGAAATGTCTGGTGGAATGAGGACTGTCAAAAGGCAGTGAACGAAAAGAAAGAAAAATACAAAATTTATTTAGCAAACAGGTCACCTGAAAATCATACAGCGATGAAAAGTGCCAACATTAAGTGTAACAGAATCATAGAGCAAGCCAAAGAACAACACTGGACATCTTTTTGTAAATGTGAAGTAAATAACCACAAAGACACGATAAAGATTTGGGAAAAACTAAAATTAATGAAAAACGGGATTAAGTTGCCATCAATTCCAGTAAAGCTAGAAAATAACCCTATTCCTAGCTGATTGGAAAAAGCAGAAGCTTTTGCAGACGTGTTTGCTGAGGCCTGTCGTGTAGAAGGACTCCCTGTCTCTGATAGAAATTATAGGGAACGAGAAGAAAAGAAAGATGCATATAAGGATCCTGCCTCTGACAATACTCACTACATAAATGCATCACTCACACTTCAAGAATTAAAAGATGCCATTCAGTCCCTTCCAAGTAAAAAAACGTCAGTTGGACTAGATGCAATTTCCAATGAGATGCTGAAAAATTTACCAGAAAATTTTATAATCTTGCTACATGACATATTTCAAAAATGCTGGAATAGTGGGAAAATGCCTAACAACTGGAAAGAAACAATAGTGGTTCCTGTATTAAAACCAGGTAAATGTAATACCGATTTGAAAAACTACAGGCCAATTGCATTAACATCACATGTATGTAAACTAATGGAGAAAATAATCTTAAAGAGACTGATGCACTATTGTGAAAAGAATAAAATAATACCAGTAAATCAGGCAGGATTTCGAAAAGGCAGGTCACCAGTAGAGATCCTAACAAAGCTAACTACTAATATAAAACAACAATTTGCAAGACGTCAATGTGTTTTAGCTACATTTTTTGATATAACGAAAGCATACGATCAAGTGTGGCACTCCCGATTGTTATTCAAATTTAAAAGTATTGGGCTGACAGGTCACATTTTTGGCTATGTTAAGTGTTTCTTAGAAAACAGAGTATTTCAAACGAGGATTGAAAATGTATATTCCACGAAACGAATTCTTCAAATGGGTATCCCTCAGGGATCCGTTATAGCTTCCCTTCTTTTCATGATATTAATGCATGACTTACCCAGTAATGTATCTAAGCATGTAGTTTTAGCTCAATATGCTGACGATTTATGCATGTGGATGCAGGTAAATATGAAAAAGAAAACTCCTTTGCGCTGTATCAATTATACACGCAAATGCTACCAATTAGAACTTGATAAAATAGCGCGATACATGGTAGAAAATGGATTACATCTATCCCTGGAAAAAACAAAAATAGTTTTATTTAATAATGGAGCTAACCCAGTAAATATTCCCACTTTCAAACTGGGAGATACTCTTCTTCAGTTTAACGAGTCGATTAAATTCTTAGGAGTTTTCCTTACAGCAAAATTATCTTGGAATCAGCATATTGAATACTTATTAACCCAAGCTCAAAAAAGTTTAAATGTCTTAAAAATAGTTCGCAAACAGACATGGGTCAAGATTCATCAACACTTGTTCATCTTTGCAAATCGCTTGTTAGATCTAAATTAACCTATGCTCAAGAAATCTTCTTCAGTGCACCGAAACACTTACTAAAAAAAACTGCAGAGCATAGATTGTAAAGGTTTCAAACTTGCACTGGGTCTTCCAATGCATACTTCCTGTCTTCGGACATATAATGAAATCAAACTGTTGCCATTTGATGAGCAAAGGAAAGTCGCTTCTACTAAATTTTTGTTAAGAAACACCACCGTAGAAAACATCTCAGAAACAGAAATTAAACTGAGATCAGATACCGACATTCCAAAACGAGCTAAATCAATATCTTCACAGGTCACACTTGCAACATACACATCTGACGTCATGAAAGGCTCAAGAATTGATCTAGACGTAGATCCTGTATCTATACGACCTTTCTTTTCGCCAGTACCCAGTTGGGAACTCCAAAGAGCACGATTTGACATACACCACACTAATTTAAAAAAAGGAGACAATATAAACTTACTGGCAAGTCAGGTTAAATGTCATATAGACGACGTATATTCTGATCATTTGAAAATTTACACTGATGGATCAGTAATTGAAAGAAAAGCAGGCTCAGCGTTTTTAATACCTGCTCTCAAAATTGAAAAATCTTTCTACATAGGACTTGATAAATCTATCTTTACAGCTGAACTCTTTGCAATATTAATGGCTTTAAACTTTCTGATAAGTCTTCCTAGGACAATTTTTCAGATACTTCTTTGCGTTGATTCAAAATCAGTACTTCAGGCTCTTGAATTATCAAAATTACAAACAAGATCAGAAATGATTCTGGAAATAAGTCACTTGATTCATAATTTATCTTTAAGAGGCACTGATATTACTTTCTGCTGGATACCATCTCATAGTTCTTTTAGTTATAATAATAAAATTGACAGGGCTGCCAAACGGGGAGCTAATAACTCACCAGATTCAAACAATATCCAGCTTTCTCTCTCGCTGCACGAGAATTACACTTCAGTGGACAACTACGTCTGGAAGCGTGTAAACGTGTTTGTGTGTATGTGTCTGTGTATATGCGTGCATGTGCACGTGCATGTTGTGTGTGTGTGCGTGTGTGTGTGTGTGTGTATGTATGTGTGTGTGCGTGCCTTCAAATATCTTTCTTTCAATTGTGCTATGTAAACTTGGGGGCTGATTTCATGTCAGAGTAAGGGAAGAGCAGAAACATAGAGAAGAACAGAGTAGAATAGAACAGAACAGACCAGAATAGAATAGAATAGAATAGAGGAGAAGAGAAGAGAAGAGAAGAGAAGAGAAGAGAGAAGAACACAATAGTATAGAATAACCCTAGCTTTAAACATTATTTTTACACATGTTACAGTTACGATGCATATTCCCTTGTACATTTACCCCCCAAACAGGCAATACACGTGTTCGCTACTTCAATCAGGGAATACATATAGACAGGCTAAAATGGTTAGCAAACACACATATCACCTGCTAATTGCATTCGTTTTAAGACACCTTCTACCTCCTAAAATTCTAGGAATCTTCACAAATGCAAAAGATACTGTTGCTTACTTCACTGTGCATATTTCTCAACTCTCAGTTAATGAACATCAGACTGTCTGAACTGGATGTGTTTGGTGTCTGTACGCTTGTAAGGCCACATGAATTTCTTGTCCTTTTTGATTTTGGCAGTAAACTTTGTTGTTGTTGTTGTTGTTAACCTGACAATAAATGATTTATAGTCTTGTTGTTGTTGTTGTTGTTGATGATGATGATGAATGATGACGACGACGACGATGATGATGACGACGACGATGATGACGACGATGACGATGACGACGATGGTGATAAACTTCTTGTACCCTGAACTGTTGTCAGAGCCACTCGTTCTCACATACAAAAGTGACTTACATTTATGAATGCGGATAAAAAAAATAAAAAAACATCTTAGAACAGGGAATGAAAACCATAGGCCTATTTGTTTTTACATCACCACCATTCATCGTCGTCGTCGTCAACATCATCATCATCATCATCATCATCATCATCATCGTCGTCGTCGTCGTCATCATCGTCATCGTCGTCATCATCATCATCATCATCATCATCATCATCATCATCATCATCATTATCACCATCATCATCATCGTCATCACACACACTCACACCACGCACGCACCACACACACACACACATGAGCGTACAATAAAAAGCTGTCGCCAGCTGCATATGATTATCAGTTGGTAACACGCTTCTCTTTAGCAGAGCAGAAAGAAAGGAAAATTATGATGGGATGCAAACAACTGTACTGTGACCTGATATCTGCATAGAATCTAGCGACAATAACTTTACTTTTACTTCCTCAATGCTGGCACAAACATCTTCTATACAATTTGTTCAGTTCACATTTGGCGAGAGTGAACGTTTTACTTTAGAACGGAGAAAGAAAACGTTGATAAAAAAAAAAAACGAAACACAAAAATAATAAATGATACAATAATAAATAGATAAATAGATAAATAAGATAGATAATAAATAAATAATAAATAAAAGATAAATAATAAATAAATAGATAATAATAAATAATAGATAAATAAATAGATAAATAAATAAATAATAAATAGAAGAAGTTAAACAATGAGTAGGGTCCTTTTTGTGACTTCGCACAATTGTTTAACCTTTGACTCCCGCACCCTATCCACAACTGCAAAAACTGAACCTTTGACTCCTTTACTTATCCACCAACTGCAAAAACTGAACCCTTTGACTCCTTTACCTTATCCACCAACTGCAAAAACTGAACCTTTGACTCCTTTACCTTATCCACCAACTGCAAAAACTGAACCTTTGACTCCTTTACCTATCCACCAGCTGCAAAAACTGAACCCTTTGACTACCTTGCCTTATCCACCAACTGCAAAAAATGAACCTTTGACTCCTTTACCTTATCCACAACTGCAAAAATGAACCTTTGACTCCTTTAAACTTATCCACAACTGCAAAAACTGAACCCTTGACTCCTTTACCTATCCACCAACTGCAAAAACTGAACCCTTTGACTACCTTCCTTATCCACCAACTGCAAAAATGAACCCTTTGACTACCTTGCCTTATCCACCAACTGCAAAAACTGAACCCTTTGACTACCTTGCCTTATCCACCAGCTTCCTGCAAAAAGCTGGTGGATAAAAGTGAGGGAGTCGCTTTGCTAGCATGGTTGACAATACAGGATGCTGGTGGACAGTGTGCGGGAGTCAAAGGGTTAAGTTATCAACAACACAAAAAGTCCATGGCCCAATTATACAGCGCCAAAGTGAGGGAAATAAGAGTTGTGTCCCTTGCAATGGTACTACCAGACAAAACCAAGCAGACAAAACACATCTTCTATTCGACAGCGTCAGCTTATTTCAGCTTAGCATTTTAACATTTCTTTTCCAGTATGAATCATGTTCATGTGTTTGACCTTTGTTGCATTGTATAGCTTGTTCAGTAGATTTGACACTTTGATAACTTTTCATTTTAATCATTCGTGTTTCCTGTACCTCACAAATATATTTTTGCTTCAAGTGGGTCATCAACATTTCAAATTATGTGCTGCATTTTTTTTTCCTTTGGTTCACTTTATTGTTTCGATACCTTCAGGGTCCAAATATTAAAAAACGAAAATGTTAAAAACAAAAACTTTGGAAAATTTCTCGACGTGTGATGCTATTCTAAAGAAACGAAGAATGTGAAGAAAATCGAAGAAATGCGAAGAAGAAGAAGAAGTGCGAAGAAGAAGAATGAAGAATGCTAAGAAGAAGAAGCAGACGAAGAGAATAGAATGCGAAGAAGAAGAGAAGAAGAAGAAGAATGCGAAGAAGAAGAAAAGAAGAATGCAAGAAGAAAGGAAAGAAGAAGAAGAAGAAGAATGAAGAAGAAGAAGAAAATGCGAAGAAAGAAGAAGAAGAAGAAGAAGAAGAAGAAAAAGAGAATGCGAAGAAGAAGAAGAAGAATGCAAAGAAGAAGAAAGCGAAGAAGAAGAAAGAAGAAGAGAAGAAGAAGAAGAAGAAGAAGAAGAAGAAGAAGAAGAAGAAGAAGAAGAAGAAGAAGAAGAAGAAAAAGAAGAAGAATGCAAAGAAGAAGAAGAATGCGAAGAAGAAGAATGCGAAGAAGAAGAATGTGAAAAATGCGAAGAAGAAGAATGTGAAGAAGAAGAAGGAGAAGAATGCGAAGAAGAAGAATGTGAAGAAGAAGAGAAGAAGAAGAAGAAGAAGAAGAAGAAGAAGAAGAAGAAGAAGAAGAAGAAGAAGAAGAAGAAGAAGAAGAAGAAGAAGAAGAAGAAGAAGAAGAAGAAGAAGAGAGAGAGAGAGAGAGAGAGAGAGAGAGAGAGAAAGAAAGAATCTACACAAAGAAAACAAATCCATTTTCTACATCAATTTTCCACTGTCTCCACGTATTATCAAGTGAACGTGTTTTCTATGACTCACACAATTCGTCCATAAACCACTCTTCCCCCCCTCCCCACCCCTACCCCCTACACTACTCCTCATCTCCATCATCCTCTTTGATTTATCGACACAGTGGTAAAAGCTGAAGTGGGAGAGAGTGACGCACGCTATCCGGTGATTTATGTTTTCCCTCGTTGCTCGTTATGAACAGGATGGCAGGGTGCGGAATTATTTCCATGTGTCAAAAGTCTCTGTGCATCCTGTTACAGGATACTCTCTCTGTCTGTCTCTCTGTGCCCCTTCTCTCTCTCTTGTCTCTATCTCTTTCTCTCTGTCTCTGTCTCTTTCTCTCTGTCTGTCTCTTTCTCCCTTCTATCTCTCCCTCTCTCTCTCTCCATTCTTTGTCTTTGTATGTCTCTCTCTCTCCTCTCTGTCTGTCTCTCTCTTCACTCTCTGTCTCTTTTTCTCCCTTCTCTCTCTCTCTCTGTCTGTCTCTCTCCCTCCTCTCTGTCTCTTTTCTCCCTTTTCTCTCTCTCTCTGTCTGTCTCTCTCCTTCACTCTCTGTCTCTTTTCTCCCTCTCTCTCTCTCTTCTGTCTGTCTCTCTCCCTTCACTCTCTGTCTCTTTTCCTCCCTTCTCTCTCTCCTCTCTTCCTGTCTCTCTCCCTTCATCTCTCTCTCTTTTTCTCTTCTCTTCTCTCTCTCTCTCTTCTCTCTCTCTCATTCTCTCTCTCTCTTTTCTCTCTTCTCTTTCTCTCTTTCTTCTCTCTCTCTTCTCTCTTCTCTCTCTTCTCTCTCATTTCTCTTCTCTCTTTCTCTCTCTCTTCTCTCTCTCTTTTCTCTCTTCCTCTCTCTTTCTCTCTCTCTCTCTCTTCTCTCTCTCTTTCTTCCTCTTCTCTCTCTCTCTCTCTCTCTCTCTCTTCTCTCTCTCTTCTCTCTCTCTCTCTCTCTCTCTTTCTCTCTCTCTCTTTCTCTCTCTCTTTCTACGCTGTGTCCTATTCTTTGTTTGCGTGTTGTCGGATGCCTTATCTGTGTCTATGTGTGTGTCTTGTGCGCGTGTATTGTGTGTTTTACGTGTGTCATTGTAGTGTATGTGTGTGGGTGCGGATGTGTGGTCTGTATGTGTGTGTGTGTCGTGTGTGTGTTATTGTGGTTTGTGTGTATTGTGTGTGTGTGTGGTGTGTGTGTATTTATGTGTGTGTGTGTGTGTGTGTGTGTGTGTGTGTGTGTTGTGGGTGATTGATACGTGTATGTGATAAAACTGGAGTTGATTTAACATAATTTTCATTTATGTATAATACAACTATCAGCAACAGTACTAAACTATAATTAAAATGAATGAATCCGGATTTTTTCCCCCCAAAGTGGAAAAGGACAATGATGTATATAATACAATGTTGTGGCTGACTGTGTTATGTACTGACAAACACGTACATGAACCAAACGTTTTGCATTTTCTACTCTTGGCTTACAAGCCAATTTGTGTGTCCAGAATGATGAAGACATAGCAAGTTGTATATCATTTTATTATCACTCGATTGAAAACGTCTTGTAAACAAATCAGAAATTATCAGTGCCCGAAATGTGTGTCAGCTCTTTGTCCCTGCTGTGTTTGTATGTTGTTATGTGTGTGTGCATACACGAGTATGCACACATACACACACACACACACACACACAACACACACACACACACACACACACACACATACACATGTATACACGTATATAATAATTTATCCTCTCTTTTTCTCTCTCTCTCTCTCTCTCTTTCTCACTTCCTTTCTCTGTCGCTCTCACTCACACTCTTACATACACACGCACTAACTCACTCACTAACACACACACACACACACACACACACACACACACACACACACACACACACACACACACCCCATCACACACGCGCTAACACACGCACGCACACACATACAAACACACACACAGACACACACACACCACAAAACACACATACACAACACACACACACACACACACACACACACACACACACACACACACACACACACACACACACACACACACACATGTGCGTACAATAAAAAGCTGTCGCCCACTGGCATATGATTATCAGTTGGTAACACGCTTCTCTGTCAGCAGAGCAGAAAGAAAGGAAAGATCATGATGGGGTGCAAACAACTGTACTGTGACCTGATATCTGCATAGAATCTAGCGACAAATAACTTTACTTTTACTTCCTCAGTGCTGGCACAAACATCTTTTCTATACAAATTTGTTCAGGTTCACACTTTTGGCTAAGAAGTGAACGTTTTACTTCAGAACGGAGGAAAAAAAGTGATAAAAAAAAACCGAAAACAAACAAATGAATAAATGAATAAAATAAATAAATAAATAAATAAATAAATAAATAAAAAGAAGTTAAACAATGAAGACGGTTCCTTTTCATCACTTTAACCCTTTGACTCCCGCACCCTACCCACCAACTGCAAAAACTGAACCCTTTGACTTCCTTGCCTTATCCACCAGCTTCCTGCAAAAAAGCTGGTGGATACGGTGAGAGAGTCAAAAGGTTAAAGTTTTGCTTTCACTAGCATGGTTGACAATGCAGGATGCTGGTGGATAGTGTGCAGGATTCAAAGGGTTAAATTATTTTTTGAAAAAAGCCATGGCCCAATCATACAGCCCCAAAGTGAGGGAAATAAGAGTTGTGTCCCTTGCAATGGTACTACCAGACAAAAACAAGCAGGCCAAACACATCTTCTATTCGACGATGTCAACTTATTTCAGCTTAGCATTTTAACATTTCTTTTCCAGTATGAATCATGTTCATGTGTTTGACCTTTGTTGCATTGTATAGCTTGTTCACGTTAGATTTGACACTTTGATAACTTTTCAGTTTTAAATCATATTCGTGTTTCCTGTACCTCACAAAATATTTTTGCTTCAAGTGGGTCATCAACATTTCAAATAATGTGCTGCATTTTTTTCCCTTTGGTTCACTTTATTGTTTCGATACCTTCAGGGTCCAAATTTTAAAAAAAATGAAAATGTTAAAAACAAAAACTTTGGAAATTTCTCGACGTGTGCTGCTATTCTAAAGAAAAAAGAATAAAGAAGAAGAAGAAGAAGAATGCGAAGAAGAATGCGAAGAAGAATGTGAGAAGAAGAAGAAGAAGAAGAAGAAGAAGAAGAAGAAGAAGAAGAAGAAGAATGCGAAAAGAAGAAGAAGAAGAAGAAGAAGAGAGAGAGAGAGAGAGAGAGAGAGAGAGAGAGAGAGAGAGAGAGAGAGAGAGAGAGAGAGAGAGAGACAGACAGACAGACAGACAGACAGACAGAAGAGAGAGAGAGAGAGAGAGAGAAAAGGGAAATCTACACAAAGAAAACAAATCCATTTTCTACATCAATTTTCCACTGTCTCCATGTATTATCAAGTGAACGTGTTTTCTATGACTCACACAATTCGTCCATAAACCACTCTTCCCCCCCCCCTCCCCCACCCCGTACACTACTCCTCATCTCCATCATCTCTTTTGATTTATCGACACAGTGGTAAAAGCTGAAGTGGGAGAGAGCTGATGCACGCTATCTGGTGATTTATGTTTTCCCTCGTTGCTCGTTATGAACAGGATGGCAGGGTGCGGAATTATTTCCATGTGTCAAAAGTCTCTGTGCATCCTGTTACATGGGATACTCTCTCTGTCTGTCTGTCTGTCTGTCTTTTTCTGTCTGTCTCTCTCTGCCCCTTCTATCTCTCTCTGTCTCTGTCTCTTTCTGTCTGTCTCTCTCTGCCCCTTCTCTCTTTCTCTTCTCTGTCTCTGTCTCTTTCTCTCTGTCTCTTTCTCCCTTCTATCTCTCCCTCTCTCTCTCTGTCTCTCTCTCTCTCTCTCTCTCTCCATTCTTTATCTTTGTATGTTTCTCTCTCCCTCCTCTCTCTCTGTCTCTCTCCCTTCGCTCTGTGTCTCTGTCTATTTCTTTCTCTCTGTCTCTTCCTTTCTGTGTCTCTTTTTCTCCCTTCTCTCTCTCTCTCTGTCTCACTCTCTCTTTCTCTCCTCTCTCTCTTTCTCTCTCTTCTTTTTCTCTCTCTCTTTCTCTCTCTTTTTCTCTCTCTCATTCTCTCTCTCTTACTCTCTGTCTTTCTCTCACTCTTTCTCTCTCTCTCTCTCTCTCTCTTTCTCTCTCTCTCTCTTTCTCTCTCTCTCTCTTCTTCTCTCTCTCTCTTTCTCTCTCTCTCTCTTTTCTCTCTCTCCTCTTTCTCTTCTCTCTCTCTTTCTCTCTCTCTTTTTCTCTCTCTCTCTTTCTCTCTCTCTCTCTTGTGTTTTGTGTTTTTACGCTGTGTCCATTGAAGTATATGTGTGGGGGGGGGGGGGGGGAGGGGGGGTGCCAGTGTATGTGCAGATGTGTGTGCGTGTGCGCGTCTATCTGTGTGTTTATGTGTGTATATGTACGTGTATGTGTGTGCGCATGTGTGTGTCTGTATGTGTGTGTGTAGTTCGTGTGTGTATGTGTGTGCGCACGTATGTGTGTGTGTGTGTGTGTGTGTGTGTGTGTGTGTGTGTGTGTGTTGTGTTGTGTATGTGTGAGTGTGTGTGTTCGTGTGTGTGTGCAGAATTGCGTGTATGTGATAAAACCGAAGTTGATTTAACATAGTTTTCATTTATAAATAATACAACTATCAGCAACAGTACCAAACTACAAGTAAACTGAATGCACCCGGATTTTTTTCCCACCAAAGCGGAAAAGGACAAGGATGTATACACTACAATGTTGTGACTGACTGTGTTATGTACTGACAAACACATACATGAATCAAACTTTTTGTAGTATTTTCTACTCTTGGCTTAGAAGCCAGTTTGTGTGTCCAGAATGATGAAGACATAGCAAGTTATATATCATTTTGTTATCACTCGATTGAAAAACGTCTTGTAAACAAACCAGAAATTATCAGTGCCGAAATGTGTGTCAGCTTTTTTGTCCCTGCTGTGTGTGTATGTCTGTTATGTGTGTGTGCATACACGAGCATGCACACACACACACACACACACACACACACACACACACAGAGACACATACACACACACACACATACATACACACACACACACACACACATACACATGTATGTATATACGTACATGATAATTTATCCTCTTTTTCTTTCTCTCTCTTTCTCACTTATTCATCCTCTCTTTTTCTCTCTCTCTCTTTCTCACTTCCTTTCTCTCTCTGTCGTTCTCTCTCACACTCTCACATACACACGCATTAACTCACTCACGCACACACACAACAGACACACACACATACACACACAACACAACACACACACACGCACACACACACACACGCGCACACACACACACACCACAAACACACATACACAACACACAACACACACACACACACATTCACACACGCACACACATTCACACACGCGTGCACACACGCACGCATACACACACACACAAACACGCGCACACACATGCACGCACACACACAGACACACACACACACACAAGCACACGCACGCACACACACACACACACACACACACAACACACACACACACACACACACACACACACACACACACACACACACACCGCACAATCCTTTACACTTTCCTGAAGCACATTTCAAGGAAATAAGATCAAATCAAGTTACGTTAGTATCATTAGTACACAATCATGTTCATGCATTGTTTCAATATTCATAAGATTTGTGTTTGAATGAAAACCATTCATCAATGTTAAGGTAATGAAAGTTTCTTCTTAATGTTAAGTTTTAGTTGTGGAATTTTAAAACAAAATATTGTTTTGATTTGTGTCGTTTTGATTTCGCCCCACAGCTCCATCTATGTAAACCATGTCTCACTTTTTTCGATCTTTAATTTAAATTTTTTCTTTCTCATGCTTTCTTGAATACTGTCACTTCTTTTTCCTTTCGTCTAGTGAATGAGATCACGTACCAAGACAGGCAC
>CM060305.1:164917489-164922489 GCA_030674185.1 Monoplex corrugatus
CACAAACACACACACACACACACCAAAACACAACACACAACGCAGCACACACAACACAACACAACAACACACACACACACACACACACACACACACACACACACACACACACACACACACACACACACACAACACACACACAACACACAACACAACACACACACACACACACACACACACACACACACACACACATACTCTAAACAAACACACACACACACTTCTCCAGTCACACGATCAAGCCCAACAATAACAATGCTTCAAAGTAATTTATAGGACTAAAGAACCCGTTGGGTTATTGGAAATGACAGCAAGCGAATTAGTGGCCATGGATGGGCTTGCCCACTGAAGCCCTCTTTGACACCAGTGATCAAAGGATTACAGGAATCGGCATCACAGGGATCCTGGGTTCCAGGATTGTCAGACAGGAGAGGTTTTTCATCACCAAGTGGCCCATTAGCTCAGTTGGTAGAAAACACCGAGCTTATGACACGGGAGTTGTGGGTTTAAACCTCGGGCTGGCCATGTTTTTATTGTGAGGACTTTTCGTTTGTTTGTGTAATGGTTTGTTTAATTGTTTGTTTGTTTAATTGTTTGTTTAATATTTCATTTGTTTGTGTAATGGTTTGCTTGTTTAATTGTTTGTTTGTTTAATTGTTTGTTTGTGTAATGGTTTGTTTAATTGTTTGTTTGTTTAATTGTTTGTTTGTGTAATGGTTTGTTTGTTTGCTTGTTTAATTGTTTGTTTAATATTTCATTTGTTTGTGTAATGGTTTGTTTGTTTGCTTGTTTAATTGTTTGTTTAATATTTCATTTGTTTGTGTAATGGTTTGTTTAATTGTTTAATTGTTTGTTTGTGTAATGGTTTGTTTGTTTGCTTGTTTAATTGTTTAATTGTTTGTTTAATATTTCATTTGTTTGTGTAATGGTTTGCTTGTTTAATTGTTTGTGTAATGGTTTGTTTACTTGTTTGTTTAATTGTTTGTGTAATGATTTGTTTGTTTGTTTGTTTAATTGTTTAACTGTTTGTTTGTTTAATATTTTATTTGTTTGTGTGATGGTTTGTTTGTGTAATGGTTTGTTTGTTTGCTTGTTTAATTGTTTTATTGTTTGTTTGTTTAATATTTATTGTTTGTGTGATGGTTTGTTTGTGTGATGGTTTGTTTGTTTGCTTGTTTAATTGTTTTATTGTTTGTTTGTTTAATATTTATTTGTTTGTGTGATGGTTTGTTTGTGTGATGGTTTGTTTGTTTGCTTGTTTAATTGTTTTATTGTTTGTTTGTTTAATTTTTATTTGTTTGTGTAATGGTTTGTTTTGTTGTTAATTGTTTTTTGGTTTGTTTGTTTTTAATTGTTTTATGGTTTGTTTGTTTAATTTGTTTATTTGTTTGTGTAATGTTGTTTGTGTATTGTTTTGTAATGGTTTGTTTGTTTGTTTGTTTAATTGTTTTATTGTTTGTTTGTTTAATATTTTATTTGTTTGTGTATGGTTTTTTGTGTAATGGTTTGT
The DNA here is from genome assembly GCA_030674185.1 of Monoplex corrugatus. NCBI lineage: Eukaryota > Metazoa > Mollusca > Gastropoda > Littorinimorpha > Ranellidae > Monoplex > Monoplex corrugatus. Next base: position 164,919,000 of record CM060305.1, read on the forward strand.
TTGTTTGTTGTTTAATTGTTTTATTGTTTGTTTGTTTAATATTTTATTTGTTTGTGTGATGGTTTGTTTGTTGTATTGGTTTGTTTGTTTGTTTGTTTAATTGTTTTATTGTTTGTTTGTTTAATATTTTATTTGTTTGTGTAATGGTTTGTTTGTGTATGTTTTATTGTTTGTTTGTTTAATTGTTTATTGTTTGTTTGTTTATTTTTATTGTTTGTGTAATGGTTTGTTTGTTTGTTGTTTAATTGTTTTATTGTTTGTTTGTTAATATTTTATTTGTTTGTGTAATGGTTTGTTTGTTTAATTGTTTGTTAATGTTTGTTTAATTGTTTGTTCAATTGTTTATAACTTTGTTTGTTTAATGTTTGTTTGTTTTGTTTGTTTGTTTTGTTTGTTTAATGTTTGTTTGTTTGTTTAATTGTTTGTTTATTGTTTGTTTAACAGTTTTTTGTTTGTTATTGGTTTGTTTGTTTGTTTAATGTTTGTTTGTTTAATAGTTTGTTTTGTTTATTCTGTGTTTAATTGTTTGTTTGTTTGTTTGTTTAATAGTTTGTTTATTTTGTTTCTTTGATTGTCTTGTTTGTTTAACTGTTTGTTTAATAGTCTGTTAATTATTTGTTGATTGTTTACGATTTAATTGTTTGTTTGTTTGTTTGTTTGTTAACGTTTGTTGTTTGTTAATTCATTGAATGTTCTTTGTTTATTGCTGCAGTTTGTCTGTTTGTTGTGTTTGTTTGTTATTTTTGTTTAATTTTTGTTTTTTAAATAGAGCATGCGGTCGAGTCTCATATCGGCTCATCCAGGGTAATATCAAAATGTTTGCTCGTGTTTTTCGTACAACACTCACAAGCTCTTTGGGTTTTAGTTTTTTTGTAAGAAACCCTATGTGTAAACCATGACCATGCCTCTCATATACCTACGTGGGGCATGACACCAGCAGGTACCACATTGACCAGTGAGAAACTAGTGTACCATAAATGTGACGCCCATCCGGCAAAGCCAAAAGCTCGGGCATCTTCGGCGTTCTGAAACTGCTTTCCCTTCAGCTGCCTTTTGACGGAAGGGAACAAAAACCAGTCACAGGGGGCTAAGTCAGGTGAATATGGTGGGTGGGTGACCAGCTGAACATCATTGGCGGCTAGAAAGTCCAGAGTTACAGCTGCTGCGTGCGCGCTGGCATTGTCATGATGGAGCAGTAGACCACGGACACCCGTTCGGGGACGCCGTTTACACCATGCCTGGAAGACTTTAGGCAAACAGTGGTTGACATACCAGTCAGCCGTAACCGTCTTTCTGTCCTCAAGCGGTATGGTGGCAACGTGGCCGAATTTTGCAAAGAAACACGCTATCATTTGTTTGGAAGCACTTCTGTTTCTTTCGAATTTCACAGGTGGGTTCTCATCTGGGAAGACCCACACCGCCGACTGTTGCTTCGTCTCGGGGTCGTATTGGTATAACCAGGTTTCGTCTCCTGTTACGATGTCCAAACGCGAGGAGATCTTCCTCCGTCAAATTTTCTTAGCATGTGGGTGCACCAGTCCACCCTACCCCGCTTCTGCTCTTCACTCAGGTTATGGGGCACCCAACGGGCACAACGTTTCCTTACGCCAAGGCAGTCGTGAAGAATGCGAGTGAGACTTCCCGATGAAATCTTTATGATATCCTGTATTTCAGCGTATGTCATTTTTGGGTCCTTCTTAATCAGGGACTCTACCCTAGAGACGTTTTCTGGGGTAACGGTCATTGCCATTCGACCACAACGGTCATCGTCTTCCAACGTTCTCGCTCCAGACATGAACTGTCTGAATCACCTGAAAACAGTGGCTTTGGACGGAGATTGATCTCCAAAACAGTGTTTTAAACTTTGAAAGCACTCTTGAAATGATTTTCCTTGGCAGTAGTCATAATACATCATAGCTCGAAAATCCCTTTGCGAAAGGTCAACACTGCTGGCAGAAGACCCGTCATCCTTACCGGACATTTTGTCGCATGGAATGACAATGGTTGCACGGAATCGAGTAAAAAATTTTGTCACAAGTATTACGAAATTGGTCTATGATGTAATGTAAAAAACAACCGTTTCAAAGCATGCACAATGCTTCAACAGGAAAAAAGTAAGACAGAATTAAGTACACATCTTAATGCATTCGCACGCATAATCTCAGGAGATACCCCTGGCGCTGACCACTCCGTCCAATTTATCACACAGGGGAACTAAAAAAAACCACACTTAAATACAAATCACAATGTAACCAAAACATTAACACTTATATAACAAAAAGACCTAAATTACCTATTATTGCTTCATCATATATCACATTTCTGTTGAGCCCAAAATGCACTCAATACATGTACCCATTTATCAATCCTAAGAGACAATACGCAACACTTTATCATTACGTTCTTTACGAGCTGAACAATTTGCTCGCTCCGAGCTTCACTTGAATGTCCACACCAGTACTTGTCTTTGAAGTGGGTTTTCCTCGTTAGAAACTTTAAGTCCAGCTGGGGCAGATTGTCCAGTGTGCCACACGCTTATCTTCATATCCAACTGTCAAACCGGCATGACTTTTGATCGGACCATCTCCAGGTTTGAGTCTTGTGAAAACAAAGCATCCGAGTTTCTTGATGCTAGGATCCATTTTTTTAGGTTGGGGGGTGGGAGGTGCACAGTTACTTTCAATAACGTGACACATTTAAATTATACAAGGCGAAATTATAACTGTGTGTATGATAATAGTGCAAAGTCTACTGTTGTACTTGATCTCAATACATGTAAAAAGTATTTGCTATAAACAATTCAGAAATGGCAGACTCGATGACAAAAAGACTTTTGGATCAGCCTTCGTAGAAAAGCATTCTGACGTCGACTTGTTTTAAAGACATCAAAGACAGCTGGTTTTTCCACCTCCGGGCTTGGACACCACACAGGGTTTATGCTTTGTTTAATGGAACCTGCCATGTTTGTATTACTGGATTTTCGACCACACGCCTTCTGATACTGTTATGCATGATGGCTATCAGTGTCAGTCACCTGTTGTGACGTCCTGTGGAGTTTGTAGTTTTTGTTCAAGAGGGATTTAGTCCTTGGCGGATAATTCCAAATGCCCTCCACTCAAATTTGTCAACAATTATCTGGCAGATCCACTCAGCCTGCTGCGCAAAGCTCTAGTTCTTGAAATGGGGAGGGAGTGGGGAATTGATCTATAAATCATTAAGCTGACACCACCAGAATGATGGTCAGCCCATAGGCCTGTTTTTGATGTCGCAGGCTGGGATTTCATGAGGACATTTTATGAGGCAAGAGAAATTAGAGCATCTAGTCACAACAGGAAAGCTGGAGGGAAAAAGAGCTCCAGGTAGACCCAAGGAGAAAATACTGGACGGACTTGCGGAGTGGCTGAGGACAGAGAGGGTGAGAGATGTACTTGCAGCAACAAGGGACAGATTCGTATGAAGGGCCATGATCGCCAGCGACACGCGGCAGGGC
>CM060305.1:164927489-164932489 GCA_030674185.1 Monoplex corrugatus
TTCTCTCTTTCTTCTGTCTTACTTTCTTTCTTTCTTTCTGTTTTCTTTCTGTCTTACTTTCTTTCTTCTTTCTGTCTTTCTTTCTGTCTTACTTTCTTCTTTCTTCTTTTTCTTCTTACTTCTTTCTTTCTCTCTTTCTTTCTGTCTTACTTTCTTTTTTCTTTCTTTCTTTCTTTCTTTCTGTCTTTCTTCTGTCTTACTTTCTTTTCTATTTTTTACATGTCACTTTCTTTCTTCTCCTTTCTTGTTGTTACATCTTCATGTATTTACGACATACATTTGTTTACGTGTCTTTCTTTTCTTTCTTTCTGTCTTCTTCTTTCTTTCTTTCTTCTTTCTTTCTGTCTTACTTTCTTTCTTTCTTTCTTCTTTCTTTCTTTTTCTTTCTTTCTTTCTTTCTCTCTTTCTTTCTTTTTACTTTCTTTATTTCTTTATCTATTTATTTTTCATTTATTATTTATTCAATCAATCAATCATTTATTTATTCAGTCATTCATTATTTTTCATGAGTCATATTTAACTAATCTATTCTTCTCTATCTATCTATCATATCTATCTTATCTATCTATCTATCTATCTTTCTATTGTCTGTCTATCTATCTATCTACTACTCTTATCTATCTATTCTACTAGTCTATTCTATCTATCTATCTATCTATCTTCTTCTTTCTATCTATCTTCTATCTATCTGTCTATCTTTATTATGTATTATTTCATCTATTATTATCTATGTATCTATATCTATTTATCTATCTACCTATCTATCTACCTACTACCTATCTATCTATCTATCTATCTACCTACCTACTTACTACTATCTACTATCTACCAATCTATCCACCTATCTATCTGTCTATCTATCTATCTATCTATTATCTATCTATCTATCTATTCATCTATCTATCTATCTATCTATCTATTTATAATATCTATCTATTCATTATATAATTCTTTTATATTTTTTCAAACACTTTTTTTAATCACATTAATCAGTCAGGTTCAAACACTTTTTCTGTAGCACATTAATCAGTCAACAAGGCAAAAGTCAGAGAAGACATTCCGAACGTTTTTCAACCGGAGTCTGAGCCAATTTACACCTCAAATCCGACGGGAGTAATAGTCTAGTGGTTAAGATGTCAGATTTTCAATCGGAAGGTCTGGGATCGATCCTGTCTGGGTATCTTTCTCCCCACTCCCCTCCCCCCCACCCCCCACCCGCCCGGGGAGGGGGGTAAGCGGTAGAAATTTTCTTCCGATTTCGCAGATCCAACGTGTTGGCTAACCTGTTAGTGCGTGTGTGGGGGGGGGGGAGGAGGGGGGAGAGGAGGAGAGTGGCAAAATGGTTCAGACGTTCGCCTGCCAATAACTAAACTCGAGGTTCCAGGGTTCGCTCCCTGCAGAGGTCTTGAGTTTTCTCCTCACTTTGACCGGAAAATCGAACTGAACGTCTAGTCCTTCTGAAGGGGACGAAAAATGAGTCGGACCCATGTGCCTTCTGGCTGCGCAGGCTAAAGATCCCACGGCAGTTGAAAATCGTGAAGAACACGGCATTGCCCGGCTGCTTTGATATAAAATATTGGAGAGATGGGTTGATTTCCCAGCTCCCACTCCTTGAAGACCAATTAGCCTTCTTGCCTTTCTGAAGTCCTGGCTAAAATATGTGAACATGAATATGAATTTGAAGCAAGGAAGAGGGGATGGGTGCCGCCCTCGTGGTGCTGGCCCCGGAAAAAGTTGAAGTCTCTGCCACCTCATTCACTCCCCTACGACCCCAGAGTTATGGAACTATCTAGGTAGGACCTCAGGACCTGGCCAGCTCGTGGTTTATGTGCAGGCTTAAGGCTTGTGCCGTGATCATTGTGGATCTTCTCCATCACATGGCACCTGTGACGTTAGTGCATATGGAATTCATTCCGAGCGCAGAGACGTCATCTTGAGAAACTGAAACTGAAAATGAAATTGCTAGTGCCTTCATGTGTATACGAATTCGAACGCAGGACATCAAACATGCACGTTAAATATCCTGTAGGTTACCAGTCGCCGTGGTGTAATGGTTAACGCAGCGGTCTACTGACTGGAAGGTTGTGGGTTCGAATCCCCATCAGTCCCTTCAAAAAACATTGTGGGATTTTTTCTGCTCTAACCGGCTCCTACCCAGAGTTGGGCGTGCTATGGGCTCATTGGGAAGACTGGGACCACACAGTCGAGACTCATCCACTTCATGGATGCGTCATTGAGGGTGTTGCTCAAATCTTCTGACCAGCACCGCAGGTGTCTGTATCTCTCGGGCCTGGTTAACGTCAGGATATATCATGATAGTAAGCTTAGATCACAGCCCTGTCAAGCAGTCTCAATCCTAGATGGAACTCCGTAGCATCGCGATTATCATCCTCATCGACATCATCATCATCGCATTGAAAAAAAAAAAACACAAAAAAACTGTTCCAGCTTCTGTGGCCATTAAGATGACGTAGAAAATGGGACGAAAAAAAAAAGGTGAGCACAAAGGTAACCTCCCTGGGTAATAATAATAATAATAATAATTACAATATTTATATAGCGCAAAATCTTGATAAAATCAAATCTAAGCGCTGAAGCAGACACACACGCAGGCACGCACGCTCGCACACACACGCACGCACACATACAGACACACACACACACACACACACACACACACACACACACACCCACACACACGCATGGCTATAAATGGGGAGAAAGAATAAAAGCAATAAAAGCAAGAATAAAAGCAATGGAAAATTATAGAGAGCATAGCATACAATTATATATTATAACCATGTGATTCCCTCCGAGCGGAGACAGGCTGCAGAGGGGAGGGTTGAGTGAGGTTAGGATTTTATGCAGGAGAGAAAAGGTGAGTTTTGAGAGCGGACTTGAAGGAGACAAAAGTAGGTTGCTGACGGACTGAGAGAGGAAGTTTGTTCCAGGAGAGTGGACCAGAAACAGAGAAGGCTCGTGGACCATAGGTATTGAGCTTAGTGCGTGGAAAGCGAAGAGTCAGAGGATCAGAGGCAGAGCGGAGGGTGCGATGATCCTAAAAAAAAAAAGAAAAGAAAAAAAAAGATCCTGTAGGTTATGTCTGTGTGTAATGGTTTACAGAACAATGAAAACACCCCGCATGCAGGCCTGTCAAAGATGGAGTATGCAGACTGCGCACTAACATACCACCTGCGCAGTGTGGGCAACACAACGGTAAGGACAATAAAAAAAATTTTAAAAAAGGAAAGACTAACAGCAACACGAAAAATTAACACATACACATGTACACATACATACATGTGCACGCAACACACACACACACACACACACACACACACACACACACACACACACACACACACACACACACACACACACATACACACACACACATACAGAGAGAGAGAGAGACAAAGAGAGAGAGACAGACAGATATATATATATGTATGCATATATATATATATATATGTATACACACACACATATACATACATATAGATATATATATAATTATATATATATATCTAGAGAGAGAGAGATACAGTGAGAGATAGAGACAGAGAGAGAGAAAGAGACAGACAGACAGAGAGAAAGAAGAGAGAGAAAGAGAGAGAGAGGGGGGGGAAGAGAGAGACAGACAGACAGAGAGACAGAGACAGAGAAAACCAACGCTCACACCCAATCTAGTTCATCAATATGTTTTTTACAAAACATGAAAAAATCCAGCTTAAGAGAGAGAGACAGAGACAGAGAGACAGAGAGAGACAGACAGACAGACAGAGACAGAGATAGAAACAGACAGAGACAGACAGAGAGACAGAGAGAGAGAAAGGAAATCAACGCTTACATCCAATCTAGTTTATCAATTTTTTTAACCAACTATCGCAAGAAGGAATTTGCGATGATGTGTATAAGGAATTGAGGATGATTATGAAGAATTGTTTCTCTACTTGGTAATTATGCACTTAATAAGGGAGGAGAGTGTGACGAGAGGAAACGCACTAACCACACTAGACAAGGATTCTCAAAGGTAGTCCACACATGGAATGATAAATACAACACATTTATTTAATTGATCAACTTCAACGTAAAACATAATTCACCGTTCTACTGGCCTAAGTCCCAATGGCCCTAAATCCTAAAATGCACAACGAATCTTCACCAGCTTACATGTTACTAGCATACTGCACATTTCCAGCTCTATTCTTTCTGTTTCCTGGAAAGTAAAACATGCCTCTAACTTCTAACCCTAACCTTAGCACCTAACAAGAATACAAATTAAAACGTGGGTCACATACCTGTGAGGTAGCTTGGAAGCTGGTTTCCCCAAAAGAGCGCCCAGAGGCTGACTGACTATTCCTTTTATAGAAGGTGATTCAGGTCAGGACGCTTTCCCTCCCTGACCATCAATAGGACCGCCTGTGATTAGCTGACCGCGTCTCTAAAGCCTGACTTCAAGTTTGAACGTGTGATTAGCTGACCGCTTCTCTAAAGCCTGACTTCAAGTTTGAACGTGTGATTAGCTGACCGCGTTTCTAAAGCCTGACTTCAAGTTTGAATGATTCGAAGTTTAATCCTGACATTGTGGTGGTTACATCTAACATTACCTTCGGCCAATTAACAGGCCATTTTCAAAAGTCTGTTTCGGACGGTGACTTTTACTGCTAAGTGTCACCCTTAAAATCTGTCCAACTCCCCAACGTGGAGAATAATGGCGTTATTTCTTGATATTTGCTTCTGGTCTTTGGTGCGGTCACTTCACGGTCTAGGGTATTGATCCATCCAGTCTAATGTCTATTTATTTCCTCTTGCCCCCATTACAGCTTTAATCCGTTTCTGTGCCCAACTGCGAAAGGTTTTAGTACTGGACAATGGCGACTGACCATTACTTTTCAAAATGCGATACCTACTAGTGGCCTTTGGTGTTTGCCTTTACTTTACCGATCCATTCTACTGGAACATCAAATAATGTCTCAATACATCTGCCGCCCTAAGGA
>CM060305.1:164937489-164939989 GCA_030674185.1 Monoplex corrugatus
CGATAGGGCTGAGTATTGCAATCATAGGGCCGAGTATATCGATAGGGCCGAGTATATACCGAGATATGGGGGGTACCGAAATATACCGATAGGGCTGAACATACCGATAGGGCTGAGTATACCGATAGGGCTGAGTATACCAATAGGGCCGAGTATACCGATAGGGCCGAGTATACCGATAGGGCTGAGTATACCGATGGGGCCGAGTATACCGATAGGGCTGAGTATACCGATAGGGCCGAGTATACGATAGCGCTGAATATACCGATAGGGCTGAATATACCGATAGGGCTGTGTATACCGATAGGGCTGAATATACCGATAGGCTGTGTATACCTATAGGGCTGAATATACCGATAGGGCTGAATATACCTATAGGGGCTGAATATACCGATAGGGCTGAATATACCGATAGGGCTGAATATACCGATAGGGATGGAATATACCGATAGGGCTGAGTATACCGATAGAGCCGAACATACCGATAGGGCCGAGTATACCGATAGGGCCGAGTATACCGATAGGGCCGAGTATACCGATAAGGCGTTAACACACGTTGTTCGTAAGGAAGATAACCGCATTCCAGAATTACCATGTACGGAGAACTCAAGCAAGGAACCATAACCAGGGAAGATCACTAAACGACACAAGGACAGTCTGAAGGCCAACCTCATCAGCTGCGGCATCAACACCACTATCTGTGTAGTTATTGCCGGCACCAGAGCAAGCTGGCGATAGCGGTGCATGCACGGTATAATCAAATTTAAACAGTGCAAAACAACTGCTATTCAACAGAAGAGGGACCGAAGGAAGCCAAACCCCACGCTGCAGGACACTTTCCAATGTAGTCCCAGCAGATAAAAAAACAAACAAAGAGAAACTTTTGCCTCCAAGAATTGTCTTCTATCTCTCATGAAGACATAGAAACAAACAGAAATATGTACCTCCAAGATTTGTTTTCTATCCCACATGAAGACACACACACACACACACACACACACACACACACACACACACACACACACACACACACACACACACACACACACACACAAACAGAAACATATACCTCCACGATCTATCTTCTATCCCACACGTAGGCACAAAAACAAACAGAAACATGTAACTCCAAGATGTGTCTTCTATCCCACATAAAGACATGTAAAAACATGTACCTCCAAGATGTGTCTTCTATCCCACATAAAGACGTAAAAAAAACATGCACCTCCAAGATTTGTCTTCTATCCCACATAGACATGGAAAAAAAAACGTGTACCTCTAAGATCTGTCTTGTATCCCACATAAAGACACACACAAAAAACAAAAACATGTGCTGCCAAGATCTGTCTTCTATCCCACATGCAGGCACAAAAACAAACAAAAACATTTACCTCCAAGATTTGTCTTCTATCCCACATGAAGACATAAAAAACAAACAAAAACAAGTACATCCAAGATTTGTCTTCTATTCCACTAAAAACAAAAACAAACAAAAACACGTACCTCCAAGATTTATCTTCTGTCCCACAAGCAGGCGCAAAAACGAACAGAAACATGTACCTTCACGATTTGTCTTCTATCCCATATCATCATCATCATCATCATCATCAGGTGCCCTGCCGCATGGCATTGGCGACCATGGACTTCCAACCATCTCTATCTCTCGTTGCCCCCAGCATCTCCCCCACCCTCTTCATCCCCAGCCACTCTGCAAGTCCGTCCAGCATTCTCTCCCTGGGTCTACCTGGTGCTCTCTTTCCCTCCAGCTTTCCCGTTTTGACCAGGTGCTCCAAATCCCCTTCCCCATAAAATGGCCTATAAATGTTGCCTGTCTTTCCTAATCTTCCTTATGAGTGATCTATTTGTGTCTGTCTCGTTTGTTTTCTTTGCTGTCCATGGAACTCTCAACATTCTTCTGAGAAACCACATCTCGGCTGCCTCGATCCTGCTCTGGCTTTGCTTGCTGACTGTCCAAGCCTCGCATCCGTACAACAGTATTGGTTCTATATAACATTCAAGGACTCTCTTTCTGATGTTAATTGATAGGCATTTGTTGGTAAGAATGCTTGTCATCTTCTTTAATGCTGTTTTGGCTTGGCCGATTCTGCCAGCTATTTCCAATGTGCTTCTGCCGTCTAATGAAATGACCGTTCCCAGGTATTTGAACTTATTAACCTGTGTCAAGGTTGTGCTATTTGTTTTTATTTTGCATGAGGGGATTTCATGTTTTTTACTGATCACCATGACTTCAGTCTTCCTGCTGTTTAGTTCCAACCCCTTACCTTCGCTTTCTATTTCTAGTATATTCACAAGGTTTTGTAGGTCCCTTTCATTTTCTGCAATTAGCACGGTGTCATCTGCGTACCGAATGTTGTTTATCATTTCCCCTCCAACCTTTAATCCAGGGTCTTCTTCTAGGTTTCTCATGATGTTTTCGCTATATAGTGAAAACAGATCTGGTGACAAAACACAACCCTGTCTGACTCCTCTTTTGATGTTT
>CM060305.1:164944989-164947489 GCA_030674185.1 Monoplex corrugatus
CATGGATATTCATCTGGAGACTTGTTGTCCTGTCTGACATGGATGTTCATCTGGAGACTTGTTGTCCTGTCTGACATGGATGTTCATCTGGAGACTTGTTCTCCTGTGTGACATGGATATTCATCTGGAGACTTGTTGTCCTGTCTGACATGGATGTTCATCTGGAGACTTGTTGTCCTGTGTGACATGGATATTCATCTGGAGACTTATTGTCCTGTCTGACATGGATGTTCATCTGGAGACTTGTTGTCTTGTCTGACATGGATGTTCATCTGGAGACTTGTTGTCTTGTCTGACGTAGATGTTCATCTGGAGACTTGTTGTCCTGTGTGACATGGATATTCATCTGGAGACTTGTTGTCCTGTCTGACATGGATGTTCATCTGGAGACTTGTTGTCCTGTGTGACATGGATGTTCATCTGGAGACTTGTTGTCCTGTGTGACATGGATATTCATCTGGAGACTTGTTGTCCTGTGTGACATGGATATTCATCTGGAGACTTGTTGTCCTGTCTGACATGGATGTTCATCTGGAGACTTATTGTCCTGTCTGACATGGATATTCATCTGGAGACTTGTTGTCCTGTCTGACATGGATATTCATCTGGAGACTTGTTGTCCTGTCTGACATGGATATTCATCTGGAGACTTGTTGTCCTGTCTGACATGGATGTTCATCTGGAGACTTGTTGTCTATGGTATGGATGTTCATCTGTGGGACAGCCTTACTCGGCACATGATTTCAATCTGCTGAGGTGTTGAACCTAGAAAAACAATCAACGCTCGAAGAACGAATGCACGTGTCGCTAGTCAGTCAGTCGGGAGTTGTCAGTCATCAGATCATCGATGATCATCATCAGTCACCATATCATCAACATCAACCAATCACCAATCAATCAATTGTTCAATCATCACCTCAATCAACTAACAACTAACAAACAAACAACCACCAAAACAAAAATCGCAAACCAGCAACCAATCAATACCAACGATCATAATCACAACAACCAACAACACCAACCAACAACCAACCAACCAACCACCCAACCAACATCCACCAACCAACCAACAACCAACCAACCAACAAAACAACAACCAACCAACCAACAACCAAAATCAACAACAACCAACCAAACCAAACAAAAACCAAAAACCAACCAACCAACCAACCAACCAAAAACCAAACCAACCAACCAACCAACAACCAACCAACCAACAAAAACCAACCAACCAACCAACCAACAACACCAACAACCAACCAACCAACCAAAAAACCAACTAAAACCAACCAAAACCAACCAACCAACCAACCAATAAAACCAACAACCAACACAACCAACCAACCAACCAACAACCACCAACCAAGCCAACCAGACCAACCAACCAACCAACCCACAACCAACCAAAACACAACAACCAACAACCAAACCAACCCAAACCAACCACACCAACCACCAACCAACCAACAACCCCCACCAACCAACCACGCAACCAACCACACCAATCACCAACCAAACTCAACCAACCACAGACCAACCAGCACCAAACCAACCAACCAACACCAACCAACCGACCCAACCGACAACAACCAACCAACCAACCGACTGGCCAAAGCCCTCTCCTAGAACTAACCCCACTCAGCTATCCCTCAACCGTAAACAAACTCAACCATAAACAAACTCTACCATAAACAACACAAATCAACCATAAACAAACCCAACCATAAACAAACTCAACCATAAACAACACAAACTCAACCATAAATAACACACAACTCAACCATAAACAAACCCAACCATAAACAACACAAACTCAACCATAAACAACACAAACTCAACCATAAACAACACAAACTCAACCATAAACAAACTCAACCATAAACAAACTCAACCATAAACAAACTCAACCATAAACAAAGCCAACCATAAACATAACAAACTCAACCATAAACATAAACAAACTCAACCATAAACATAAACAAACTCAACCATAAACAAACTCAACCATAAACACACAAAACTCAACCATAAACAACACAAACTCAACCATAAACAACACAAACTCAACCATAAACAAACTCAACCATAAACAAACTCAATCATAAACAAACTCAACCATAAACAAACTCAACCATAAACAAACCCAACCATAAACAACCAAGCATAAACAACCATAAACAAACTCAACCATAAACAAACTCAACCATAAACAAACCCAACCATAAACAATCATAAACAACCAAGCATAAACAACCATAAACAAACTCAACCATAAACAAACTCAACCATAAACAAACCCAACCATAAACAATCATAAACAACCAAGCATAAACAACCATAAACAAACTCAACCATAAACAAACTCAACCATAAACAAACCCAACCATAAACAATCATAAACAACCAAGCATAAACAACCATAAACAAACTCAACCATAAACAAACCCAACCATAAACAATCATAAACAACCAAGCATAAACAACCATAAACAAACTCAAC
>CM060305.1:164964989-164972489 GCA_030674185.1 Monoplex corrugatus
AGGGTGAGGGAGTCATTAGGGTTAAGTTTTTGCAGTTGGTGGATAGGGTGCGAGAGTCTAAGGGTTAAAGACCTCTTGAAGACAAGACTGATAATGCACCAGACGGGAAGACAACTTGATGATATTCATTTCCGCGCGCATCTGAAGATTTCAGATATATATAGGAAAATATTGCTAATATGGTTCAATCATCCTTGACATTTTTTTTTTACTTGTATGATAGTTGTGTTTTGTTTGCGATGATCTCACAACATTGCTTTTAACCCAAGGAATTACTGGAGTTATTTCAAGAGGGATTCACCACCCTCGGACAACTCCATATGCGCTCCACCTAAATCTGTCAGCAATTATCTGGCAGGCTCCTTGAGCCTACACAAAACCCTATTATGCTCTGGCAAGGTCTTGAAACGGGGAAAGGGAGAAGGGACCTATCAAAACACTAAACTGACACAACCAGAATGATGGAAACATTATTATGGACAGTGAACAGGCCAGTTTTTAATGTTGCGGGCTGGGATCGAACTCAAGATATCAGATCGTGAGTCGATGGCTCTACCAACAAGCCATGTTAACTCCAAGAAAATATAAAAATATTGAAGAATATATTGTACCATATTTCAGTTATGTTTATTTGTTTGTTTCTCTTACCAATGACCCAAAATGATAACGATGGTGCTGATTGCACCGTCTGATTTTACACTGGTATTTTATCAGCCTACTGCTGGAATAATCTTGGTTACATGTAAATGACATGTGTATGTGCGTATCTTACCTTCAAAAAGTAACATACATATAAATTAAATAAATAAATAATTAAAGGTTTGAATCACAACACAACTAGCTATTCTGTATAATAGTGGTCTGAAGGAATGCACATCAGCACATTTGGCATCAACTTCTTGGCTTGCAGAAACTGCCAGAAGGTGACCTCTAAGTGTGCCTTACATTACCAGGCAATGAAACTGTCGCTGAAGAAGCACCATTATTTTGTTGACTGTCAGTCTTCCTCCATCTCACTCCCTACAGGGAGAACAGTGGCAGAATGGTTCAGACATTCGTCTGTCAATAACTATACTCGAGGTTCCAGGGTTCGCTTCCCGTACAGGCCTCGACTTTTCTCCTCAGTTTGACCGGAAAATTAAACTGAAAGTCTAGTCCTTCGGAAGGGGACGAAAAATAAGTCGGACCTGTGCACCTTCTGGCTACACACGTTAAAGATCCCATGGCAGTTGAAAATCGTGAAGAGCAGAGCATTGCCTGGCTGCCTTTGTAAAAAAAAGAAAAAAAACATTGGAGAGATATGTTGCTTTCCCAGGCCCCACCCCTTGAAGACCAATTAGCCTTCTTGCCTTTCTGAACTCATGCTTAAAAAAGTACGTGAATATGAATGTGATTTTGAAGCTAGGAAGACGGGATGGGCGCCGCCCTCGTGGTGCTGGCCCCGGGAAAAGATGAGGTCTCTACCACCTCACTCCCCTACGACCCCAGAGTTATGGAACTATCTAGGTAGGACCTCAGGACCTCGCCAGCTCGTGGGTCTATGTGCAGGTTTAAAGCTTGTGCCGTGATCATTCTGGATCTTCTCCATCACATGGCACCTGTGACGTTAGTGCATATGGAATTCGTTCCGAGCGCGGAGACGTCATCTTGTGAAATTGAAACTGAAACTTCCCTACATGTCTCCTTCTCTCCATCTGTCTCCCTTCCCTACCCCGCCACTCACACTCTCCCATTTTCTGCTTTGAAGATCTCTGAAGTGCCCAACCCAGAATGGGCTCCGTTTTAAAATGTTCCCTTTTCCCAAATGTATGTACAGAATATTTCTGTCGTGTCAACATCGTGTGCATCACCGGATGGTGGAAAAATCTGAAACACTTAGCATCTCTGCTAAACAATCCCCTCATGCAAAATAACAGCAAACGGCACAACCTTGAGACAGGTTGATAAGTTTAAATATCTGGGAACGATCATTTCAACAGACGGCAGATGCACATCAGAAATAGCTGGCAGAATCGGCCAAGCCAAAACAGCATTCAAGAAGATGAAAAGCATTCTTACCAACAAATGCCTATCAATTAACAGAAGAGAGTTCCTGAATGTTCATAGAATCGATAATGTTATACGGTTGTGAGACATGGACAGTCAACAAGCAAAGCCAAACAAGATTGAGGCAGCCGAGATGTGGTTTCTAAGAAGATTGTTGAGAGTTCCATGGACAGCAAAGAAAACAAACGAGACAGTCTTGATCGAGGCAGACACAAGAAGATCAATGATAAGAAGATTAGGAAAAGACAGGCAACATATTATAAGCCATTTATGAGGAAAGGGATTAGAGCACCTGGTCACAACAGGAAACTGGAGAGAAAGAGAGCACCAGTTAGACCCAGAAGAAAATATTAGACGGGCTTACAGGTGGCTGAGGACAGAGAGAGTGGGAGATGATTTGCGGCAACAAGGGATCGATGCATATGAAAGGCCATGATCGCCAACGCCATTCTGCAGGGCACATGATGATGATGATAGATGATGATATGATGATGATGATTGTACAGAATATTTTTCGTGTCAACATCGTGCACATCACCGGATGGAGGAACAATCTGAAACATTTAGCATCTCTGCTGAACAACTCAAATGAAAACTGATACAGAATCAATAAGTAACCCAAAGTGGAACTGCAAGGAAAAGCATTTTATCATATTGATTTTTCTGTCATGCTCTTTTTACCGAGTAGATTCTCCTGTTTCTTTGTAGTTTTTCCTTCTCGAAATCGTTTGACAAAGAAATTGTTTTTGAAGTCTAACTGCCAAGCCAAACTACTGTTTTATGTTTCAGTAAGATGTTCAATATGTTCAAAGTATGTGTAATTGTGATCCTGAAACTGGGGAGGACTGTGTCGAAAACAGACAGGTAAAGGACGACAACTTCTTGAGATGTGATGTAACTGTTTTTCGTTTTAGTTATTTGGTGATTGTTTTTTCTTTCTTTCTTTCTTTCTTTCTTTCTTTCTTTTTCTTTTTCTTTCTTTCTCTTTCTTTCTTTTTTCTTTCTTTCTTTTCTTTTCTTTTCTTTTTTCTTTTCCTTCTTTCTTTCTTTTTTTCGTTCTTCCTTCTTTCTTTCTTTCTTTCTTCTTTCTTTGTTTCTTTCCTTCTTTCTTTCTTTCGTTCCTTCTTTCTTTCTTTTTTTTCTTTCTTTTTTCTTTCTTTCTTTCTTTTTTTTCTTTTCTTTCTTTCTTCTTTCTTTCTTTCTTTTCTTTCTTTTCTTTCTTTCCTTCTTCTTCTTTCTTTCTTTCCTTCTTTCTTTCTTTCCTTCTTTTCTTTCTTTCTTTCCTTCTATCTTTCTTTCTTTTTTTTTCTTTCTTTCTTTCTTTCTTCTTTCTTTCTTTTTTCTTTCTCTTCTTTCCTTCTTTCTTTCTTTCTTTTCTTTCCTTCTTCTTCTTTCTTTTCTTTCTTTCTTTCTTTCTTTCTTTCTTTCTTTCTTTCCTTCTTTTTTCTTTCTTTCTTTCTTTCTTTCTTTCTTTCTCTTCTTCTTTCTTTCTTCTTTCTTTCCTTTCCTTTTTAATTTAAATGTTAGACGGATCATGTATTAAAATGCACATACGTAAATCACGTATCGTTTATGTTTTTTAAAGCGTTCCACACAATGCACCTTTATTGCCTCTGAATAGCTTTGTCTGTTTCCAGATTTATTATTTATTCTTTAACTCCAGGTGTGTGATCTATCTGCCCATATTGGAAAGTCCACAATGATCGGATTTTAAAATTTCCATAAGTTGTTCCGATATACACTTGAAAAGCAAAGCGTAGTCCTTTTCAACACAGATTGCTTTTTCTTAAACATATGTTATTTTGAAATAGATCAATGGTTCCACTTTGATCAGAATGGATAATGCAGTCGTTGATTTCTCATCCGTTTAAACTGGTGTGAAAAGCGTCTCACGGATTCTGTATGTAACTAAACACGAGAACCTTAGCTGGTGACATAACGAGTGCTTGCACTCAAGCCATGGTGAATTACAATCGGTAACTTTATCTGTGGCTGAACATAAAGACACAATAAACAGAACAAAATCGTATCGGTATTACTCTTTTTATCTTGACGTTATCCGTAAAAATAAAAAGCTTTCCTTTTTCAGCGCAAAACTACATTTAGCATCAATCCTTATGTAGCCTCAGCTGTATTTAGTATTCATTAGGAAAAAAAAAATCACCAATGCTGGTATTGATGAACGTTTTTGTTGTCTCCTTGATAACACATTCAAAAGTCAACAAAAGTCTCCCAACTATTATTCTTGACGTATGAAGCATCGCCCACAAAGCATGGGGTGTATTTACAGATCCGATACAAATAGAACATCAGTATGTTTCTGGCACAATTCCACCAATTTGTAATCATACGAAGTTGCTGTCGTTGTGATCATAGAACAATACATGACTGGAAATAGCGTTGCCCCTTTCTTCGTAAACTTAACCTTTGACTCCTGCACCCTTTCCACGACCTGCAAAAACTTAACCCTTTGACTGTGTCACCCTATCCACCAGCTACTTGCAGTGAGGATAGGGTGAGGGACTCAAAGGTCAGAGTTAAGTGTTTGCTTTGTTAGCATGGTGGACAGTGCAGGATGCTGATGGACAGGGTGCGGGAGTCAAAGGGTTAAGTTTTTGCTTTGCTAGCATGGTTGACAATGCAGGATGCTGGTGGACAGGATGCGGGAGTCAAAGGGTTAAGTTTTTGCTTTGTTAGCATGGTGACATGCAGGATGCTGATGGAAGTGCGGGAGTCAAAGGGTTAGTTTTTGCTTTGCTAGCATGGTTGACAATGCAGGATGCGGGTGGACAGGGTGCGGGAGTCAAAGGTTAAATTTTGCTTGTTAGCATGGTTTGAAATGCGTGCATGTTTTGGAAGGTGCGGTCAAGGGTTAGTTTTTGCTTTGTAGCTGGTTAAAAGGATGCTGATGGACAGGGTGCGGGATCAAAGGTTAAGTTTTTGCTGCTAGCATGTGTTGAATGAGGATGCTGATGGACAGGGTGCGGGAGTCAAAGGGTTAGTTTTGCTTTGCTAGCTGGTTGACATGCGGATGCTGATGGCAGTGGTGCGGGAGGTCAAGGTTAATTGTTGCTGTTTTAGAGTGTCTTTGTATTGTCTAATGTGATTTTGTTTTGTGTGTAAGTGTATGTGTGTGGTGTGTGTGTGTATGGTGTGTGTGTGTGTGTATGTGTGTGTGTTGTGTGTGTGTGTGTGTGTGTGTGTGTGTGTGTGTATGTGTGTGTGTATGTGTGTGTGTGTGTGTGTGTGTGTGTGTGTGTGTGTGTGTTGTGTGTGTGTGTGTGTGTGTTGTGTGTGTGTGATGTGTGTGTGTGTTGTGTGTGTGTGTTGTGTGTGTGTGTGTGTGTGTGTGTGTATGTGTGTGTGTGTGTGTGTGTGTGTGTGTGTGTGTATGTGTGTGTGTGTGTGTTGTGTGTGTGTGTGTGTGTGTGTGTGTGTGTGTGTATGTGTGTGTGTGTGTGTGTGTGTATGTGTGTGTGTGTGTGTGTATGTGTGTGTGTGTGATGTTGTGAGTTGTGTTGTGTGTGTGTGTGTGTGTGTGTGTGTGTGTGTAGTGTGTGTGTGTGTGTGTGTTGTGTGTGTGTGTTGTGGTGTGTGTGATACACGTGTTTGCATGCAAGCATGATTTTTTTTTCTTTTTCGATAGTACGAATGTCACTGCATGCAGGTATTTCTATGTTTCCATTTCGGTAGTTCAAATGAGAGTTTGCAGATTGTTCACAGTTTGTTCACAGTTTGTGTTTGTTCAAGAGAGATTCATCGGACTCGGACAATTCCATATTCGCTTCTCCAGATTACATCAATTATCTGACTTCCTAGGCCTGCGCAAAACTCCATAAAGCTCTGGCCAGGTCTTAAATGGGCAATGGGGAAGGGGGAGAGGAAAGGAACTCATGAAAAACCCCAAGCAAAAAAGAACCATGAAACCAAAGCAAAAACAACTAAAAAACAACAGTAACAACAAATAAGATAAAATAAAATAAATAAAAGCTAAAATTCAGTCATCAAATATACGGTGGTGACATTTATTTGTCTTTTGTTCATATTTCATACTAGTGTTTAAAACTGGCGTAGCAAAGAAGAACTGGTGGGGGATGTTCTACTATGGAGACCCAGCCACGGCAAACAAAGACCAGGACGTCCAAAGAAGACCTTCATCGACCAACTGATGGATGATACGGGCTGTCAGTATGATGAACTACTTACTGCAATGTCTGACAGAGAGGGATGGAAGAAACGTGTCATGGATAGGCGAGCAAGCTTGACATGATGATGATGATGATGATGATGTTTGAAACTTTATGCACTGTACTTTTGTAACGTTCAATGTTTCAAAAGTCTGGTTTAAACTTTTTTTTTTACAAAATCATCTAGTCGGCGAGAGTGTAAGTGCCAATAATGGAGACCACCATCATTCCGTTTGACGTGGCTGTGACTGTACATCACTTTCAGTTTCAACTGTCTACAGAAGGCGTGGACGATCGGCGGGCGAGGCCAGAACCAGATTTAGGCAGCCGAGATGTGGTTTCTAAGAAGAATGTTGAAAGTTCCATGGACAGCAAAGAAAACAAACCAGGCAGTCTTGATGGAGGCAGACACAAGTAGATCACTCATAAGGAAGATTGGGAAAAGACAGGCAATATTTATAAGCCATTTTATGGGGAAAGGGGAATTGGAGCACTTAGTCACAACGGGAATGCAGGAGGGAAAGACAGCACCAGGTAGACTCAAGGAGAAGATTTAAGACAGACTTGCAGAGTGGCTGAAGACAAAGAGGGTGGAAGAGATGCTTGAGGCAACAAGAGATAGAGACAGATGGAAGTCCATGATCGCCAACGCCATGCAGCAAGGCACCTGATGATGATGATGATGATGATGATGACAGAAGGCGTAACACAAAGCAAGGATGATTTTCTATATGTGTTACACTTGATCTATGACCTTGATTATTTCATGTAATAAGCAACAACAACAACACAAAAACAAAACAAAACAAAAACAAACAAACAAAACAAAACAAAAAACAGAACGAAACAAAACAAAACAAAACAAAACAAAACAAAAACAAATACAAAACAAAACTAAAACGACTTGCTTAATTCATGAAATAAGCAAAAATATTCGGTTTGCTTAATTCATGAAACAAACAAGAAAGTTGCTCGTTTCTTGAAATAAGCAAGTTCATGGATTAAAGGCAACATACATGTAATTATGCACTAACAACACGAAGACCACGTGATGAAGATCCAGGATTCAGTTCATATTGCTAATAGTCCCAGCTGACCACTAGAGCCACATCAGGGCTAACACCAGGTCAAAAAAACGACAACCAGGTTTTAAGATAAAAGACAACAGTTTAAAAACCACGCTCACCGTTAACCTTGCAAGTCTGAAATGCAGTTTAAACAAAAAACATATGCTAAGATCCAGAATAAAAGTATAGAAAATGACAAA
>CM060305.1:164989989-164994989 GCA_030674185.1 Monoplex corrugatus
ATCTTATCAGCCTTCTAAGACCCTGAAGGGTTACAGAGAGAATCCATGGGAGAGAAATATTGACGTTTCTTCTTCTGCCCGCTATCGTTTTGAATTATTGTGTCACGTGGACTGTGGGAGGGTTGCTCCCTATCTTTCCTTGCCATCCTACAGGACAATTTCTGTCTTTCTTCTTCTTCTCTCTTCTCTTCTTCTTTCTTCTTCTTCTCTTCGATTCTTCTCTCTTCTTCATTCTCTTCTCTCTCTTCTCTTCTCTCTTCTTCTTCCTCTCCTTCTCTCTCTTCTTCTTCTTCTTCTTCCTTCTTCTTCCTTTTCTTCTTCTTTCTTCTATCTTCTTCCTCTTCTCTCTTCTTCTCTCTCTTCTTCTTCTCTCTTCTACTCTTCCTCCTTCTTCTTCCCTCTCTTCATCTCTCTTCTTCTTCTCTCTTCTCTTTCTTTCTTCTTCTTCTCCTTTCTTCCTCTTCTTCGCAATTCTTCTCTTCTTCTTCTTCGCTTCTTCTTCTTCGATTCCTTCTTCTTTCTCTTCTCTTCTTCTTCTTTCTTCTTCTTCTTCTCTTCTTTCTTCTTTTCTTCTTCTTCTTCTTCTTCATTCCTTCTTCTTCTTCTTCTTTCTTCTCTTCTTCTTCTTCTTCTCATTCTTCTTCTTCTTCGCATTCTTCTTCTTCTTCTTCTATTCTTCTTCTTCTTCTTCTTCTTCTTCTTCTTCTTCTTCTTCTTCTTCTTCTTCTTCTTCTTTCTTCTTTCTTCTTTCTTCTCTTCTTTCTTCTTCTTTTCCTTCTTCTTCTTCTTCCTTCTTCTTCTTCTTCTTCGCATTTCTTCTTCTTCTTCATTCTTCTTCTTCTTCGCAATTCTTCTTCTTCGCAATTCTTCTTCTTCTTCTTCGCAATCTTCTCTTCTTCTTCTCTTCTTCTTCGCAATTTCTTTCTTCTTCTTCTTCTTCTTCTTCTTTCTTCATTCTCTTCTTCGCATTCTTCTTCTTCTTCGCAATTTCTTCTTCGCAATTCTTCTTCTTCGCAATTCTCTTCTTCTTCGCAATTCTTCTTCTTCTTCGCAATTCTTCTTCTTCGCAATTCTTCTTCTTCTTTCGCAATTCTTCTTCCGCATTCTTCTTCTTCGCAATTCTTCTTTCTTCTTCTTCGCAATCTTCTTCTTCTTCTTCTTCTTCTTCTTCTTTCTTCTTCCTTCTTCTTCTCTCTTCGCAATTCTCTTCTTCTTCGCAATTCTCTCTTCTCTTCTTCGCAATTCTTCTTCGCAATTCTTCTTCTTCTTCGCAATTCTTCTCCATCTCTTCTTTTCATTCTTTCTTCTTCTTCTTTCTTCAATTCTTCTTCTTCGCAATTCTTCTTCGCATTCTTCTTCTTCTTCCTTTTCTTTCTTCCTTCTTCTTCCATTCTTCTTTCTTCTTCTTCTTCTTCTTCCTTCTTTCTTCCTTCTCTTCTTCTTCTTCTCTTCTTCTTCTTTCTCTTCTTCTTCTTCGCAATTCTTCTTCTTCTTCATTCTTCTTCTTCCTTCTTCTTCGCAATTCTTCTTCTTCTTCTTCTTCTTCTTTCGCATTCTTCTTCTTCTTCTTCTTCTTCTTCTTCTTCTTTTCTTCTTCTTCTCTTCTTCTTTCTTCTTCTTCTTCTTCTTCTTCTTCTTCTTATTCTTCTTATTCTTATCTTTTCTTTTCTTCTTCTTCTTCTTTTCTTTTTTTTCTTCTTATTCTTATTATTATTCTTATTCTTATTCTTATTCTTTTCTTATTCTTATTATTATCTTATTCTTATTATTATTATTCTTATTCTTATTCTTCTTATTATTCTTATTCTTATTCTTATTCTTATTCTTCGCATTCTTCTTCTCTTTTCCATTCTTTTCTTCCATTCTTCTTCTCGCAATTCTTCCGCAATTCTTCTTCGCAATTCTTCTTCTTCGCAATTCTTCTTCTTCGCAATTCTTCTTCTTCGCAATTCTTCTTCTTCGCAATTCTTCTTCTTCTCTCTGTTTGTGTGTGTGTGTGTGTGTGTGTGTTTGTGTGTGTGTGTGTGTTGTGTGTGTGTGTGTGGTTGTGTGTGTGTTTGTGTGTGTTGTGTGTGTGTGTTTGTGTGTGTGTGTGTGTGTGTGTGTGTGTGTGTGTGTGTGTGTGTGTGTGTGTGTCTGTGTGTGTGTATGTGTGCGTGGTTGTGTTTGTGTTTGTGTGTGTTTGTGTGTGTGTGTTGTGTGTGCGCGCGTGCGCGAGCGCGCGTGTGTGTGTGTTTGTGTGTGTGTGTGTATGTATGTATGTGTGTATGTTTGTGTTTGTGTGTGTATGTATGTCTGTGTTGTGTGTGCGTGAGCGTGGCGTGGATGCGTGCTGGTGGTGTGTGCGCGCGCGTGCGCGAGCGCGGCATTGTGTGTGTGTGTGTGTGTTGTATGAGTGTGTGTGTGTTTGTGTGTGTATGTATGTCTGTGTTTGTGTGCGTATGCATTGTATGGTGTTTGCTGTGTGTTGTGTGTTGTGAGTGTTTGTGTTTGTGTGTGTGTTTGTGTAGTGTGTGTGTTGGGTTACGAGCGCGCGCGCACGTGTGTGTGTGTGTGTTTATGTGTGTATGTTTGTGTTTGTGTGTGTGTGTGTGTGTGTGTGTGTGTGTATGTGTATGTGTGTGTCTGTGTCTGTGTCTGTGTCTGTGTGCGTGCGTGCGTGCGTGTGTGTGTGTGTGTGTGTGTGTGTGTGTGTGTGTGTGTGTGTGTGTGTGTGGTGTGTCTGTGAAAGTCCATGCAAGCCTGCGTGTGAGAGAGAAAGTGAGAGAGACAGAGACAGACAGCGAGCCAGAACAGAAAAAGCGGACAAACGAATGAGAGGGCATCAATCCTGAGTCCATTAGAAAGACCATGGATGTGTGGACAAGTAAATTTGTGGGCTGTTCATTTCTAGATTATAACAGATTAAGACGCACTACCCTCTGTTATAAATGACTGAAACTGTGCACAATTATCACAAAGTAGTTGTACGGATGTGAGGCGTGGACAGTCAACAAGCAAAGCCAGAACAAGATTGAGGCAGCCGAGATGTGGTTTCTAAGAAGAATGTTGAGAGTTTCATGGACAGCAAAGAAAACAAACGAGACAGTCTTGATGGAGGCAGACACTGGTAGATCATTCATAAGGAAAATTAGGAAAAGACAGGCAACATTTATAGGCTATTTCACGAGGAAAGGGGATTTGGAGCACCTGGTCACAACGGGGAAGCTGGAGGGAAAGAGAGCACCAGGTAGACCCAGGGAGAAAATACTAGACGGACTTGCAGAGTGGCTGAAGACAAGGAGGGTGGAAGAGATGCTTGAGGCAACAAGAGATAGAGTCAGATGGAAGTCCATGATCGCCAACGCTATGCGGCAGGGCACCTGATGATGATGAGTCTGGATCAGTCACAACACAGCAAGATAGGTGTCCTTTTTCTTCTTGTTCTCCGTTTGACTGGCAGGGTGGCCTGGAAGATGATTACTGGGATTCTCTCTGTAAGACTGCCATAGTCCGTACCGTTTTCGTTAATGTCAGCTTCTGGCGGAAGTGGGCCGTTGCCTGAGCTTTGCAGAATATCACTGATGCAGACCGGTGACAGAACTAAACTTCATCTTCATGTGTATGCTGCTGACACTGCCAACTTCTTCTTCATATACGTATGACAGTGTCAACTTCCTTTACACATACATCTGACAGTGTCAACTTCTTCTATACATTCTCCTGACAGCATCGAATTCTTATAAATATACTTTGGACGTTGGGAACGTCCTCTATATGTGCATATTGTTGACAATGCCAACTTCCTCTATATGTGCATATTGTTGACAGTGTCAGCTTCCTCTATATGTGCATTTTGTTGACAATGCCAACTTCCTCTATATGTGCATATTGTTGACAGTGTCAGCTTCCTCTATATGTGCATATTGTTGACAATGCCAACATCTACATATACATCTGACAGTGCCAACTTCTTCTACATATTATACATCTGACAGTGTCAACTTCTACATATACATCTGACAGTGCCAACTTCTACATATACATCTGACAGTGCCAACTTCTTCTACATATACATCTGACAGTGTCAACTTCTACATATACATCTGACAGTGCCAACTTCTACATATACATCTGACAGTGTCAACTTCTTCTACATATACATCTGACAGTGTCAACTTCCTCTACATATACATCTGACAGTGCAACTTCTACATATACATCTGACAGTGTCAACTTCTTCTACATATACATCTGACAGTGTCAACTTCCTCTACATATACATCTGACAGTGTCAACTTCTACATATACATCTGACAGTGTCAACTTCTACATATACATCTGACAGTGTCAACTTCCTCTACATATACATCTGACAGTGCCAACTTCTACATATACATCTGACAGTGTCAACTTCTACATATACATCTGACAGTGTCAACTTCTACATATACATCTGACAGTGCCAACTTCTACATATACATCTGACAGTGTCAACTTCTACATATACATCTTACAGTGACAATTTCTACATATACATCTGACAGTGACAACTTCTACATATACATCTGACAGTGACAACTTCTACATATACATCTGACAGTGACAACTTCTACATATACATCTGACAGTGACAATTTCTACATATACATCTGACAGTGACAACTTCTACATATACATCTGACAGTGACAACTTCTACATATACATCTGACAGTGACAATTTCTACATTTACATCTGACAGTGACAACTTCTACATATACATCTGACAGTGTCAACTTCTACATATACATCTGACAGTGCAACTTCTACATATACATCTGACAGTGTCAACTTCTTCTACATATACATCTGACAGTGCCAACTTCTACATATACATCTGACAGTGCCAACTTCCTTTACATATACATCTGACAGTGTCAACTTCTACATATACATCTGACAGTGCCAATCTCACATATACATCTTTACAGTACAATTTCTACATATACATCTGACAGTGCCAACTTCCTCTACATATAC
>CM060305.1:165007489-165009989 GCA_030674185.1 Monoplex corrugatus
GTTGTCGTTGTCGTCGTCGTCGTCGTCGTCATCATCATCATCATCATCATCATTATTATTATCATTATTTTTATCATTATTATTATTATTGTTGTTGTTATTATTACTATTGTTATTGTTATTATTATTGTTGTTATTACTATTATTATTATTATTATTATCATTATCATTGTTATCATTATTATTATCATTGTTATCATTATTGTTGTCGTCGTCGTCGTCATCATCATCATCATCATCATCATTATTATTGTTGTTGTTATTTTCATCATTATTGTTATTATTATTATTATTGTTGTTATTATTATTATTATTATCATTATTATTATTATTATTATTGTCATCATCATCATCATCATTGTTATTATCACGACGTCTGTGAAAGTATATGTGTATCTAACAGAGCAAGCCTTTATCAGTTGTTTCACTTGATGTAAAATATAACCCACAGGGAAGTTTTACTTAAAGAAAAAAAAAAGCTCTATTTACTAGCAACCTGTTTACAAATAATTTCACAAATCCCCATACGTTTGTCCACTCCAAGGAAGAGTAAAGCACAAACAAATGCCCTACCACACAGAAAGAGAGAATTTGACAAACGAGAGATGGAACAAGAGACAAACAGACAGACAAACAGAAAGAGAAAGGAGACAGAGGGAAAGAGAGAGGAGAGAGGGTGAGAGAGAGAGACAGAAAGAGACAGAGAGATACAGAGACAGAGACAGACAAACAAAGAGAGAGAGAGAAAGAGAGAGGGGAAACAGAGATGGGGGTGAAGAAATTGAAAAAAAAAAAGTTTAACTCTGCACAGTACACTTCCCGGACACTGCATCTGTGTTAAGCAGACACAGCCAAAGGATCCAATTCTTACTGATCCACCATCTCTAGCATAATTCTAGAATGCTTATTCCACTCTGTATATAAGAAGTTTCATCGAAATCACCAGCGCCACCACAAACTGCATCCCTCTTACACATCCCACACCTCTTGTATCCACAGACCGCAGTGCCACCATTTCCACACCAGCACTGACACCAGCACTGTGAACTGTGTTTACATCTTAGCCGACTGTGTTCGCCCAACGCTACAGCTTCCAAACCTTTGTGTTCTGCGTTCTCTGGATTTAAGTGTTGTAAACTGACCAACCCACACACCAACCTGCAAGTATCTTCCTCTCCTGCCTGGCTCGCAATTATGGACCCGTATTTTATAAAACAAATTGGACTGACACTTTTTAAACACAGCAAATGCTACCTCGGTGGAGGCGTCTACCAGCGAATACGAACACTGGGGCTGTGTCCTAAGCCCCGCACTGCGCGATCCTGTCGTGGTGGACGTCTCCACCGTCTTTGGCACAACCTGCCTCCTGCCCGACGCCACTTTTCGTCTCCTGCTTCTTCTTCTCCTCCACTGCCCCTGCCCTCGACCTCGCTGCTGCAAGCTTCGTCTCCTCCTCTGCCGTCTTCGCCTTCGCCTTCTGTCCTGATGGTGCCGCCTTCGCCTTCTGTCCCGCCGGTGCCGCTTTCGCCTTCTGTCCCGTCGGTGCCGCCTTCGTCGCCACCTCGGCCGCCACCATATGACTGTGATAGGCTGAAACTATGCCTTTTTAATGCTCAGTCAACATGCACTGATGGCAAAGCCGAAGTCATTGCTGATTTTATCGCAGATGAGCATGTTGACATTGCTTTTATCACAAAGACATGGCTTAACCCCCTTGGTCACGAACCTATACATGCTAGCCTCACTCCGAGTGGTTACAGGCTTGCTTCTTTCCATCGCTCATCCCGAGATGGCGGTATCGCCATCCTCTACAACGACTCACTCCATTCCCGCCTATCTTTCTCGCAGTCTCTGCCTTTCTCCCATCCTTCTTTCGAGCACGTTGAAGTATCCTTCCAATCCACCCCTCACCCCATCACCTTCTCCTGTGTCTATCGACCCCACCTAGCTCTGCCAACAAACTCACCACATCCACGTTTCTCTCTGACTTTGACCAATTGCTTGACCACTACTGCCTCTTACCTGGAAATCTCATCATTCTAGGTGACATCAATGTCCACTATGACAACACTCACCGTTATGACACAAGACATATCATCAACTCTCTGTCCAATCACAATATGACTCAACACATTTCTGAACCAACCCATCAAAAGGGTCACATTCTTGACTGGATCATTTCTCGTGATCACCACAATTCCGCTACTGACAACTGCTTAGTTCTTTCTACCCGTCTAACTTCAGCCCTTCCATCTGACCACTCTGCAATTCTCTGTTCTCTCGACATTTCTCCTCCTTCCCGTACAATGCGCACAGTGACTCGACGCAATCTCAAATCTATCGACCTCTCCACATTTTCATCTGATGCCTCCCGTCTCCTTTCTGAAAAGTCACATAACCTTGCCGATGAATTCTATACTACTCTCCACCATCTTCTGGACACTCATGCTCCAGCCACAACCCGTCTTTTACCTGAGCACCCCCCTACCCCCTGGCTCAC
>CM060305.1:165014989-165024989 GCA_030674185.1 Monoplex corrugatus
TGATGGTTCAGGCAGTGAAGCAGAATCGCCAGCAAACAAAGAATTGAAGATATCAAGGAACTAAGGAGGGGGGAGGGGAGAGAGTTGCGCCATGTTGATCATAATCAATAATTTCTGATGGTTCTGGGGTAAAACAGAATCATCAGCAAACAAAGAATTGAAGACATTAAGGAACTAGGGGGGAGGGGGAGGAAAGAGAGTTTGAAATCAAACATGTTGGGAAACAATCATAGCACAAGAATTGACTCATCCGCATCCTATCCACCATCTGCAAAAACTTAACCTATTGACTCCCCCCTCATCTGCTCCTTACTCTCTCTTCTTTCTTGTCTTTCTCTCTCTCAAGCACTCACGCAAGCACTACACTCACACAAGATGAAGGAGTGAAAGGTTAAGGTTTGCTTTGCTAGCATGGTTGACAATGCAGGATGCTGGTGGACTGGGGGATGTAATGAAAGGGTTAAAGAAATGAAGGAGAGGGGGGGGGACATTTGTACCATGTTTATCATAATCAATAACACATTGTACCATGTTTATCATAATCAATAAAACATTTGTACCATGTTTATCATAATCAATAACAACATTTGTACCATGTTTATCATAATCAATAACAACATTTGTACCATGTTTATCAAATCAATAACACATTTGTACCATGTTTATCATAATCAATAACAACATTTGTCCATGTTTATCATAATCAATAACAACATTGTACCATGTTTATCACAATCAATAACAACATTTGTACCATGTTTATCATAATCAATAACAACATTTGTACCATGTTTATCATAATCAATAACAACATTTGTACCATGTTTATCAAATCAATAACAACATTTGTACCATGTTTATCATAATCAATAACAACATTTGTACCATGTTTATCATAATCAATAACAACATTTGTACCATGTTTATCATAATCAATAACAACATTTGTACCATGTTTATCATAATCAATAACAACATTTGTACCATGTTTATCATAATCAATAACACATTTGTACCATGTTTATCATAATCAATAACAACATTTGTACCATTTTTAACATAATCAATACATTTGTTCCATGTTTATCATAATCAATAACAACATTTGTACCATGTTTATCACAATTAATAACAACATTTGTACCATGTTTATCATAATCAATAACAACATTTGTACCATTTTACATAATCAATAACAACATTTGTACCATGTTTCATAATCAATAATCAACATTGTACCATTACATAATTAATAACACATTGTACCATTTTACATAATCAATAACAACATTTGTACCATGTTTATCATAATCAATAACAACATTTGTACCATTTTAACATAATCAATAACAACATTTGTACCAGTTTTACATAATCAATAACAACATTTGTACCATGTTTACATAATCAATAACAACATTTGTACCATTTTAACATAATCAATAACAACATTGTACCATTTTTACATAATCAATAACAACATTTGTACCATGTTTATCATAATCAATAACAACATTTTACCATTTTATCATAATCAATAACAACATTTGTAACAACATTTGTACCATTTTAACATAATCAATAACAACATTTGTACCATGTTTATCATAATCAATAACAACATTTGTACCATGTTTATCATAATCAATAACAACATTTGTACCATTTTTAAACATAATCAATAACACATTTGTACCATTTTTAACATAATCAATAACAACATTTGTACCATGTTTAACATAATCAATAACAACATTTGTACCATGTTTATCATAATCAATAACAACATTTGTACCATTTTACATATCAATAACAACATTTGTACCATGTTTATCATAATCAATAACAACATTTGTACCATGTTTTATCATAATCAATAACAACATTTGTACCATTTTATCATAATCAATAACAACATTTGTACCATTTTAATACATAATCAATAACAACATTTGTACCATGTTTACATAATCAATAACAACATTTGTACCATGTTTATCATAATCAATAACAACATTTGTACCATGTTTATCATAATCAATAACAACATTTGTTACCATGTTTATCATAATCAATAACAACATTTGTACCATGTTTATCATAATCAATAACAACATTGTCCATTATCATAATCAATAACACATTTGTACCATGTTTATCATAATCAATAACAACATTTGTACCATGTTTATCATAATCAATAACAACATTTGTACCATGTTTATCATAATCAATAACAACATTTGTACCATGTTATATAATCAATAACAACATTTGTACCATGTTTATCATAATCAATAACAACATTTGTACCATTTTACATAAATCAATAAACAACATTTGTCCATGTTTATCATAATCAATAACAACATTTGTACCATGTTTATCATAATCAATAACAACATTTGTCATTTTATCATAATCAATAACAACATTTGTACCATGTTATCATAATCATAACAACATTGTACCATGTTTATCATAATCAATAACAACATTTGTACCATGTTTATCATAATCAATAACAACATTTGTACCATGTTTATCATAATCAATAACAACATTTGTACCATGTTTATCATAATCAATAACAACATTTGTACCATGTTATCATAATCAATAACAACATTTGTACCATGTTTATCATAATCAATAACAACATTTGTACCATGTTTATCATAATCAATAACAACATTTGTACCATGTTTATCATAATCAATAACAACATTTGTACCATGTTTATCATAATCAATAACAACATTTGTACCATGTTTATCATAATCAATAACAACATTTGTACCATGTTTAATCATAATCAATAACAACATTTGTACCATGTTTATCATAATCAATAACAACATTTGTACCATGTTTATCATAATCAATAACAACATTTGTACCATGTTTATCATAATCAATAACAACATTTGTACCATGTTTATCATAATCAATAACAACATTTGTACCATGTTTATCATAATCAATAACAACATTTGTACCATGTTTATCATAATCAATAACAACATTTGTACCATGTTTATCATAATCAATAACAACATTTGTACCATGTTTATCATAATCAATAACAACATTTGTACCATGTTTTCATAAATCAATAACAACATTTGTACCATGTTTATCATAATCAATAACAACATTTGTACCATGTTTATCATAATCAATAACAACATTTGTACCATGTTTATCAATAATCAATTTCATGTTTACAAATCAATCACATTGTACCATGTTTATCATAATCAATAACAACATTTGTACCATGTTTATCATAATCAATAACATCATTTGTACCATGTTTATCATAATCAATAACAACATTTGTACCATGTTTATCATAATCAATAACAACATTTGTACCATGTTTATCATAATCAATAACAACATTTGTACCATGTTTATCATAATCAATAACAACATTTGTACCATGTTTATCATAATCAATAACAACATTTGTACCATGTTTATCATAATCAATAACAACATTTGTACCATGTTTATCATAATCAATAACAACATTTGTACCATGTTTATCATAATCAATAACAACATTTGTACCATGTTTATCATAATCAATAACAACATTTGTACCATGTTTATCATAATCAATAACAACATTTGTACCATGTTTATCATAATCAATAACAACATTTGTACCATGTTTATCATAATCAATAACAACATTTGTACCATGTTTATCATAATCAATAACAACATTTGTACCATGTTTATCATAATCAATAACAACATTTGTACCATGTTTATCATAATCAATAACAACATTTGTTCCATGTTTATCATAATCAATAACAACATTTGTACCATGTTTATCATAATCAATAACAACATTTGTACCATGTTTATCATAATCAATAACAACATTTGTACCATGTTTTTCATAATCAATAACAATCATTTGTTCCATGTTTATCATAATCAATAACAACATTTGTACCATGTTTATCATAATCAATAACAACATTTGTACCATGTTTATCATAATCAATAACAACATTTGTACCATGTTTATCATAATCAATAACAACATTTGTTCCATGTTTATCATAATCAATAACAACATTTGTACCATGTTTATACATAATCAATAACAACATTTGTACCATGTTTATCATAATCAATAACAACATTTGTACCATGTTTATCATAATCAATAACAACATTTGTACCATGTTTATCATAATCAATAAAAATTTGTACCATGTTATCATAATCAATAACAACATTTGTTCCATGTTTATCATAATCAATAACAACATTTGTACCATGTTTACATAATCAATAAAAACATTTGTACCATGTTTATCATAATCAATAACAACATTTGTCCATGTTTATCATAATCAATAACAACATTTGTTCCATGTTTATCATAATCAATAACAACATTTGTACCATGTTTATCATAATCAATAACAACATTTGTACCATGTTTATCATAATCAATAACACATTTGTACCATGTTTATCATAATCAATAACAACATTTGTACCATGTTTATCATAATCAATAACAACATTTGTACCATGTTTATCATAATCAATAACAACATTTGTACCATGTTTATCATAATCAATAACAACATTTGTACCATGTTTATCATAATCAATAACAACATTTGTACCATGTTTACATAATCAATAACAACATTTGTCCATGTTTATCATAATCAATAACAACATTTGTACCATGTTTAATCATAATCAATAACAACATTTGTACCATGTTTATCATAATCAATAACAACATTTGTCCATGTTTATCATAATCAATAACAACATTTGTACCATGTTTATCATAATCAATAACAACATTTGTACCATGTTTATCATAATCAATAACAACATTTGTACCATGTTTATCATAATCAATAACAACATTTGTACCATGTTTATCATAATCAATAACAACATTTGTACCATGTTTATCACAATCATTTCTAAAGCCAGTTTGTCCGTTTAAGAACAAGGAAAACAAGCCAGAATTGCAGACGCCAAGCGTACACGAAAAAAAATGTCAGTTTATCCAGTGTTTCACCTTACTCTAGCTTTTACATGTTGATACACACTTCTCACAGTTTTTCTCTTAATTCTGTATTTACTGAGGGCAGGCCCAAAACAGCTTGAGGCACAGACAGACATAGGGAGATAATTGTGATCTGCTTAGAGAGATGATTTTGATCTGATTAATTCTCCAGTTCAAAAGGAAAAGATAATGATTAAGAGTGATCGTGGGTGATGTTTGGTGTGTGTACACACACACACACACACACCTCTCTCTCTCTCTCTCTCTCTCTTTGTCTCTCTCTGTCTCTCTGTCTCTTGTCTCTCTGTCTTTGTCTGTCTGTCTGTCTGTCTGTCTCTCTCTCTCTCTCTTTGTCTCCCTCCCTCTCTCTCTCCCTCCTCTTTTATCTGTCTCACTATCTCCCTCTCCCTCTCTCTCTTTTCTCTCTCTCTCTCTCTATCGTTCTCTCTCTCCCTCCCTGTCTTTGCCCCCATCTCTCTCCCTCACTTTCTCTCCCTCTCTCTCTCTTTCCCTCTCTCCTTCTCTCTGTCTCTCTCACCACTGTCTGTCTCCCTCTCTCTCCCCTCTCCCTCTCTCTCTCATCCCTCTCTCTCCCCTTCTCTCTCCCTATCTCTCTCCCTCCTCTTTCTCTGTCTCACTATCTCTCTCCCTTCCCTCTTCTTTCTCTCTCTCTGCCTTTCTCTCTCTCCCTCACTCTCTCCCCTCTCCCTCTCTCTCCCCCTCTCTTTCCCCATCTCTCTTTTTTCTCTCTTTTTTATCTCTCTCCCTCTCTCTCTCTCTCTCCCCTGTCTCTCACTCTCTCTCTCTCTGTCCCCCCCCCCCTCTCTCTACGTTTGTCACTCGAGCTGTCTGCCATCTCAATAGAACCTGTCGGTCCCTATGGCAACCTAGGTGTACACTTGAATGTAATTGCCGTCAAAATGAGCGCCCGGGCGAAAACAATGCACCCCGGCTTTCAGACCGATCGCCATAACAGACTGACCTGCTTGCCCTTGTTGTCTTGTTGTTCCAGCTTTTTTCTCTCTCTCCTCTCTCTCTCTCCCTCCCTCTCCCCTCTCTCTCTCTCCCACTGCAGCGAATGCTGTTCATTTGTTCATTCTTTGGCTTCTTTTGTATTCATCAGCTATGGTAGAATAGTAATAAAAAAACTAATAACCCTTTCATTCTCTCTTCCTCTCTCTCTTTGTCTGTCTGTCTCTCTCTCTCTCTCTCTCTCTCTCTTCCCCTCTCTCTCTCTCTGTCTCTCTGTCTCTCTCCCTCTTCTCCCATCTCTCTCTCTCTGTCTCTCTGTCTCTGTCTCTCTCTCTCTCTCTTTCTCTCTCTGCTTCTCTCTCTCTCTCTGTGTCTCTCTCTATCTCTCTCTGCTTCTCTCTCTATCTCTCTATCTCTGCTTCTCTCTCTGTCCTCTCTCTATCTCTTCTCTCTCTGCTTCTCCTCTCTCTCTCTCTGTCTCTCTCTCTCTCCTCCTCTCTCTCTCTCTCTCTCTGTTCTCTCTCTCTCTGCCTCTCTCTCTCTCTCTCTCTCTCTCGTCTTCTCTCTCTGTCTCTCTTCTCTCTTCTCTCTCTGTTTCTCTCTCTCTGCCTCCCCTCTCTCTCTCTGTTTCTCTCCTCTCTGCCTCTCTCTCTCTCTCTCTCTCTCTCTTGTCTCTCTCTCTCTGTCTCTCTCTCTCTCTCTCTCTCTGTTTTCTCTTCTCTGTCTCCCCTCTCTTCTCTCTCTCTGTTTCTCTCTCTGCCTCTCTCTCTCTCTCTCTCTGTTCTTTTCTCTTCTGCCTCTCTCTATCTCTCTCTGCTTCTCTCTCTCTGTCTCTCTATCTCTCTCTGCTTCTCTCTCTGTCTCTCTCTCTCACTCTCTCTGCTTCTCTCTCTGTCTCTCTATCTCTCTCTGCTTTCTCTCTCTGTCTCTCTCTCTCATCTCTCTCTGCTTCTCTCTCTCTCTGTCTCCTCTCTCTCTGCTTCTCTCTCTCTCTCTGTCTCTCTCTGCTTCTCTCCTCTGTCTCTCTCTCTCTCTCTCTGCTTCTCTCTCTGTCTGTCTCTCTATCTCTCTCTGCTTCTCTCTTCTGTCTCTCTATCTCTCTGTCTGTTTCTCTCTGTCTCTCTTCTCTCTCTCTCTCTCTGCTCTCTCTCTGTCTGTCTCTCTATCTCTCTCTGCTTCTCTCTCTGTCTCTCTCTGTCTCTCTCTCTTCTCTCTCTCTGCTTCTTCTCTGTCTCTCTCTATCTCTCTCTACTTCTCTCTCTGTCTCTCTCTATCTTCTCTCTCTCTGCTTCTCTCTCTCTGTCTCTCTATTCTCTCTCTCTCTATCTCTCTGCTTCTCTCTCTCTGTCTCTCTCTCTCTCTATCTCTCTCTCTGCTTCTCTCTCTCTCCTCTCTCTCTCTCTCTTCTGTCTCTCTATCTCTCTGCTTCTCTCTGTCTCTTTCTCTCTATCTCTCTCTCTCTGCTTCTCTCTCGTCTCTCTATCTCTCTCTCTCTGCTCTCTCTCTGTCTCTCTGCTCTCTCTCGTCCTCTATTCTCTCTCTGCTTCTCTCTCTGTCTGTCTCTCTATCTCTCTCTGCTTCTCTCTCTGTCTCTCTGTCTCTCTATCTCTCTCTCTGCTTCTCTCTCTGTCTCTCTCTATCTCTCTCTACTTCTCTCTCTGTCTCTCTCTCTATCTCTCTCTCTCTGCTTCTCTCTCTGTCTCTCTATCTCTCTCTCTGCTTCTCTCTCTGTCTGTCTCTCTATCTCTCTCTGCTTCTCTCTCTGTCTCTCTATCTCCCTCTCTGCTTCTCTCTCTGTCTCTCTCTCTCTCTCTCTCTCTCTCTCTCCCCTATCCACCAGCTTTTCTTTACAGACTGACTGCTTGGATAGGCCACATCATCATCATCATCATCATCTTTTATCATCTTCGTCGTCGTCGTCGTCGTCATGATCATCATCACCATCATCGTCGTCGTCGTCGTCATCATCCTCGTCACCATCACCATCATTATCATCATCATTGTCATCTTCATCATCATCATCACCTCCTCCACCATTGTCATTGTCGTCGTCGTCACCATCATCATCATCATTATCATCATCATCATCGTCAGTCAGTAAACGATGTGTAGAAAAGCCGAGTGTTGACCAGTCAAGCTGATTGATCAATTGTTCTTTCATTCAAAGAGAAAAAGATGAAGGGAATGACTCGGTAAGGAAGTGAAATGTTTCCAGTTCAGGTAGGCTTTGAAGACAGCGCTTGTTGAGAATACAGCGCACACTTCCGCACTTCTACATATAAATATAAACATGTGCATGCAGAGTCGAAAGGGGAGGGGGGGGGAGAGAGACAGACAGACAGACATACAGACATACAGACAGACAAACAGACAGACAAACAGACAGAAAGACAGAGAGACAGACAGACAGACAGAGACAGACAGACAGACAAACAGACACACAGAGAGAGATGGGGATAGAGAGAGAGAAAGAGAGACAAACAGACAGACAGACAGACAGACAGAGACAGGGAGAGGGAAAGAGAAAAGAGAGAGAAAGAGAGAGAGAGAGAGAGGGAGAAAAGAGAGACAGAGACATACATACATACAGACAGACATACAAAGAGAGAGGAAAGAAGAGAGAGATGAGTGAGAAAGAGAGAGAAAGGAGTAATGGAAGAGAGAAAAGTAAATGAGAAGAGAGAGAAAGTTGTGGTATGATGAGTGTGTGTGTGTGTGTGTGTGTGTGTGTGTGTGGTGTGTTGTGTGTGGTTGTGTAGATGTGAGAGAGAGAGAGAGAGAGTCAAGGAGACATATACAGAGAAATAGACAGACAGACAGAGAAACAGACAGAGACAGAGAGGGTGGGGGAAAGGAAGACAGATTGAAATCAGATGTTGGTTAATGTCAAGATCGCGAAACGTGCAAAGTGCCTGGTAGTGCCAGAATGAAAGACTGTTACATGAGCTGGACCTCTTTTCCCCCTCTTCTCCCACTTTCCATTATGTATTCCATTTTCTGTTTCTTTTACGATCAAAGGCGAAAAAAAAAACACACACAAGACCTGTTTTAATTCAGCCTCTTGTACTCTCTTTGCAGTCATTAGTTTCATCCACGAAGAGAAGAATAATTCAGATTAACACGTGATGAAGCTGTGAGTGTGTCTGTGTGGGTCTCTGTCACTTAAATCAAAGCAAATGCGATGTTAAGCAATCAAAAACAAAATGAGAAACACAACAACAGAGAATTAGACTGTCTACTTCTTGAATGTAAAAGGACAGGTTCAGGTTCAAATTGTTTATAGCCCAGCCGACTAGTAGAGCCGTATCATGGTTAAATGTCAAAGGACAAAGTAAATGGTCAGCTTAATGGTATGGAAAAAGGGGAAAGAAAATAAGATTATCTGAATTTAAGGAATGAAAATTAAACACTAGTCATCCACTGTTTATGTTGAAATCACTTTCCTTATTTGTGTTTTTGTTTGTTATCTTTTCTGTATGGATGACAAGTGTTACTTCATTGAAAATCCTGCACCTGTCTCGTCTTTTAAATAAGACTCAAGACTGGTTTATTGTCTATCATCATCATCATCAGGTGCCTTGCCGCATGGCGTTGGCGATCATGGACTTCCATCTGTCTCTATCTCTTGTTGCCTCAAGCATCTCCTCCACCTTCCCTGTCCCCAGCCACTCTGCAAGTCAGTATAGCATTTTCTCCCTGGGTCTACCTGGTGCTCTCTTTCCCTCCAGCTTTCCCGTTGTGACCAGGTGCTCCAAATTCCCTTTCCTCATAAAATGGCCTATAAATGTTGCCTGTCTTTTCCTAATCTTCCTTATGAGTGATCTACTTGTATCTGCCTCCATCAAGACTGTCTCGTTTGTTTTCTTTGCTGTCCATGGAACTCTCAACATTCTTCTTAGAAACCACATCTCGGCTGCCTCAATCTTGTTCTGGCTTTGTTTGTTGACTGTCCACGCCTCACATCCG
>CM060305.1:165054989-165059989 GCA_030674185.1 Monoplex corrugatus
CACGAAGAGGGGTTTAGGCAACTAGCAAGTCTGCACGCCTGTTGAGCTGGGAAATTGTTGCTGTTCATTTTCGTATTCAGCTAAACGCATTGAAAACAAAATACTGTAAAAATGTCAAGTGTATTTGCGGCGAACAATTCACACTGTTTCACTGTCTATTTTCACTGCAAAATGCTACTTTTTTACCAAAAATGTTTACACAAGAAAATTATTCTGAAACTCATTTTAAAGAAGTAATTTCCGATCAATTTTTGTCAGTTAAATATTAGAATCGTTCGTTCACAGTCCTGTTAATGCATTACTTTAAATTTATGAAGTTTGTACTTTAGCGTTAAATTTTTCCTTCACATTGTTGATGTTAATTATTAGTGTTAAGTTCTTGTTCCATTTTTCTATTTTCCCACCTGCTTATGTCTCTTACTCTGTCTCTCCTCTGCCCAAATCCAACCCGCCCATTTCTCATCCGTCCAATTTATCACCAAGGAGTTAATTTAAAAAAATCTGAATACATACATAAACATAACTAAAGACACCAAAACATGAGTAAAAACTGGTCTAAATTACCCAAAATTGCGTCTACACATCACATTTCTTTAGAGCCAAAAGTGCACTTAATACATGTACCAAATTATCAGCCCTAACAGAAAGTATGTAAGGCTTTATAGAGTACACACAGATGAACGAACAGCGAGGCAGAAAATGATAGAAAGAAATGACAGTAAACAGAGAAGCAATAGAAAGAAATGACAGAAACACAGAAGCAATAGAAAGAAATGACAGTAAACAGAGAAGCAAAGAAAGAAATGACAGGAAACAGAGAAGCAATAGAAAGAAATGACAGGAAACAGAGAAGCAAAGAAAGAAATGACAGGAAACACAGAAAGCAATAGAAAGAAATGACAGGTAAACAAGAAGCAATAGAAAGAAATGACAGGAAACACAGAAGCAATAGAAAGAAATGACAGTAAACAGAGAAGCAACAGAAAGAAATGACAGGAAACAGAGAAGCAATAGAAAGAAATGACAGAAACAAGAAGCAACAGAAAGAAATGACAGGAAACACAGAAGCAATAGAAAGAAATGACAGGAAACAGAGAAGCAACAGAAAGAAATGACAGTAAAACCAGAAGCAACAGAAAGAAATGACAGGAAACAGGAAGCAACAGAAAGAAATGACAGAAACACAGAGAAGCATAGAAAGAAATGACAGGAAACAAGAAGCAATAGAAAGAAATGACAGGAAACAGAAGCAAAGAAAGAAATGACAGGAAACAGAGAAGCAAAGAAAGAAATGACAGAAACACAGAACAATAGAAAGAAATGACAGGAAAACAGAAGCAATAGAAGAAATCAGAAACAAAAGCAACAGAAAGATGACAGAAACAGAAGCAATAGAAAGAAATGAAGAACACAAAGGAAAAAACAGAACAGAGAAGCAATAGAAAGAAATGACAGGAAACAGAGAGCAACAGAAAGAAATGACAGGAAACAAGAAGCAATAGAAAGAAATGACAGGAAACAGAGAAGCAATAGAAAGAAATGACAGGAAACAGAGAAACAACAGAAAGAAATGACAGGAAACACAGAAAAGCAATAGAAAGAAATGACAGGAAACAGAAGCAATAGAAAGAAATGACAGGAAACAAGATGCAATAGAAAGAAATGACAGGAAACAAGAAGCAATAGAAAGAAATGACAGGAAACAGAGAAACAATAGAAAGAAATGACAGGAAACAAGAAACAATAGAAAGAAATGACAGGAAACAGAGAAACAATAGAAAGAAATGACAGGAAACAGACAAACAACAGAAAGAAATGACAGGAAACAGAAACAATAGAAAGAAATGACAGGAAACAGTGAAACAACAGAAAGAAATGACAGGAACAGAGAAACAATAGAAAGAAATGACAGGAAACAGAGAAGCAACAGAAAGAAATGACAGTAAACAGAGAAGCAATAGAAAGAAATGACAGGAAACAGAGAAGCAATAGAAAGAAAATGACAGGAAACAGAAGCAACAGAAAGAAATGACAGGAAACAAGAAGCAATAGAAAGAAATGACAGGAAAACAGAAGCAATCAGAAAGAAATGACAGGAAACAGAGAAACAATAGAAAGAAATGACAGGAAACAGAGAAACAATAGAAAGAAATGACAGGAAACAGAGAAACAATAGAAAGAAATGACAGGAAACAGAAAACAATAGAAAGAAATACAGGAAACAGAGAAACAACAGAAAGAAATGACAGGAAACAGAAAACAACAGAAAGAAATGACAGGAAACAAGAAACAACAGAAAGAAATGACAGGAAACAAGAAACAATAGAAAGAAATGACAGGAAAACAGAGAAGCAACAGAAAGAAATGACAGGAAACACAGAACAACAGAAAGAAATGACAGGAAACAAGAAGCAATAGAAAGAAATGACAGGAAACAGAGAAGCAATAGAAAGAAATGACAGGAAACAGAAAACAACAGAAAGAAATGACAGGAAACAGACAAACAACAGAAAGAAATGACAGGAAACAGAGAAACAACAGAAAGAAATGACAGGAAACAGACAGCAATCAGAAAGAAATGACAGGTAAACACGAGAAGCAATAGAAAGAAATGACAGGAAACAGACAAACAAAGAAAGAAATGACAGGAAACAGAGAAGCAATAGAAAGAAATGACAGGAAACAGAGAAGCAATAGAAAGAAATGACAGGAAACAGAAAAATCAGAAAGAAATGACAGGAAACAGACAAACTCAGAAAGAAATGACAGGAAACAGAAAGCAATAGAAAGAAATGACAGGAAACAGACAAACAATCAGAAAGAAATGACAGGAAACAGAGAAGCAATAGAAAGAAATGACAGGAAACAGACAAACTAAAGAAAGAAATGACAGGAAACAGAGAAGCAATAGAAAGAAATGACAGGAAACAGAGAAGCAATAGAAAGAAATGACAGGAAACAGAAACAATAGAAAGAAATGACAGGAAACAGAAGCAATAGAAAGAAATGACAGGAAACAGAAAGCAATAGCAGAAACAGAAAAGATGAAGCAATAAAGAGAAACAGTAACAAGAGAAGAGAAACAGTAACAAGAAGCAAGAAAGAATAGAACCAACAATAAAGAATGAGAACAAGAACAAAGAAATGACAGAACGAACAATGAAGATGAAGAAACAGAAAAGAAAGAAATGACAGAACAGAAGCATGAAGAAATGACAGACAGAGACAAGAAAGAAATGCAGAACAAGAGATAGAAAGATGACAGAACGAAAAGAAAGAATGACAGAAGAACAAAAGAAATGACAGAAACAGAGAGCAGAAGAAATGACAGAACAAGCAATAGAAAGAAATGAAGGAAAGAAACAGAAAGAAGCAGAACAAGCAAGAGAATGCGGACAGAGACAAGAGAAAAAAGACATGAAAATAAGGAAAGAGCAATAGAAAGAATGACGAACAGACAATAAAGAAAGACAGAAAGAACAATGAAGAAGACAGAAACAGAAAACAAGAAGAAATGAAGAAAAATAGAAAGAAGAAGAACGACAAGAAGAAATGACGAAAAGAGCAATAGAAGAAATAGAACAAGAAAAGAAGAAAACAGGAACAAAAGAAAGACAGAAAAGATAGAAAGAATGCAGAACAGACAGAAGAAGAAGAACGAACAGAAAGATGCAGAAAAAAGAAAAATGACAGAAAGACATAGAAAAATACGAACAGAAACAAGAAGAAATGAAGGAACAGGACATGAAGAATGACAGAACAGAGACAATAGAAAATGAAGAACAGAGACAAGAAGATGACAGAAACGAAACAGAAAATGAGAACAAGAAAAAGAATCGAACAGAACGAAGAATGCAGACAAACATAGAGAAGACAGAACAGAAAAGAAAGAAGACGAAAGAACAAGAAGAATAAGAAAAGAACAGAGAAATGACAGAACAGAGCAAGAAATGAAGAAACGAGACAATGAAGAAATGACGAACAAGACAAGAAAAATGACAGAACAAACAATAGAAAGAAATACAGAAGAATAGAAAGAATGAAGAACAGAACAAGAGAATAAGAAAGACAAGAAGAATGACGGAAAGACAAGAGATCAGAAGAACAAGAAGATACAGAAGAAAAGAAAAAATGCGGACAGAGCAAAAAGAAGAAGGAACAACAAAAGAAATGACGAAACAAGAGCATAGAAAACAAAAAAAAGAATGAAGAAACAGAACAGAAAGAATACGAACAGAACAAAAGAAGACAGAACAAGAAAGAAAATACGGAAAAAGAGAATCTAGGCAACAGAATTTCCAGGTGAGGATACATGTTTATGCTGAAAGAGCCCCCGGCATCCCCACGGTGAGATGTAGGATAGATATATTTCCTTTTGTCGGTTTGTTGGTTTGTTGGTTTGTTTTGGGTTTGGTTTGGGGTTTGGGTTTGGGGTTGGGTTGGGTTTGGGTTGGGTTTGGTTGGGTTTGGGTTGGTTTGGGTTGGTTTGGGTTGGTTTGGGTTGGTTTGGTTTGGTTGGTTTGTTTGGTTTGTTTGGTTGTGTTTGATTGTTTGGTTTGTTTGCTTGTTTGGTTTGTTTGGTTTGTTTGCTTGTTTGGTTTGTTTGTTTGTTTGGTTTGTTTGCTTGTTTGGTTTGTTTGCTTTGTTTGGTTTGTTTGGTTTGCTTGTTTGGTTTGTTTGCTTGTTTGGTTTGTTTGGTTGTTTGGTTTGTTTGGTTTGCTTGTTTGGTTGTTTGCTTGTTGGTTTTGGTTTGTTTGCTTGTTTGTTTGTTGTTGTTTGCTTGTTTGGTTTGTTTGCTGGTTTTGGTTTGTTTGCTTGTTTGGTTTGTTTGCTTGTTTGTGTTTGTTTGCTTGTTTGGTTGTTGCTTGTTTGGCTTGTTTGCTTGTTTGGTTGTTTGCTTGTTTGGCTTGTTTGCTTGTTTGGCTTGTTTGGCTTGTTTGCTTGTTTGCTTGTTTGCTTGTTTGGCTTGTTTGGCTTGTTTGGCTTGTTGTTTTGCTTGT
>CM060305.1:165064989-165074989 GCA_030674185.1 Monoplex corrugatus
CTATTTGCTGAATATCGCGTTTCTCGATCTACACAGACACTGCGTGCGCGCGTACACATCACACAACACACACACACACACACACAGCACACACACACACACACACACACACACACACACACACACACATCACACGTACACACACACACACACACACACACACACACACGTACACACACATGTACACACACACACACTCTCTCTCTGTCTCTCTCTCTCACACACACACACACTCTCTCTCTCTCTCTCCCCTCCACACACACACACACACACACACACACACACACACACACGCACACACACACACACACACACACACACTTTCTTTATCAAGCCAGAGTGCCTGTGTCAATGTATGCATGATCGGTATCTGATATTTTGTGCTCCCCCATGCAAAAAGTGGGCGGAGTTTTTGTTGTTGTTTTATTCTTTGTGTGTTTTAGTTTTCTTTTTTCTTCTTCCTATTTAGCTGGTGTGATCACAGATATCGGTTACACTGCTGACACTGTCCTCATTCTCTGCATTAGTTTGATCGTTCGTTCGTTCTTTGATTTAAAAGTCTTTTCACTGTAAGTGATATTAGACGGTTTGGCCTTTTTTTTCCCCTAAAGTATAGTTTACATATCTTACACGTATTTTACACTGTGAGATGTGATACTTAGTCTTTCATTAGTCTTCCAGATGGAAACATTGATGGGCAACAACCAGGTTGGTATAGAGACAGACCGAGACAGAGACAGAGAGAATATGTGCGTGTGCATTGTGTGTGTGTGTGTCATCTGTCCAAGTTGTGCGTGCATGTGTGAGCGTGCGTAGAGTATGTTTGCACACGTGTGTATGTATATGTGTGTGTCTGTCTGTTTGTCTGTTTTCATTAGTCTTTCATTGCAGAAATCGCATAAGGAACAAACTAAATAGTCTTTCGTTGTAGAAATCGTTCAAAGAA
Organism: Monoplex corrugatus; assembly: GCA_030674185.1. Lineage (NCBI taxonomy): Eukaryota > Metazoa > Mollusca > Gastropoda > Littorinimorpha > Ranellidae > Monoplex > Monoplex corrugatus. Next base: position 165,065,936 of record CM060305.1, read on the forward strand.
CAAACTAAATAGTTTGATCGTCTATTTAGGGAGAAAAAAAAGCTATTGGCCTTTTTTTTTCCCCCTAGTTTCAAAGAACAAACTAAATAGTTTGATCGTCTGAGAGAACATCTGCTACATCTTTTACCATCACCAACTGCGTGACATGACCACACACACACACACTGTGGACATTTTCTGTGTCAACAATATCAATCTTTTTTTTTCTTCTCGCCTGACCCGTTTTGCAAAAAGAAATTGCGGTCGTGGTAATCTGTCGAGAAAAAGAGAGAGGGGGAGGTGGAGAGAGCGACAGACAGACAGAAAGACAGAGACAGACAGACAGAGAGAGGGGAGGGACAGAGAGAGAGAGAGAGAGAGAGAGAGAGAAAGAGAGAGAGAAAGAAACACACAGAGAGAACTGCATGCGATATCCGTGTGTGTGTGTGTGTGTGTGTGTGTGTGTGTGTGTGTGTGTGTGTGTGTGTGTTGTGTGTGTGTGTGGTGATGTGCACGTGTGGTGTGTGTGTGTGCGTGTGCACGCGTGTGTGTTTTCTCTCTTTGTGAGTTTGTGTGTATGTGTGTGTGTGTATGAGTGTGCGTGACAGAGAGAGAAGAGAAGACAGACAGACAGACAGACAGACAGAGACAGACAGAGACAGACAGACCTACACAGAGACAGAGACAGAGAGAATATGTGCGTGTGCATGTGTGTGTGTGTCATCTGTCCAAGTTGTGCATGCATGTGTGAGCGTGCGTAAAGTATGTTTGCACACGTGTGTATGCATATGTGTGTGTTCGTTCTTTGATTTAACGTCTTTTCACTATAGACGGGGAAAACAAAGAGAGGATGAGAGATGAGAAATGGGCGGGTTGGATTTGGGGCAGAGAGGAGACAGAATTATAGACATAAGTAGGTGGGAAAATAGAAAAATGGAACAAGAACTTAACACTAACAATCAACATCAAGAATGTGTATGGAAAATTTAACTCTAAAGTACAAACTTCATAAACATTAAGTAATGCATTAACAGGACTGTGAACCAACGATTCTGAAATTTTAACAGACAAAAATTGATCGGAAGTTACTTCTTTAAAATGAGGTTCAGAATAATTTACTTGTGTAAACACTTTTGGTAAAAAAGAACGTAGCATTTTGCAGTAAAATAGACATGAAACAGTTGAATTGTTCGCCGCAAATACACTTGACATTTTTACAGTATTTTGTTTTCAATGCGTTTAGCTGAATACGAAAATGAACAGCAACAATCGATCTCAAATGATATATGGAAAAATACTGCAATTTTTTACATACATTTTGAAATGAAAGTTTTATCATTTGTTGTGACACAAACTTTTCATGGAAATGTTCATGAAAACGAATCCATGAGGCTTTCTATTGTGCTGAATATCGAAGTCTGTGTGTGTCTGTCTGTTTGTCTGTCTGTATCTGTATTGCAGAGAGAGACAGACAGACAGAAACAGACAGAGAAAGAGACAGTGACAAAGATCACATTGATATTGTGCAGTAAATCTGCGTGTAAAAGAACAGGAGACTCACTTTGGGAGAAAGGTTGCAAATACTGCATTTCTCTCTCTCTCTCTCTCTCTCTCTCTCTCTCTCTCTCTCTCTCTCTCTCTCTCTCTTTCTTTTCTCTTTCTCTCTCTCTCTCTCTCTCTCTCTCCACCACACACACAGATTACGCTCTCTCTCTCAGTCTGTCTCTATCTCTCTCCCTCTCTCTGTGTCTGTCTGTCACTCTCTCTCGCTCTTTCTCTCTTTCTCTCCTTCTCTCTCTCTCTCTCTCGTCCCCTTCTTGCTCTCTCTCTCTTTCTCTCTCTCTCGCTCACTGTCTCTCCCCCCCCCCTCTCTCTGTTTGTCTGTCTGTCTCTCTCACTCTCTCTCACTCCCACCTCTCTCTCTGTCTTCTCACCTCTCTCTCTCCCTCACTCCCTCACTCCCTCTGTCTCTCTCTCTCTTCACCCTCTATTCCTCTCCATGTGTTTTTATCTTGAGTCCAGTCTCAGCCCACAAGATTAAATACCAACCTGTTTGTTGCCCATCTGAATGTTTCCATCATCCTGGTGGTGTCAGCATTGTGTTTCATAGATCTCCGCCCTCTCATTACACTCCTTAGTTCCAGACCCTGCCAGTGCACAGGGATTTGCGCAGGCTCAGAGAGTCTAGCAGGTAATTGCTGGCAGATCTGGGTGGAGCGCTTATGGGAATTGTCAAGAGTGCGATGAATCCCTCTTGAAGAAACTCCGAACGTTGTGTTTTATACCCCAAAGGACAAAGGGCCTGGGCTCGAAACGTTGTGTTTTATACCCCCAAAGGACAAAGGGCCTGGGCTCGAAACGTTGTGTTTTATACCCCCAAAGGACAAAGGGCCTGGGCTCGAAACGTTGTGTTTTATACCCCAAAGGACAAAGGGCCTGGGCTCGAAACGTTGTGTTTTATACCCCAAAGGACAAAGGGCCTGGGCTCGAAACGTTGTGTTTTATACCCCAAAGGACAAAGGGCCTGGGCTCGAAACGTTGTGTTTTATACCCCAAAGGACAAAGGGCCTGGGCTCGAAACGTTGTGTTTTATACCCAAAGGACAAAGGGCCTGGGCTCGAAACGTTGTGTTTTATACTCCAAAGGATCTTTTACAAACAAGGTATTTTTTAATGTTTGTTTTTCCGAACTTCTAACTCCATGGTTTTGTCGAGTGTTCCAGTTGTTTATAGCCATCGCTGTTAATGGTTGTTGCTCCTTGAAACATTGCCTGTGACATGCTAATGTCAATGACATAGACACGCGCCAGTGTGTCTCACTCTCTTTGAATGTGGTGTGTGTGGGGGGGGTGGGGTGGGAGAAGGGAGCGTGTGTGTGTGGTGCGTGTGCGTGTGTGTGTGTGTGTGTTGTGTGTGTTGCGTGCGTGTGTGTGGTGTGTGTGTGTGTGTGTGTGTGTGTGTGTGTGTGTATGTGTGTGTGACCATGACTCTGTATGTGTGTGTCTGTGTCAGTGAGTGTGTGTGTGTATCTCCGTGCGTGCATGTATATATATATATATATAATATATATAATATATATATGTATGTGTGTGTGTGTGTGTGTAAGTGTGTGTGTTTGTGTTTGTGTATGTGTGTGTGTGTATTTGTGTATATGTGTGTGTTTGTCTGTGTATGTGTGTGTGTGTATGTGTGTGTGTGCGCGTGTTTGTGTGTGTGTGTGTGTGTGTTGTGTGTGTGTGTGCATATTTGTGTGTGTGTATGTGTCTGTGTGTTCGGGGAAGCGACTTTTCTTTCTGATCCTCTGTGTGTCAGATAAGTGGTCACTGAATCGGGGACACTTTTTTATAGTGCCATGATGATGATGACGACATTGAGGATGGTAATCTTGAAGCTACAGAGTTCCATTCTGGATTGTGATTGCGTGACAAGTTTGTAGTCTACGCTGATTTTCATATCTTATCCTGGCGTCAACCAGACCCGAGAGATATAGATACCTGCTGCCTTAGTATCAAGATTCGAGAAACTTTCTTAATGATCCAACCGTAAAGTGGATGGATGAGACTTGACTGTGTGGTTCCAGTCTTCTAAAAGCCCATAGCTTGCTCAACTCTGGACAGAAGCCCTCAAGGTAGATAAATCCTACAGTAGTTTTGATGGCGTTGATGGGATTTGAACCTACACCCTTCCGGTCGTTACTCAGTTGCGCTAACCACTGCACCACCACGACTGGTGTGTCCTAGTATGCTAGTTTCACGAATGATGGCAGAATCGACGAGTAAACCGATAAATTAGTCATTACCCATTTAACAAACAGGCAGCATCCAAGTTAGTATCTGTGTCTATGAGTTTCACATGTGATGACCCCAGTAATACTGTAAGCAAATATATTGTCCATCACCAGTCTATCAGACAAGGGATATAGATGGTAGCAGTTTCAATTTCAGTCCCTTATCCTTTTTCTGTTTTTTTTTGTGTGTGTTGTTGTTGTTGTTGTTTTTTGTTTTGTTTTGTTTTTTTGTTTTTGTTTTGTTGTTGTTGGTGTTTTTTTCTTTTGCGGGCACGGTTGACTCTTTTGATTGAGCCGTGGACTCAAGATCTGATATCTGGAGTTCAGTCACATTTAAAAACTGGCCTGTTCGCTGTCCATCTTAATGTTTCCATCATTCTGGTGGTGTCAGTTTACGTTCCCGTAGGTCCCCCCCCCCCCCCAACCCTATCCATTTCAAGACCTTGGCATTGCACAGGGCTTCGCGCAGGCTTAGGGAATCTGCCAGATAATTGCTGCAGATTTGGGTTGGAGCACATATGGAATTGTCCGAGTGCGACGATTCTATCCTTGGCAAGGCACAGGTTTTGCGCAGACTCAGGAAGCCTGCCAAATAACTGCTGGCGGATTTGGTTGGAGCGCATATGGAATTGTCCGAGTGCGATGATTTCGTCTTGAATAAACTCCAAGACTCCGACCAGTCGCCGTGGTGTAGTGGTTAACGCAACGGACTACCGACTGGAAGGTTGTGGGTTCGAATCTCCATCAGTCCCTTCAAAAATATATCATTGAGGGTTTTTTTCGGCTCTAACCGGCTCCTACCCAGAGCTGGGCGTGCTATGGGCTCATTGGGAAGACTGGGACCACACAGTCGAGTCTCATCCACTTCACGGATGTATCATTGAGGTTGTTGCTCAAATCTTCTGACCAACACCGCAAGTGTCTGTATCTCTCGGGCCTGGTTGACGCCAGGATATGTTATGATAATAAGCGTAGAGTACAGTCCTGTCAAGTAATCTCAATCCCAGATGGAACTCCATAACATCACGATTATCATCCTCATCGACATCATCACCGTCGCATTATAAAAGAAAAAAACAACAAAAAAACCTGTGCCAGCTTCTGTGGCCATTAAGGTGGCGTAGAAAATGGGACGAAAAAACAAAAAGATGAGCGCAAAAGTAACCTCCCTGAGTGCGATGATCCTAAACAAAAAACAAAAACAAAAAACAAAAACAAAAATAAACACACACACACACACACACACACACACACACACACACACACACACACACACACACACACACACACACACACACACACACACACACACACACACAAGAAAGAAAGAAAAAAAGAAAAACTCCAAGACTCCAAATTCCAGACAGCGTCTCAGCACTCGGAATAAATTCCACATACCCACTCACAAGCCCTCCCTGTGCGCCAGCAAGGCCATTGTGGTTCTGCCTAGCGTGTAAGTTTTCTATCTTATCTTTGACTCGGTCAGTGTCAGGGGACCAACCTAGAGCTACATTGTTGTAACATGTATATCGCCATGAATTATTCACAGCCTGAACAATCAGCCTTGTCACTGACACTAACGGGTCAACGACAGAGAGAGAGAGAGAGAGAGACACACACACACACACACACACACACACACACAGAGACAGAGAGAGACAGAGACAGACAGACAGACAGAGACAGAGAGAGACAGAGACAGAGAGACAGACAGACAGACAGACAGAGACACAGAGAAAGACAGAGAGAGAGACAGAGAGAGAGACACAGAGAGAGAGAGAGAGACAAAGAGAGAGACACAGAGACACAGAAAGAGACACACAGCGAGATACAGAAAGAGACACACAGAGAGACACAGAGACAAAGAGACAGAGAGAGACAGAGACAGAGAGACACACACACACACAGAGACACAGACAGAGACAGAGAGACACAGAGAGAGACAGACTGAGAGACACAGAGAGAGAGAGAGAGAGACACACACACACACACAGAGACAGAGAGAGAGACAGACAGACAGACAGAAAAGAAGAGACCCACAGGAATCAATGGCAGCAGAAGAATTATGACTCCTGTTTCGATGAATGACATTATCATAGCCAACAAAAGAGACAAAAAAACTGTAAGCCTCGAAAAGAAAAGAACGTTCCATCACGTCAGGTCATCACAAATTCCTTGGTGGACAGATAAAAGCACTGACGACCCTTCCCTGCTGAATGTGTCATCAGGAATGCCTTGAATTGGAGTGTTATGATTATACTGCACAGCGTAGACAAAATAATGTACATCAACTGAACAGAGGAGAGAGCAGAGAGAGAGAGACAGACAGAGACAGAGAGAGAGAGAGGCAGAGAGAGAGACAGAGAGAGAGACAAAGAGAGACACACACAGAGACACAGAGAGAGACAGACAGACACAGAGACACACAGAGAGACAGAGACAGAGACACACACAGAGAAACACAGAAAGAGACAGACAAGAGAAAGAGAGACAGACAAGAGAAAGAGACAGAGGGAGACAGAGAGAGAGACAGAGAGAGACACACAGAGAGAAAAAGAGACAGAGACAGACAGACAGACAGACGGAGGCAGAGAGACAGACAGAAAGAGAGACGAAAGACAAAGAGAGAGGGAGGAGACAAAGAGAGAGGAGAGAGAGAGAGAGAAGAAAAAAGATAGAGACAGACACACAGAGATAGGGTTCAGAGAGAGAGAGAAAGAGAGACAGGGACGGAGACAGAAACAGACAGATAGAGAAAGAGAGGGAGAGACAGAGACAGAGAGACAGAGAGAGACAGATACAGATACAGAGAGACAGAGAGAAAGAGAAAGAAAGGGACACAGAGAGAAACAGAGAGAGAGAGGAAGTACGGATGGAGAGAGAGAGGGAAAGACTGTTTGAAATTTGTCCACAAGGGCCTCATCGAATTTGACAATCCATACGCGCGCCACCCAATCTCCCAGCAATTGTCTGACAAACTTCATGAGCTTTTGTAAAACCCTATGTGCTGGCAAAGTCTGGAAAAAGGGTGTGGAGGGGAGGCACCCATGAAACACTGAGCTGACACCACCAGAAAGATGGACACATTAAAATGGGCAGTGAGCATGCCAGTTTCTGATATCACATTTTGAAGCAACGGCACTATCAAAAGAACAAACCAGAGATAGATAGATAGATAGATGGATAGACAGACAGGCAGGCAGGCAGGCAGACAGACAGATAGATAGATAGATAGACAGACAGACAGACAGACAGATAGATAGATAGATAGATAGATAGATAGATAGATAGATGGATAGACAGACAGGCAGGCAGGCAGGCAGACAGACAGATAGATAGATAGATAGACAGACAGACAGACAGACAGATAGATAGATAGATAGATAGATAGATAGATAGATAGATAGATAGATAGATAGATAGATAGATAGATAGATAGATAGATGGATGGATAGATCGATGATAGAGAGAGAGAGACAGTCATATCACCTGAGGTGGGTGCCGACGTAAAACTAAACCAAACTAAACCAAACCAAACGTTAAAGTCACTTTCTGTCGTTCTCCAGCTGTTATCACAGTAAAACACAAGTTGTATAAAAGGGCGATAACTTGGTAAAGTTGCTGTCTGTCGTGCTCCAGCTATTCATCATCATCAGGTGCCCTGCCGCATGGCGTTGGCGATCATGGACTTCCATCTGTCTCTATCCCTTGCCCCGAGCATCTCCTCCACCCTCCTCGTCTTCAGTTACTCTGCAAGTCCGTCTAGCACTTTCTCCCTGGGTCTACCTGGTGTTCTCTTTCCCTCCAGTTTTCCCGTTGTGACCAGGTGCTCCAAATCCCCCTTCCTCATAAAATGGCCTATAAATGTTGCCTGTCTTTTCCTAATCTTTCTTATGAATGATCTACTTGTGTCTGCCTCCATCAAGACTGTCTCGTTTGTTTTCTTTGCTGTCCATGGAACTCTCAACATTCTTCTGAGAAACCACATCTCGGCCGCCTCAATCTTGTTCTGGCTTTGCTTGTTGACTGTCCACGCCTCACATCCGTACAAAAGTATTGGTTCTATATGAAATTCAAGTTCTCTTTTCCTAATGTTAATTGATAGGCATTTGTTGGTAAGAATGCTTGTCATCTTCTTGAATGCTGTTTTGGCTTGGCCGATCCTGCTGGCTATTTCTGAAGTGCACCTGCCGTCTGATGAAATGATCGTTCCCAGGTATTTAAACTTATCAACCTGTGTCAAGGTTGTGCCATTTGCTGTTATTTTGCATGAGGGGATTTCATGTTTTTTACTGATCACCATGACTTCATGACTCTCCAGCTATTAACACATAGTAAAATACAAGCTGTATAAAAGGGCGGTAACTCGGTAAAGTCGCTGTCTGTCGTTCTCCAGCTATTAACACATAGTAAAATACAAGCTGTATAAAAGGGCGATAACTTTGTAAAGTCGCTCTCTGTCATTCTCCAGTTATTAACACAGTAAAATACAAGGAACAGTAACTCGCTGGAGCGTTCTGTGGACTGTGCCTCACGTATACCAGTGATAGCAAACACAAATCAGGTCAGCAGCACGTGCATGGTGAATTATGCAAAGAGCACATGCGCTCATTTACACAAGTGACAAATGACGAGGGAAATAATCTTCACACCCCCCCCCCCCCCCCCCGCTCCCTTATGGAAAAAATTAACCCTTTTGACTTCCGCACCATCGCCGTCAGCATCCTGCATAGTCAATCACGCTAGCAAAGCTAGTTAAGTTTTTAGCTCTTTGACTCCCTCACCCTATCCACCAGCTTCCTGCAGGAAGCTGGTGAAAAGGGTGAGGGGGTCAAAGGGTTAAGTTTTTTGCAGTTGGTGGATAGGATGCGGGAGTCAAAGGGTTAAAAAAGGGAACGCGATAGACACATAGTTCAGTTCGATCCATGGTGTCTGTGTGCGTATTTCAGATGACAGATCGAGTGTGTCTGTCTGTGAAGATTGTGCAGCAATGTATGGGGATAAATTTCATATAGCAAGCGAGAGTTATATGTCAGACCCCGCGTTTCGGGCTCAGTGTGAAAATGTTTCAAGGAAAAAAAAGTAAGTACCATGAAGATCATAATGATTCGATTATTGTATGTTTGAAAAGAGAGGAGAGAGAGAGAGAGAGAGAGAGAGAGAGAGAGAGAGAGAGAGAGAGAGAGAGAGAGAGACAATGACAATGACAATGACAATGACAATGATGCTTTATTTTTCAACGGTAAAAGCTATTGGCTAGAAGCCATTTTTCAAACTTGCAGTTGCTAT
>CM060305.1:165094989-165097489 GCA_030674185.1 Monoplex corrugatus
CATACCTATTTTACATTTTTATGGGTTTCTGTTGTGCCCTGTGGCCAGATAACTGCAATATAAGTACAATGGCAAAGCAGAAATAGACTTAAATAGACTTAAATAAGGCAGAAATAGACTTAAATAAAGCAGACATAGACTTAAATACTAATACTTTGCACTTTCTTGGGAGCCATAATGAGGGCTAATTTGAAGAAGAAATTAATGCAAAAAAAAAAAAAAAAAAAAAAAATGCCAGCAACAACAGAGGATGATGTGCATGGCACGGGGGAGTGAGCGGGACTGGGCGGGAAGCGCCCGCCTCAGGTCCTGGCTTTGTTGCCAGACGTTCGAGATGGGAGTGAGATTCGACATGGGAGGCGAAATTTTGCCGAAATTTTCGTTCGACATGGGAAAATTCGACTTGGAATGCATTCGACTTGGGGGGTACCACTGTATTTGAAAACACCATCTAAAGTGTAAGGTCTTTTCCTTGCCCACCCCTCCCAGTCGTTCCTCCCTTTCAATAAGCTAGTGATTGTTATTGTTACTGTTGTTTAAAGCCCAGCCGACTCCGTAGAGCCATATCAGGGCTATAACCATTCAAAATATACAGAACTTCAACAGGAAAAAAAAGAGAAAAGAAAATTAAGTACACATACCAAGGTATTTGCGCACATAATCTAAGGAGAATACAAATTTAAACATAACTAAGGACACTAAAATATACATAAAAACGGGCGTAAATTACCTCAAATCGTTTCCGTGTATCTCATTTCCTTACAGCCAAAAATACACTCAATACATGTACCTAATTATTAATCCTACGAGAAAGTACGTAAGGCTTTAACGAACACATACAGGTGAATGGACCAGCAAGACAGAAAATGATAGGAAGAAATGACAGAAAGCAAAAGAACAAGGCAGAAACAAAGACAGCGACAGAAAAGAGGACATTTCTTACAGAGAATTTCCAGAAGGTGGGGATACTATTTATACTGAAAGAGCCCCCGGCATCCCCACGGGAGTAAATCTGCCCACTTCTCCCTGTCATCTCTCCTTTCCAACAGAAGTACATGCTGGTGAACCAGTCGCCCTAGAGCAACGGTTAGCCTAACAGACTACAGAATGGAAGGTTGTGGGTTCGAACCGCCTCAGTCCTGTCCAAATCATGGCGGGATTTTTCGGCCCCAACCAGCTCCTAGCAAGATTGGACTGTGGTATTGGCTCACTGGGAAGTCTAGGACAATACGTTCGAATCTTATATCCATTTCACGGATGCGTCATTGAAGGTGCTGCTCAAATCTCCTGATCAACATCGTAGGTGTCGGTATCTCTCGGGCCTGGTTGACGCCGAGAATAGGTTAAAAAAAGTAAGCGTAGAGCACAACCCTGTCATGCATTCTCAGTCCAGAATGGAACTCAATACCTTCATGATTATCGTCCCCATCATCATCATCATCATCATCATCATAGTGTTGTGAGAAATGGTCCCAAATTCTGTGGAAATGGGAGGACATGGGACAGTAAAACTGAAAGAAACACTATGTATTGTGTCCGTGTAAGTGATCATGAATGTCTACATGCGTGTAAGCGTGCCTGTACGTACATTGATAGTACGTTTACACAAAACAGCAGCAGTTCATTGTGAGAAATTGTCCCAAATTCTGTCTCAATTCATTAGCGGAGGAAATGGGAGGACATGGAACAGCAAAACAAAGAAAAAGTATGTATTAGTGTCCGTATTATTGTCATTATTGTTTAAAGCCCAGCCGACTGCGTAGAGCAATATCAGGGCTATAACCATTTCAACACTACTTCAACAGAGCAACAACAACAAAAAAAGAAAAGAAAATTGCACATATGAATGCATTTGCGCACATAATCTAAGGAGATGCGCCTGGCGTTGACCACTCCGTCCAATATATCACACAAAGGGATTCAAAAATATACCTGAATACAAATTTAAACATGACTAAGGACACTAAAGCATGCATAAAAACGGGCCTAAATTACCTTAACATGTTTCCGTATATCTCATTTCCCTAGAGCCAAAAAATGCACTTAATACATGTACTCAATTATCAATCCTCAGAGAAAGTACTTAAGACTTTATCGAACACATACAGGTGAATGGACCAGCAAGGTAGAAAAAGATAGGAAGAATGACGGAAAGCAAAGGAAATTTCTGGCACAAAATTTCAAGATGGTGGGGGATATCATTATACTGAAAGAGCCCCCGGCATCTCCACGGGGCGGGCGGGGGGGGGGGGGTTAGTAGTGTCCGATCATGAACGTGTACATGTATGCGTATAAGCGTGCCTGTACGTACATTGATAGTACGTTTACACAAAACAGCAACAGTTCTAGCAATAGTAGTAACTGTTAACGATATGAAAAAAAAAGAAAAGAAACCCTCAATAGTGATCAATTTAAAACACAAGAATTACGACTATTTTCACTGTAGAATATGAACCTCCAACGTACTCTGAAGAATGAGAAAGCATAAAGTCTACATCTG
>CM060305.1:165102489-165122489 GCA_030674185.1 Monoplex corrugatus
AAGAGTTAACAAGTACTTGGGAAACAAAGGACTTGACATGCATTTCAAACCTAGCATAGGGACTCCTTACAGGCAAAATAAAATCTAGTTGAATGAATTGATAGGCATAAAGAAGTGAAGGAGAGATTCGAGAATATGACAGACCCCTCCAAAACACAATGAAATAAATAACGCTAACACACACACACACACACACACACACAAAGACCAAACAAAAAAAGAGCAGACCTAAGGCATTTTTGTGAGTTTCGCGTACTATGAAAACGATCTTACTGTTGAAATACAAACATATTGTGGAAATCGAATGGGGGGTAGCAGGAGGAGAGGAGATAAAGCCTGGGAGGCAGATTTGAGGAATGAGAATGGTTCAGTTTAACTCCTTCACACACACACACACACACACACACACACACACACACACACACACACAAGAATCTATGTCTGTATAATATCACTTGAAGTCAAAAGGACGTTAAACGAAGGAAAGAACGACCAGAGCCTTCATGGTCGACCCCACACACACAAGTAACATACAGTCTCTCTCTCTTACTCTTAACACACTAATTCCCACTCACTCATGCTCACTCACTGTACCCACACACAATTACACATACACACTTTCTCTCTCTCTCACTCACACTCTCACTAATTCCCACTCACTTTTGCTCACTCATTGTACCCACACACAAGTACACATACACACACACTTTTCTCTCTCTCACTCACTAATTCCCACTCACTCATGCTCACTCACTGTACCCACACACAATTACACATACACACTTTCTCTCTCTCTCACTCACACTGTCACTAATTCCCACTCACTTTTGCTCACTCATTGTACCCACACACAAGTACACATACACACACACACACTCTCTCTCTCTCTCACTCACTAATTCCCACTCACTCATGCTCACTCACTGTACCCACACACAAGTACACATACACTCTTTCTCTCTCTCACTCAAACACTCTCACTAATTCCCACTCACTCATGCTCACTCACTGTACCCACACACAAGTACACATACACTCTTTCTCTCTCTCACTCAAACACTCTCACTAATTCCCACTCACTCATGCTCACTCACTGTACCCACACACAAGTACACATACACTCTTTCTTTCTCTCACTCAAACACTCTCACGAATTCCCACTCACTAACTGTACCCACACACAAGTACACATACACTCTTTCTCACTCTCATACTCTAATTTCTACTCACATATGCTCACTCACTGTACCCACACACAAGTACATGTATTATATTTTCTCTTACTCAACACTCTCACTAATTCCCACTCACTCATGCAAACTCACTGTACCCACACACAAATACACATACACTCTTCCTCTCTCTCACTCAAACGCTCTCACTAATTCCCACTCACTCATGCTCACTCACTGTACCCACACACAAGTACACATACACTCTTTCTCTCTCTCACTCAAACACCTCAATAATTCCCACTCACTCATGCTCACTCACTGTACCCACACACAAGTACACATACACTCTTTCTCTCTCTCACTCAAACACTCTCAATAATTCCCACTCACTCATGCTCACTCACTGTACCCACACACAAGTACACATACACTCTTTCTCTCTCACTCAACACTCTAATTCCCACTCACTCATGCTCACTCAATGTACACACACACAAGTACACATACACACTCTCTCTCTCTCACTCAAACACATTCACTAATTCCCACTCACTCATTGTACCCACACACAAGTACACATACACTCTTTCTTTCTCTCACTCAAACACTCTCACGAATTCCCACTCACTCATTGTAACCACACACAAGCACACATACACACACACTCTCTCTCTTTCTCTCTCTCACTCACACTCTCTCACTAATTCCCACCCACTCATGCTCACTCACTCCACTCGCCTTCACGAACAAGCCACTGGTCAATGAAGTCACCAACTGCTCAAAAAAGTTTTATTGAACTTAAATATCCAATACAGGGTCCACAACACCATTGCCACAGCTCGTACCTACTTTCACATGTACAAACAGGCATCATGATAAATCAGTACCGCTTCTCACAATGAAAGAAAAAGGAATAATATAACAAACTGACAAAAGAAATTTATTCATGATAACAAGTTTATCACGTCATACTATTTTTGTGTTTTTTTCTCTTTCACACACTCATGCTAACGATGTACAAGAAAAAAAAGAGACAGAGACAGAGACAGGAAAAGCCATCTCTGTAGATTCTTCTTTGTCAACATAAACAAATCATAGCACAATCATAACACAAGCCGAATTTTAAAAAAACAAAAAACAAAAAAACAAATGACAACACAATGGAGACAATTTCGATTTTCAGAGCAAACTTACTACTAGGGCTGAGCCAAAAAAGTCTTGTCACTTATTCTGCAAAACGAAAAAAAAAAAAAGCTAAGTTCTTCATAACGTGAAATTTTCTGCATTTCAAAGTAGTCTTCTCCTCTTCCTACATAGAATTTCAGTCCCCTCATCCTAAAGACAAATCATTTTTTACAGTCTGAATGAGATATGGTAGCACAAGCTGTGATTTCATAGCGTTTTTCCCCAAGTCCTGGATTCTTGAAAACTTCTTAACCAGCCATGTTTTGCTTCACAAAGGGAGACAATCAAACGTCGCACGGGACCAGGTCAGGACTTCCGGGTGTGTGAAGGGGGGAATCTGGATGGACTGCTTCTGTAGCCAGGTTACAATGACCTTTGACCTTACTCTTGACGGCACTTGCCTTTTCATGTAGAAGGTGAGTTTTGCTGACAGACGTACTAACATCCCCACGCTGCTTATGGATGGGCTGCATTACTTCGGACAAAATGCTTTCTGTCCTACTAGCAATGAAAAGAGATTTTTCTGGCAAAAAACCATAGTGTGTGTGTGTGTGTGTGTGTTGTGGTGTGTGTGTGTGGTGTGTGTGTGTGTGTCTGTCTGAGAGAGAGAGAGAGAGACAGAGAAGAGAGTGTGTGTGTGAGAGAGAGAGAGAGAGAGACAGACAGAGTGTGTGTGTGTGTGTGTGTGTGAGAGAGAGAGAGAGAGAGAGAGAGAGTGTGTGTGTGTGTATGTGTGTGTGTGTGTGTGTGTGTGTTGTTGACAGCTACAAAGCCTGGGTAGTTGAAGAAAATGGAGAAAAGTCTCTTTCGGCTTTGAAACTCGCGTCTCGGTACAAATAGTTTTTCGTCCGAAGCGCCCACTCACATTCTGATTGGACCGTTTGTTCAGGATGCCACAGAAGATGATCCACGTTTCGTCACTTCTGATCACACCACATAATCGTTTGGGACCCTCTGGATCACACACTCCAAACAATTATTTAGAACTCTGAACCCTCTGTTCTTATTTTCTTCTTCTTTTTTCCTCCTGTGTTAGAAGAGTTATCCATCTGGCAGCCACTTTGCTCATCTCATGATCATACCACAGGATCAGTGCAACTGTGAAACATGAAACACCGTGCGTTTCGCTACTATAATATGCGGAGGATCCTTTTCAACTACATTCTTTTCAACTACACACTGTCAGTTTAATTCTGTGTGTATCAACAGCGCAAAGGCTATAATCTCAATACAGGTTAGAAGTATTTGTTACAAACAGTTCACAACGTAAGCTCCTTCCACGCCTCGTCTGAACGTCCACATCGGTACTTGTCTTTCAAGACACTTTTTCCTCGTTTGAAACCATCAACCCACCGACATAATGCCGTATACATACATACATACAATATATATATATATATATATATTATATATATATGTACATATATAACACTTGTCTACAATTACGTTTGTTAAATTGGCATTATTAACTTCGATCAGACCGTCTCAAAAATATGAGTCTTTGAAGACATAGAATTGAGCTGCTCTTTGTTAGGGTATATTTTTCCGACGCAATGTTAGTAATCACATGAAGTCATACAATTAAACTAGTAGACACGGTGTCCATTTACTCTGTGTATATCAACAGCGCAAAGACTAATCTCAATACAGGTTAAACGTCATCATCACCATGTGCCCTGCCGCATGGCGCTGGCGATCATGGCCCTCCATACGAATTTATCCCTTCTCGCTGCAAATACATCTTCCATCCACTGCAAGTCCGTCCAGTATTTCTCCTGAGTCTCCTGATGTTCTCTTTCCCTCAGGGGTCTACCTGATGTTCTCTTTCCCTCCAGGGTCTACCTGATGTTCTCTTCCTCCAGGGTCTACCTGATGTTCTCTTTCCCTCCAGGGGTCTACCTGATGTTCTCTTTCCCTCCAGCTTTCCTGTTGTGAACAGGTGCTCTAATTTCCCTTTCCTCAAAAAATGGCCTGTACATGTTGCTAGTCTTTTCCTAATCTTCTTTATCAATGATCTTCTTGAGTCTGCCTCCATCAAGACTGTCTCGTTTGTTTTCTTTCTCGTCCATGGAACTCTCAACATTCTTCTTAAAAACTACGTTTCGGCTGCCTCAATCATGGCCAGCCAAAGCAAGAGAAGATGAGGTTAGAAGTATTTGTTATATAGTGTTCACAAAGTGCATCCTAACTGACAAGACTTGGGTCAGCCCTAGTACAAGTTTTGGATGGGGGCAGTTTAAAATCAAAACTAACCCGCAATTGTAAACAGGGACGCATTCTCAATGCTTGTATATAAACCTTGCGATTTTAGACAATGTTATACGAAGTTTCAAAATCATTTCTACAATTTTAGACATAAATTCTTAAATTCTAAAATCAACATTACAATTAAAATAGGGGAATATTCAAATTGTCACCGAAACATGCACTCATGGACAGCGGCGTTTGAAACTTTTAAATTAATCTTTTACGTTTAAACTGGGATGTTTTAGATTTTTCAATCAACCTTGCCAAACACAGACATAGATTGGGACATTTGGATCTAAAAAAAAAAGATTATACTCTGGGTCATTATGACTACAACACTTCTCAGGCCTATTCAATATTACGAATCTTGAGACTCCTTCTGACTGGAGCCAGGTAAAGATTTCACCACAAACAATGACTAAATCATTGAAAACGTATACATTTTACACACACACACACACACACACACACACACACACACACACACACACACACACACACACACACACACTCACTCACTCACACACACACTGCAATAGCATCAGTGTAAAACTTTATACATTTTTATGAAATGGAGAATAAGCTATCATCATGCAGGGTGTTCACAAACACCTCTCTCTCTCGCTCTCTCTCTCTCTCTCACACACACACACACACACACACACAGACCCACACACACAGACTCACACACACACACATACACACACACACACACACACGAAAACACTACATCAGTACATGATTGTTCAACATTAAGAACGTTTGGAGTACACAGGCTGAGTGTCAGACTGGTTTCCACAGGACACCCAACAAAACCATCTTGTATACGATGGGCCACGTAATCACGCAGGCTGTTCTCCAGGTAAGTCACCCATTTGGTTTCTGATATCAGTGATAAAAAGTCCAGTACAATAAAGCACAACTGACGACTTTTAGGTTGTTGTTTTTTTTGTCAACACCAGCAACTGTCACACACAGACATTCAGTGCTGGCTATACCCAACTAAGCACAGATTCGTGGGTGGCCAAATCATTAGTATTATAAGATCTACGACCATTTCCTCAATAATTATTATCATAGACTAACCTACAGAACATCCGTTCTCATTCAGAATGACTATGCAGTGTTCAGAGATGACACTGGATCCGAACATAAACCAACAGACACACCCTAATGGTATATATGGATCTGAAAATAAAGCAACAGACAAACCCTGACGATATATTTTGTACACTACGTTGCAGTTAGCATGTTTGCATATATTTTACCTGTCACTGATGTTGCAAATGTGTCTGGGTTTTGACTGCGAGTGTGGTGACTGAGTTTATCTTCATACTGATACAACACTGCTATTTTGTGTGCCAAAACAAACTGCATAAAAACAAATGAAAGGACAGAAGAATACAATCAAGCAAACAACTGAACCAACAAACACACAAAGAACTGTTCATTTTTACTGGAAATAACTAATTTATAGGACAATTGTTTTGTTTGAGGCAATGACATATTATCTGAGGCAATGATAAATCATTTGAGGCAATCATAACTGATGATCAGTAAAGAGTACACAGCTTGTACATCTACGTGAGAAAAACAAGAGAACAGAATGGGGAATATGATAAAAATGAGAAGAAACATATGGTGAAATTAATAATGATACACGTCTCAAACCCTCAACACACCTTTTTGCTCCTTTAGAAAGGCATCTACACCACGATTGCAAAAAGGAATTCCACAGCCGAGTCCTCTGCATTGCATTTGTGGTCTCTTGTGTCCAAATTCTCACGTCCTGATCTAAGAAAATGGTGTCCAATGTCTGTCATACACGCTGCATTATATCTGTAGTAAGCAACTAATAACATCAGCATATTGATACATCGTGTTAGCTGAAACTCGTACTTTCTTCCACACACATGAATTGATCTGTTATCAGTTTATGTCCTCCTAGCTCATGCTGATGATGCTTCATGAAGTTGGACATGTCCAGACATACTACATACAGGGTGTGGTAGCAAGTCAGTAAGTTGAATCATTGCAGGATAAGGTTTAATCAATCCATTTCTGCAATAAACATTCGGTTTAAATTGATGATGCACAGTTTGTTTGTGGTCAATAAGTACAGCATTGGACTGGCATTCTAGTACATTTAGCACATCATGTACCATAACTCACGCTTCATGTTTCATGGGTTTCCATGCCAGAAGTATTCATTCCTTGACATGACGTTTGGAACACAACTGAAATTTAGCCTGATAAACCATTTGCCTTAAAGCACTATAATATAATACACAACATACACCAATCCATTGGAACACCAATCCATGGGAACAGCACATGTTCTAAATTTGAATACAAATCATCTCCCATTTTACAGCAAAGTTTCCAGGAGGCGCGATTCACTGTGGTTATAGTACAAGGTAGACTCATATCGGAAATAAAAACTCACTTTGCACTTGAGAACAAGGGGTAAAATGCACTTTTCACATTCGACTTGACCAGTGTGCACACCATAATGCATCCCGGTAGCGAGTGCCAGTCATGGCACCATCAGTTTCACATCTGGTTTTCATAGAAGACACCCACAACACCACAAAGTAAAAGCATCTTGTCAGGACTGGTTGTTTATAATTTTTGTTTTCACAACACGGTTTGAAAAGCTCAGGTGCTGCCATTGCTAAATGCAAACAACAGCTACTGGATAAACGGCCTGTCTAAGCTCTGAAGAGAAGTAGGAGAAAATGTTCTGTGGAAAATGCTTCTTTTGATTGTGTTGAACCATTCTGTTGTAACAAATCTACCACACATTGTGCCCTGGCTTCCATCTCCTGACTCAGAATGGAACGTCTTCTACAATCGCACTGTGGTTTTGAAATGCAATAAATCCCAAGAAACATGCAAAATTGCAAGGTCCAAGTTGCTTCACTGTTGTTGTTTTTTAATCCAAAGCCTGGCGGCTGACATGCCTGTTTAAATTCGATCAAGCGCCAAAAAACACCAAATCAATACAAAACACCATCTATACAAGTTGTGGTCATGGACAACAAACTGTTTCAGCGCTTGCTGATACTCAAGTCCAGCACTTCTCCAGATCCTGCGGAAGGTGGGGAGGAGTGTGAGGTGGAGGAAGAGGAGGCGGTAGCACTGGCAGAAGAAGAAGCACTGCGTCCTGCCGTGTGAGCTGTCCTGGAGTTGGCGCCAAGAGCAGCGTGCACCAGGTGCTTAGAGGCCTCATCACTCAGTCCGTACAGCTGAGACAGGTGGGCGCTGTCCATGGAGGGAGGGGGCAGGGGGTGGGGCAAGCGTGATGACCACATCCCGTGGGCGGCCAGGGGAGAGACAGGATGGGGACAGGCAGGTTGAAGGGGTTCAGTGAGGGAGGGGTGTGAGAACTGCTCCCACTTTTACTGCTGGTGCTGCTGCTGCTGCTGCTGCCGTTCACTTTGGTGTGGCTGGGTCGGGGTTTGCTTGACGGAGGGTTGAGAGGAGGGGGAGGATAGCTGCCGGTCAGGCTGGTGCGGGGCTTCTTGGCGTCGCTGTGGGCTTTCTGAGGCTGTTCCACTGCCCCCACCGCGGAAAGGGCCAGTCCTGCTGTCAGAGCGTCATAGGGCCGCTTGGCCATGTCCCGCTGAAACTGCAGGTGAGCGGCGTCCAACTTGCGCTGCTGCTCCTGCATCATCTGGAGATGCTTCATCTTGTAGTGCTGTTGCTGTTCTTGAAGCCTCTGCTGGCTGTGCTTCCGTTCCAAATGCTCCTGGCGTTGCTTCTGCTGTTCCCTCTCTCTCTCCCTTTCTCGATCGCGTTCCCGCTTTTGTTGCTGCTCGCGCTCGCGTTGCTTCTGCTGTTGCTTTTGTTTTTCCAGCTCCAGCTCCTTCTCCCGGGCTTGCTGCTGCAACTGCTGCTGCTGAGCTGCAAGGAGATGCTGGTGGGCCAGGGAGTGGAACGGGTTGAGGATATCAGCGCGTGGCGGCCAAGGCATCAGCGCCGACAGGGCGGCCATCTGGTAGTCACGTTCAGCTTTGCTATGGGCCGACATGGAGGCCGACAGTTTCTGCATCTCCATCATCTTCTGGATGTAGCTGGCCTGCTGTAGGGCCGCCTCGTTCTGCGCCATGTGGAAGGCCATCAGCTGGGCGTGGCTGACCTCACTAGGGGTCATGGCCCTGCTCATGGCCTGCTGCAGGGACAACGCCAGCTGCTCCTGCTGACGGGCGTAGGCTGAAGAGGCGCTGCCAGACAGCAGGGAGGGGGCACCAGCCAGGGAGGACGAGGACAGCGACAGCATGGAGGGCAGGGAGGAGGAGGAGAGGGACAGCATGGAGGGGATGGTGGTGGACACGGACGTGGTGGCGGAGGGCCGGCTGGACGACAACACTGACGGCGGAGCAGAGGAGGACGACTGATGGGATGACGACAGCGACAACGACGACGACGACAAGGGCCGGCTGGGTTTGGTGGAAGGGACGCTACTGCTGGTGGTGTGAGACGGCATGGAGGAGGCAAACGACGACAACAAGGAGGACCCAGGGTACTGTGACGGAATTGACGACGTGGTCGACGACAAGGACGGCCAGGTGGGCGCAGGCTTGCGACTGTGGTGAACAGGAGACGGAGACTGGTGTTGTCTGGAGGGAGAATGGTGTTGGCGGATGATTGCCGGCTGCTGGTGCAGCGGCTGTGGTTGTGGCTGTGGCTGGGACTGGGGCGGCGGTTGTGGCTGTGGATGCTGCTGGTGTGGTGGTGGTGGTTGCTGGAGCTGTGGCTGCTGTTGGTGCGGGTGTAGGGGAGCCAGGTGTGGAGAGGCGTGACGGGCGGGGACAGGGGGTGGCGGGGTAAAGCTGGGTCCTGTGGACACCTTGTCCTCTGGTGGGGTGACTAAGGGGGGAAGCAAGAAAGCAGGTTTGGGGACGGGTGGTGGAGGGGGGGACGCTCTCTGTTCCGGGCTCTCCTCCTTCTCCCCATCCCCTGTCAGCACTTGTTTCTCTTTGGTCACGCGCAGGTTGTCGATGATGTTGCTCAGTCTGGATAATTTGTTGCTGAAATCAGAAAACAACAAACTCTTACCACCAAGCAAATCAATACTTCAAAACATGTTATGTCACTGTTTTTAAAGCCCAGCCGACTACGAAGAGCCATGTCAGTGCTGTAACTGTTTCAAAACACACATAACACTTCAACAGGAAAGAAAAAAAGAAAAGAAAATCAAGTACACATACAATGCATTCGCGCACATCGTCTATGGGCATGCCCCTGGCGTTGACCATTCCGTCCCATTTATCGCACAGGGGGTTAAACAACACACCTGAATACAAATCTAAGCATACCTCAGGACACCAAAACATATATAAAAACAGGCATAAATTTTCTAAAACTGCTTCCGCATATCTCACCTCCCCGGAGCCAAAAATGCATTTAATACATGCACCCAATTATAAATCCTAAGGGAAAAAGTACGTATGACTTTATCGAACACATGTAGGTGAATGATCGAACAAGGCAGAAAATGATAGGTAGAAATAACAGAAAGCAAAGGAACAAAGCAGAAACAAAGAGAGTGACAGAAAAGAGGAAATCGCTAGCACAGAATTTCCAGAAGGTGGGGATACTACTTATACTGAAAGAGCCCCCCAGCATCCCCACGGGGGGGGGGGGGGGGGGGTGACTTCAAGTGAAGGAAAAGATCCAAAGTAAGTAACAAAACCCAGCGGTCCATGACCTTCAGACAGCCATTTGAATGGACGACATTATAGAAGAAACAAAAGCAAAACTTTTCACACAAGTGAACATTTCACGATTATATTCTGATGAAAGGTAAATAAGCATAATTTTAGGTTATGCCGCTAAGATGATGCGTCATCCAAGCACATACAACTAATGATAGTCGCCAACTTTATCAAGCCAACGTAAAATCCCCCCCCCCCCCACCCCCTTCTCGAACAAAAAAGCGCATACTAGATATTCACTTTTTCCCTTCGAATGTCTCTCTCTCACACACACACACACACACACACACACACTCTCTCTCTCTCTCTCTATATATATATATATATATATATATATATATTATATATATAATGTATATACACATATGTATCTATATCTATCTATCTATATATATCTATCTATCTATCTATCTACCTGCCTTCAGATATAGATAGATTGTGTGCATGTATGTATACATATGTTAATAGATAGATAGATAGATAGATAGATAGATAGATAGATAGATAGATAGTTAGATAGATAGATAGACAGACGAACGACGATAGATAGATAGATAGCTAGATAGATAGATATCCCTCTCTTGCCTCAGTGCTACGAAGAAAACTCTTCCGCAATACAGAATATACACAGATGTGTCTGTGCTGCGAAGACTCAAAAACAGACAACAGTTACTGAGAAGCTTGATAACTTGGGGAACATGGACATCTCGGACAAGAAGTGCTAAAATAATCAATATCAGCCAAGTCCCCGACAATGTTTTCACCAAGGTTACAGGAAGAAAAGCAGAGACCTTTTCATTAACCTAAGTGTTTGATGGAT
Source organism: Monoplex corrugatus (assembly GCA_030674185.1). Classification (NCBI taxonomy): domain Eukaryota; kingdom Metazoa; phylum Mollusca; class Gastropoda; order Littorinimorpha; family Ranellidae; genus Monoplex; species Monoplex corrugatus. Next base: position 165,113,637 of record CM060305.1, read on the forward strand.
CAGTCGTAAGTCCATATCCATTTTGTCAGGAAGACCTTCCATCAACGTCTTAACCCTTTCACTCCCGCACGCTATCTACCAACTGCAAAAATTTAACCCTTTGACTCCCTCGCCCTATCCACCAGCTTCCTGCCTTTGACTCCCTCGCCCTCTCCACCAGCTTCCTGCAGGAAGCTGGTGGAGAGGGCGAGGGAGTCAAAGGATTATGTTTTTGCTTTGCTAGCATGGTTGACAGTGCAGGATGCTGGTGGACAGGGTGCGGGAGTCAAAGGGTTAATAATAACCGTCTGTAGCTACGCTAGCAACAGTTTCCAACGTCAAAGAAACTCACGTATAGTCAGTCCTTAATGACTGCGTGGGAAAATAAAGATCAGGATTCAACACAGAAAAATCAAGGCTGTTGAATAGCTTTATTCCACCTCACACTGTGATACTTTATTGATTGCCTTCCCATGCTGGTGGTGTTTCCTACTGAATGCTTTCCGATGTTGGTTGTTATAATTGTTACTAGTAATAAGGTAGACTCAAACAATGTCAAAGACAGTTGCGTAATTCGTGATGGTTGTGTTGTGTGTGTGTGTGGTGTGTGTGTGTGTGTGTGTGTGTGTGTGTGTGTGTGTGTGTGTGTGTGTGTGTGTGGGTGTGTGTGTGTGTGTGTGTGTGTGTGTGTGTGTGTGTGTGTGTGTGTGTGTGTGTGTGAGAGAGAGAGAGAGAGAGAGAGTGTGTGTGTGTGTGCGAGTGTATGTGTGTGTGGTTTTTTTTGTTTTCGTGGGCCTCTCTCTCTCTCTCCTCTCTCTCTCTCTCTCTCTCCTCTCTCTCTCTCTCTCCTCTCTCTCTCTCTTATCTGGGGTGGAGGATGAGTTCAGGGAGTTGGGATGATTTAGATGATAAAATGTACTGATGGGCGGATGGATTCTAGTGTTGTGCTGTTCAGGGGATGAGTGGGGGTGGGAGTGGGGGGGTATGATGTGGTTGTGTAGGACACTGGTGAGGTCAGTTCATGTTGTGGGGCTAGATGTATTTTCATCCATTTCCGCGTTTGTTTGTTTGTTTGGCTGCTGTTGTTGTTGTTGCCGGTGGGGTTGTTGTTCTTTTGTTGTTTTTGTTGTTGGAGATTAGTGATGACGATATAGTATATTTCTCTAGAATGTAGTCAAGATTGTTCCAGTGATAAACTGATAGAGAGACATATAACCCATACGCTCAGTATGACTCACGACCTCGCCAGTGCCCAGGGCTTATATGCCGGCTTATGGCTTACGTCACATCATTTTGGATCTTCTCCATCACATAGCAACTGTGGCGACAGTGCAGATAGCGAAGAAAATATATCGACTAGGCAAAACATTGGCTAGGTAGGACTTCAGGACCTGGTCAGCTCATGGGTTTATGTGCAAACTTAAGGCTTGTGCCATGATCACCGTACGCATGGCACCTGTGACGTTAGTGCATATGGAATTAGTTCCAAGCGCAGAGACGTCGTCTTAAGTAACTGAAACAGTTCATATTTATGGAATCGGACTATATGCCAGAGCGGACACTGCTTTCTTGAAAAACAGATTGAAACTGTATTATTCGGAATCCGTTCTCACTTGTGGTAGGTCATCGAGTCATGTTTGTATATTCGCGGAAAAGAAACTCGGAGTAAAACAGAGAAAAGCCAACCTTCGATACTGTAAAGATCTCACTACTCAAAAAAAAAAAAAAAAAGAAAAAGATCACAACGGTAACCTAAATGTCATATTTATCGTCCTGAAGTGAAGAATACAACGCCAGGTACTGCTTTCCCGTTAGACAACTAGACGGGGTTTTTTTCTTCTTCTTCTTTCGACACTGACTAGCTCTCATCCAGAATAGGCGTACTTCTGCAGTAAAAGCCAGGCACGAACACACTAAATGATCTCCCATCACTGTGTATACATGAAGGCTTTTCTTAAAGGATCGTTTCACTTAGGGAGATTACCTTTGTGCTCATCATCTTTTTTTTTTCTTTTTTTTTTGTGTCCCATTTTTCTACGCCACCTTAATGGCCACACAAGCTGGCACAGTTTAGTTTAGTTTTGTTTTTTTCACAATGCGATGACGATGGTGTCGATGAGGATGAAAATCATGATGCTATGGAGTTCCATCTAGGATTGAGACTGCGTGACAGGGCTGTACTCAATGCTTACTAGTATCATATACCCTGGCGTCAACCAGGCCCGAGAGATACAGACACCTGCGGTGCTGGTCAAAGATTTAAGCAACACCCTCAATGACGTATCCGTGAAGTGGATGAGACTCGACAGTGTGGTGATCCCAGTCTTCCCAACGAGCCCATAACACGCCCAACTCTGGGTAGGAGCCGGTTAGAGCCAAAAAATCCCACAATGATATATTTCTGAAGGGACTGATGAGGATTCGAACCCACAACCTTCCAACTCGGTAGTCCGTTGCATTAACCACTACACCACGGCGACTGGCTGTATACATAAAGACTTGATTGTATTGCTCCTGTATGATGACAGCAGATATATGTCAACTCCTGCAATGACTTTATTTAGGACCCCGCCCCACCCCCCCACTCTTTATCCTACTCCCCTATGTCTTTACAAGCACTGGAGTTTATCTTAAGTTTCTTTATGGTTTCCTGTACATTCCGATTTTTCTGTCTTACTCTCATCATTATTCTCTTTCTCATATTTCTGTCTTTCGATCCAGCAACAGCCTGCCTTTTCCATTAACTTTCTGATGAACAATTTCATCTGCTGTTCATACTGTACGCTTTCGGCAGATCTGCTTTCCTTGGCGCCTGGGCAACCAGAAATGAAGACAATGTCATGTCAAATTATTTAGATGAATGCCTGTTCCTATTACATGTTTCCCCGTTTATACACTGTTCTTGTCTTGTTTTTCATTCTTGTGTGTGTGTGTGTGTGTGTGTGTGTGTGTGTGTGTATGTGTGTGTGTGTGTGAGTGTGTCGTGTGTGTGTAGTGTGTGTGTGTGTGTGTATGTGTTGTTGTATGTGTGTGATGTGTTGTGTTTGTGTGTGTGTATGTGTGTGTGTGTATGTGTGTGTGTGTGTGTTGTGTGTGTGTATGTGTGTGTGTGTGTGTGTGTGTATGTGTGTGTGTGTGGTGTGTGTGTGTGTGTGTTGTGTGTTGTGTATGTGTGTGTGTGTGTATGTGTGTGTATGTGTGTGTGTATGGTGTGTGTGTGTTGTGTGTATGTGTTGTGTATGTGTGTGTGTGTTGTGTGTGGTGTGTGTGAGAGAGAGAGGGGAAAGAGAGAGAGAGAGAGAGACAGACAGACAGACAGACAGAGACAGAGACAGAGCGAGTGACAGACAGAGAGAGAGAGAGAGAGAGAGAGAGATACAATTTTTCTTGTAAATTAAATAGGCACGAAATGGTATGACATTAGGAACATCTGGGTTTTATGAGTATAACAAGGCCAGTTTTACTGGCTTTCAATTCTTCTGACAAGTCATGATGAGTTTTTGAAAAATACACTTTAACAGGGGACTGAGGTCGTTTGGCTTTCACGTGTTTAGTCCGACAGCCTTGCAGAGGACCCTGTGTCAGCACGGTTATACAAATCAAGACACACCGGAATAGGAGTCTGTGGTCCTCAATGATTCTGAGATACACATATGCTGTATGCGTTGTATTTCATGATCGTTGTATTTCCACTGTATGCGTTGTATTTCCACTGTATTCGTTGTATTTCCACTGTATGCGTTGTATTTCCACTGTATGCGTTGTATTTCCACTGTATTCGTTGTATTTCCACTGTATGCGTTGTATTTCCACTGTATCGTTGTATTTCCACTGTATGCGTTGTATTTCCACTGTATTCGTTGTATTTCCACTGTATTGATTCGTTTTTTTATTTCCACTGTATCGTTGTATTTCCACTGTATCGTTGTATTTCCACTGTATTCGTTGTATTTCCACTGTATTGTTGTATTTCCACTGTATGCGTTGTATTTCCACTGACTACAGGGGATAGTAGGCGAGAGGTTTTCCCCGTGGGGATGCCGGAGGCTCCATCAGTATACATAGTATCCCCATCTTCTAGAAATTCTGTGCGAGACTTTCCTCTTTCCTGTCACCCTGTTTCTGCCTTGTTGCTTTGCTTTCTGTCATTTCTTCCTATCATTTTCTACCTTCCTGGTCCATTCATCTGCATGTGTTTGATAAAGTCTTACGTAGTTTCTCTTAGGATTGATAATTGGGTACATTGTATTAAGTGCATTTCTGGCTCTAGGGAAATGACAGGCCCAAGCATCGACTTTCTATTAATCAAGTGCTAGCTTCGTTAGACAGGACACGCTGTCCGTAAGGAATGCAACCTCATTCCAAATATGTTCTGTAGGAAGAGTTGAAGGAGGGACATATCGTGGCCATGGAAGTCCACTGAAGCAGTACGAACTATACAGATACTCTGGCGGCCAACCTCATCAGGTGCGGCATCAACACGACGTCCTGGGAAAACATTGTCCACAACACAGCACGGTGGCGGCAGCACTGCACGTACAGCACAGTTACATATGAATAGTGCAGAAGTGCAGTTATTCAGCAGAAGAGTGACTGACGTAATCAGACCATCAAACTGACAAGAAAGTTCAATGATAACAAATCATGTCATGAAAACCTACTTCGTTTCAGTTCATCGAAATACAGACGGGTGTCTTTTCTCTTCAGGGACGGGGAAGATAAAGCAGTGAACAGGAGGAGATAAAGATCATCATCATTATCACCATTTGCCCTGCCGCATGGCGTTGACGATCGTGGCCCTCCACACGAATCTATCCCCTGTCACTGCAAGTACACCTCCCACCCTCTCTGTCTTCAGCCACTCTGAAAGTCCAAGATTTTCTCCCTGGGTCTACCCGGTGTTCTCTTTCCCTCCAGCTTTCCTGTTGTGACCAGATGCTCTAATTCTCTTTCCTCATAAAATGGTCTATAAATGTTGCTTACATCCTGTGTCTTCAAGATAAAGATCATCATCAGATAACACTGGTCTTGAGAAAAGTTGAAGTCGCTTCAACTCTTCCTTCACTCCCTCACAACTGTTCAGATTACCGGCAACATCTACCTGTTCACTCCTGTCACACCGTCACGTAAACTTAAGTTTCTGTCTCAGTTTCAGTTTCTCAAGGTAACGTTTCCGTACCCGAAATGAGTTCCATATGCATTTACGTTATTGATATGATGTAGTGGAGAAGATCCAAACCATCATGGCTCAAGCCTCAAGTCTGCGCGTAAGCACTATGCTAAACTCCAGGTAAACTTAACCATACAATCACCTGTTATCACTCCTGTAACTTTTGATTGACATATCACGAGCATCGCCACGGCTCCTTCGGTCTGTCTCGATCCGGAAATGAAGACAGCATAGAAAGATGCACAATCTGCGAACCGAATCACTTCCACCTCCACTTCCATTTTTCACCGATGAAATCGGTCCCACACTGAGCACATTCATACGTCTGACATCTCAACAACAGAGTATTTCCCCCAGAAATTCCCGGCTTACCCTATCAAACATCAGAGCTGGGCAGTGGAAGTGGAGCTTTGTGGAGGATGTGGGAATTACCAGCATTACGAAGAGGATGTCCAACCTTGCCCCAGGATTGACTCTGACCTCAGCATGACTTCAGAATGCACAGGTTGGAAACGAGGAGGACGAAGATACGGGAGAGAAAGAAGAAGTGACAGAGGAGGATGGCTTTTCCTCTCTCAAGACCTCCCCCCCCCCCCCCTTTCTTCATTCTCTCTGTCGATACAAAGGAAAACTGTTTCGTCCTCTAACGACAAAACAGTGGAGTTGCCTCTCTGCCATAAAGATCGTAAAAAACGTCAATAAATATTGAGAAGCTGACCTTGTAATGTGAACAATCCAAACAAGAAGTACTAACTTACGATTAGAAATCAGACCGCTGACTACATTTTCGCCAAAGATGCAGGAAGAAGAGACGTTTTCATCAACTTAAAGAGAGGTGAGACATTCTCACCAACCTGAATGGCTCCCACATCCAGTGTCTCCAGGCAAACCTTCCACAAACGTTATAATAAGACGTCTGTAGCTGGGCCAATAGCAGTTTCTGGAGGCAAACAAATCTCACTTTTACCGTGCAGTTATCCTCAATTAACTATTGCTTTATAAATGTAACACTAGCATTCCAGAAAAAAAAAAAACACCATCCAATTTTTAAGAGAATCAGAAAATCAAGCATAATCGTTCAAATTCAAAATGAAAAAGAAATATGATCATTCGATTTAAAAACAATCATACTCATGAGCTGCAGATCCAATCCACATTTTGATGCTTTGCTTTCCCATATCGTTGTAACAAGCAACATAGCTGTATAATACACGCACACCTATTCTAAGGAGCATGTCAGTAGGTGAAGTCAACTCAACTGTACAGTATAGTTTATGAAACTCGTGGACAAGAGACGGGGAGGAGAGGGGGAGCAGTGGGAACGAAGACAAACTTCGACTCAGGCAAGACCACACTTAGAACAGACTATGTGAGGTACTGAGTTGTCAGTTAGACCACTAGAATTTTTTTCTTTCCACACTGACAAGCTCTCATACACCTTTCCACACTGACTAGCTCCCATCCACCTTTCCACACTGACTAGCTCCCATACACCTTTCCACACTGATGTCCATCACTTCACATGACTCCCATACACCTTCCACACTGACTAGCTTCCACACCTTCCACACTGACTAGCTCCCCCGTAAACTTTTCCACACTGACTAGACCTTTCCACACTGACTAGCTCCCGTAAACTTTTCAACACTGATTAGTTCCCATACACCTTTCCACACTGACTAGCTTCCATACACCTTTCCACACTGACTAGCTTCCATACACCTTTCCACACTGACTAGCTTCCATACACCTTTCCACACTGACTAGCTCCATACACCTTTCCACACTGACTAGCTCCCATCCACCTTTCCACACTGACTAGTTCCCATCCACCTTTCCACACTGACTAGCTCCCATACACCTTTCCACACTGACTAGCTCCCATACAACTTTCCACACTGACTAGCTCTCATACACCTTTCCACACTGACTAGCTCCCATAACTTTCCACACTGACTAGACCTTTCCACACTGACTAGCTCCCGTAAACTTTCCCACTGACTAGTTCCCATACACCTTTCCACACTGACTAGCTTCCATCACCTTTCCACACTGACTAGCTCCCGAACTTCCCACCTGACAGTTCCTACCTTTCACACTGACTAGCTCCCATACACCTTTCCACACTGACTAGCTCCCATCCACCTTTCCACACTGACTAGTTCCCATACACCTTTCCACACTGACTAGCTCCCATACACCTTTCCACACTGACTAGCCCCATCAATCTTTCCACACTGACTAGCTTCCCATCCACCTTTCCACACTGACTAGTCCCATCCACCTTCCACACTGACACTCCATACACCTTTCCACTTTGACTAGTCCCTAACTTTCCACACTGACTAGCTCCCATACACCTTTCCACACTGACTAGTCCCATCACCTTTCCACACTGACTAGCTCCATACAATTTCCACACTGACTACTCCATAACATTCCACACTGACTAGCCCCGTACACCTTCACACTGACATCCGTACACCTTTCACACGACAGCTCCCATCCACTTCCATACTGACTAGCTCCCATCCACATTTCCACACTGACTAGCTCCCATACACCTTTCCACACTGACTAGCTCCCATCCACCTTTCCACACTGACTAGTTCCCATCACCTTTCCACACTGACTAGGCCCCATACATCTTTCCACACTGACTAGCCCCATCACCTTTCCACACTGACAAGCTCCCACCACCTTTCCACACTGACTAGGCCCCATACATCTTTCCCACACTGACTAGGCCCCATCCACCTTTCCACACTGACAAGCTCCCATCCACCTTTCCACACTGACTAGCTCCCATCCACCTTTCCACACTGACTAGCTCCCACACACCTTTCCACACTGACTAGCTCCATACACCTTCCACACTGACTAGCTCCCATCCACCTTTCCACTGACTAGCTCCCACACACCTTTCCACACTGACTAGCTCCCATACACCTTTCCACACTGACTAGCTCCCATACCACCTTTCCACACTGACTAGCTCCCATCCACCTTTCCACACTGAGTTGAACCCATCCACCTTTCCACACTGACTAGCTCCCATCCACCTTTCCACACTGACTAGCTCCCATCCACCTTTCCACATGACTAGCCCATCCACTTCACATGACTACTCCAACACATACCTCTTAGAAGGTCTGTGGGTCTCACCCATACTAAGCGTACTTTCTGCTTTCAAGCGCAGGCAGGCACAAACACACCGACTGTCTCTCATCACTGGGTGCAGACGCAGACCTGGGAATGTTGCTCATCTTGACTGATAACAGCAGATGTCTGAAGCCACCCGCAAACTGAAAATACAGCTCTCTCACCTTCGTCCTTGGTGCTACAGGAACTTTCTCCTTGGTTTCTTCGCTTCTGTCAGCTCCTATTAATGTTGTTCTTCTGTCTTCCTCTCATCGTTGTGTGTTTGCCTGCATATTGTGTCTGTCTTTCATCCTTGCCTTTCCCATTAAACTTCTGCTTTGCTTGATATCTTTCTGTTCTGTCTCTGATACTTGTCTTTATTGATCTGTTGTTGTTTTTTTTCTTCTTTTTTTTCTGTCTTTCTTTTCTTATGGCGCGTGGACGATGAGAATTCAAGAAACTGTCTTGTGAATTACTTGCTCTGTATGTCTGTTTCTATTTCACGTTTCCATTTTTATACCGTTGTGTGTGTGTGTGTGTGTGTGTGTGTGTGTGTTGTGTGT
>CM060305.1:165124989-165142489 GCA_030674185.1 Monoplex corrugatus
TATCAGGTGAGTCACTGTCTTGAAGTTGGGTGTCATCAGCATAGAAGTGGTGTTTTATAGAATGGGAGTTGGTGATGGTGGACAGGGGGGAGGTGTAAAGAGTGAAAAGAACAGGGCCAAGGACAGATCCTTGTGGAACACCACAGGTCAGGTATGCAGGTTGAGAGTAAGTGCCATTGATGAGAACGGTTTGTTTTCTGTTTGATAGGTATGAAGTGAACCAAGACAGAGCAATGTCAGAGATGCCAAAAGTATGATGAAGTCTAGAAAGGAGAATACCATGATCAATGGTATCAAAGGCTGCAGACAGATCAAGGAGTGTGAGGAGAGAGACTTTGCCAGTATCAGTTGCAAGGAGGAGATTGTTGAGAATGTGTAGTAGGGCAGTTTCAGTGCTATGGCACTGGCGGTAGGCTGACTGGAAAGGATTGAGGAGATTGTTGGCAGACAGGTGAGAGTTCAGCTGGTTGAGGACGACTTTTTCAAGGAGTTTTGACAAGAAAGAGAGATTAGAGATAGGCCGGTAATTTTTCAGTTCATTTGGATCTAAATTGTGTTTCTTGAGGAGCAAACAAAGACACACACAATCTCAAAATGAAACCGATTCACTCCCCCATCCTGTTCCATTTGAAAGATTCTATCGCTGAAGTCTTGTCTCCCACTAAGCACATTCGTCTGTTTCCAACATCCACGACCACAGACAGAAACATCCCCCACAAATTCCCGGCTTTCCGTATCAAAACTATCAGATATGGGGCAGTACAAGCGGAGGAGATGGGGATTACCAGCGTTACCGAAAAGGATAATTCATCTTAACACAGGATTTGACTCTGGTTTGAACATTACATGAGAATGCACAGAAAGGAAAGAAGGAGAAGAGGTCGTGGAGAACGAGGAGAAGGAGAAAGAGAAGAGGAAGAAGTAACAGAAGAGGAGGAGGAGAAGATAACCTTTGCTACCAATACTACGTATACGGCATTATTCCCCTTATTACAGAGGAGGAGGATATAACCCTCGCTACCAATACTACATCATCCAATATTATATTATATATCAAGAGAACTGACAAAAGCATCGGTATCTCACAATGCAACTAAAATTATTTAAGGCTTCTTTGAGCAATTTTTATAGCTAGTCCTCGTATACTCTGAGAGTGGTAGGACTTCAAAATCTATTGTTCCCCGTATTACAAACAGAGGAGGAGAAGATAACCCTCGCTACCAATACTACGTATACGGCATTGTTCCCCGTATTGCAAACAGAGGAAGAGAAGATAACCCTCGCTACCAATTCTACGTATACGGCATTGTTCCCCGTATTACAGTCGATGTCAACTGGTGTATCTCCATTTAGGTAGTCGCGGGTGTCATGGCGGGTGGTAGATGGCGAATGGCCTTCAGATATACAAAGGTTAGCCGCGATATAAGCCAGGCTTCATGAATGATCAAGCTGTCCCAGACAGAATGGCGCTGGCTTCCATCAAGACGGGGCGGGCAGTACTCGGCTACTGTTTGAGCAACAGAGTGCGTGTCCCAGTAGCTCAGTTGGTTTGAGCGTCGGATTCACAAGCTACTGGTTGTGGGTTCGAATCCTGGGGTGCACTGCATTAAAACTGACTTTCTCACCGTCCCATCTTAACATCATTGTTGTTCTGGTGGTGTCGGTATAGAATCAGATAGGTCCCACTTCCCCACTTCCCTGGGATGGTTATCCCCGTCGGCCATATCACCTGAGATGGGGGTGTCGACGTAAAAACTGAACCAAATCAATCAATCAATCAATCAGCAAGAGGATTTGACTATTGTTTGAGCATGAGATAGACTATTGTTTGAGCATAAGCATGACTATTGTTTGAGCATGAGAATGACTATTGTTTGAGCATGACGATTGTTTGAACATGAGAATGACTGTATTGTTTGAGCATAAGAACGACTATTGTTTGAGCATGAGAATGACTATTGTATCAGCATGAAAATGACTATTGTTCAGCATGAGGATTTGACCGTTGCTCAAGCATGAGGATTTGACTATTGTTTGAGCATGAGAATGACTACAGTTTGAGCATGAGAATGACTACTGTCTGAGCATGAGAATGACTATTGTTTGAGCATGACGATTTGACTATTGCTTGAGCATAAGAATGACTATATCGTTTGAGCATGAGAATGAATATTGTTTGAGCATGAGAATGACTACTGTTTGAGCATGACTACTGTTTGAGTATGAGAATGACTACTGTTTGAACATGAGAATGACACAGCATGAGAATGACTTCTGTTTAAGCATGAGGATGACTATTGTTTGAGCATGAGGATGACTACTGTTTGAGCATGAGAATGACTATTGTTTGAGCATGAGAATGACTATTGTTTGAGCCTAGGATGACTATTGTTTGAGCATGAGAATGACTACTGTTTGAGCCTAGAATGACTATTTGAGCATGAGGATGACTACTGTTTGAGCATGAGAATGACTACTGTTTGAGCATGAGAATGACTACTGTTTGAGCATGAGAATGACTACTGTTTGAGCATGAGAAAGACTATTGTTTGAGCATGAGAATGACTACTGTTCAAGCATGAGGATTTGACTACTGTTTGAGCATGAGAATGACTACTGTTCAAGCATGAGAATGACTACTGTTTCAGCATGAGAATGACTACTGTTCAGCATGAGAATGACTACTATTCAAGCATGAGAATGACTACTGTTTCAGCATGAGAATGACTACTGTTTAAGCATGAGGATTTAACTACTGTTTGAGCATGAGAATGACTACTGTTTGAGCATGAGAATGACTACTGTTTGAGCATGAAGATTTGACTACCGTTTGAGCCTGACCTCAGAATGCAGAAGAAGGCGGAGAAAGAAAAGGGAGAGACGAAGAATTAAAACGGGAGGAGGAAGCTGATACATCCTTGCTATCAATTCTATATAGAGAGTTCTATACCGCATACGGTATTGTTCACCGAGTTGTTATTGAAAGAATTTGTCAAGTTTGCCTATATAGCCAGTAGTGGTTGTTTTTATTATTTTTTTTTTATTGTTATTATTATTACTATTACTAGATTCTATAGATTACTTGCTTTGCGTCATGGGTCATTTGCTGGTTTGGTGTACACACCAACTACTACACGTCAAATATTACTATCCTTGAGTTGATTACAAGTGAGGACAGTATGGTTTTAATATTCATGTTGTTTATAGCCCATCCAACAGAACCACCATGTCAGGGTGCACGAAATGGCTTCACGACGACACAACAACGTACTGACAATTACAAATGTCATTCTGTAACATAGTCAACATATAATCTGTTGCGCGGCTACTTTTTTTTTTTTTTTTTTTTGTAGATCTATAAATTTGCCAAATTCTGTTCCCTTTCACACCTTTTTCCATTGGTCATAAAATCGCTAACATATCTCTTGTTTTAAGCAGATCAGCAATTGCAGATATTTTAGTTAGCCTACGTGCTAGTATCTATACCGTTCGTGGGGAAAAAAAAAGAAGATTCATTTTATTTCATATCTCCCTTCCATGCAGTGAGCCGAGAGGTGAAAATACCATTTGTAAAAAAAAATTCATTTCATTTCATATCTCCTTTCCATGCAATAGACACAGATGTGAAAATACCATTCGTAAATAAAAGATTCACTTCATTTCATATCTCCCTTTAATGCAGTGGACATAGACGTGAAATTCAAACGACTCTCCCACCAACCAAGCCTATCCCTCTTCACTCCGCTAAATGTCTGTGTGAGTCAGTGTGCCCCACACGTTTTCCAATAACAAGACTGACAAGCAGCAAGTGCAAACGAAGTGGTATGTATACATCATAATGTTATATCACCAGTGTTTTTGCCCGCAATGTCAAGTTGTCGTCTTGGAAGCACCAAGCATACCATACGTCTGTCGAACGCATTTGACCCCAGCAGTGCTGCCGATTAACCCCCTGACTGCTGCACCATATCCACCCACTGCAAAAACATGACCCTTTGACTCCCTCACCCTAGCCACCAGCTTCCTGTTCCCTTTGACTCCCTCACCCTATCCACCAGCTTACTGTACCCTTTGACTCCTCTACCCTATCCACCAGCTTTTTCCACGCTTTGACTCCCTTATCCTATCCACCAGCTTACCTGGGACCTTATGACTACCCTATCCACCAGCTTTTCCCTTGACTCCTACCTATCACCAGCTTCCTGCGACCTTATGACTCCCTCACCCTATCCACCAGCTTCCTGTACCCTTGACTCCCTCACCCTATTCCACCAGCTTCCTGCACATTTTGACTCCCTCACCCTTTCCACCAGCTTCCTGTACCCTTCGACTCCCTCACCCTTTCCACCAGCTCTGCACCCTTTGACTCCCTACACCCTTATTCCACCACCTTCTACCCTTTGACTCCCTCACCCTATTCACCAGCTTCCTGCATCCTTGACTCCCTCACCCTATCCACCAGCTTTTTACACCTTGACTCCCTCACCCTATCACCCTGCATTGCTCCTCACCACCCCTTATGACTCCCTCACCCTATCCACCAGCTTCTACACCTGACTCCCTCACCCTTTTCCCACCAGCTTCCTGCACCCTTGACTCCCTCACCCTATCCACAGCTTCCTGCCATTTGACTCCCTCACCCTATTCACCAGCTTCCTGCACCCTTGACTCCCTCACCCTATCCACCAGCTTCCTGCACCCTTTAACTCCCTCATCCTATCCACCAGCTTTCTGCACCCTTTGACTCCCTCACCCTTTCCACCAGCTTCCTGTTCCTTTTGACTCCCTCACCCTATCCACCAGCTTTTTACACCTCTGACTCCCTCACCCTATTCACCAGCTTCCTGCACATTTTGACTCCCTCACCCTATCCACCAGCTTCTTGTACCCTTTGACTCCCTCACCCTATTCACCAGCTTCCTGCACCCTTTGACTCCCTCACCCTATCCACCAGCTTCCTGTTCTCTTTGACTCCCTCACCCATTCCACCAGCTTCCTGCACCCTTTGACTCCCTCACCCTTTCCACCAGCTTTCCTTCCTGCAAGCGGAAGCTGGTGGAAAGGGTGAGGGAGTCTAAGGTCATGTTTTTGCTTTGAAGGCATGGTTGACAATGCAGGACGTCAGTGACAGGACAAAGGGTTAAAGCGGTCGAAAAGGAGTGTCACTGTCTGACATATCCTGTTTGCAATGTGGCTTTGATATTTTATGACAAAAACATCACACTTTGTGAAACCGCAAGAAGATCGCACCGCATCAAAATCATTCCAATTTTAGAAAAAAAAATTCAAGTTCTGTTTCAGTTTCTTAAGAAAGTTGGCAGGAATGGGTCTTTTTATTTTTTAAACACTCGGATGCGCGTATGCGCGCTGTTTTGCCCTTTACGTTCTGCTCTCATGGAGACTAGGTTTTGGTGAGTTTGGAGGAGAGTTGTAGAACTCGTATGAGCGGCGTCTGGGTAGTGACACAAAAGCGGTGCAGAAAATGTGGCAGCCAAACAAATCAAACAAACAAGAAATAGCAGTAAATAACAACTTCAAAAACAGTCAAGTCAAAACAAACCTACATCAAAACCAGACATATCAAACAAATGTCAAAACCACACGAATAAAACGACGTCAAATAGACAAACAGACGTCAACAACAAACCACAAAAACGTCAAAAACCAAAGACAATAAAACAGACGTCAAAACCTGACAAATCAAACAGACGTCAAAACCTGACAAATCAAACACTCACGTCAACATAAAACCTGACAAATCAAACACACGTCAAACTAGACAAACAGATGTCAAAACTACACAAACAAGACGTCAAAACCAGGCAAATCAAACAGACGTCAAAACCAGACAAACAGACGTCAAAACCAGACAAACAGACGTCAAAACCTGACAAATCAAACAGACGTCAAAACCAGACAAAGAGACGTCAAAACCGACAAATCCAACAGACGCCAAAAACCGACAAATCAGGGAGACGTCAAAACCCAGACAAAAACAGATAGACGTCAAAATCAGACACGACAGACAGACGTCAAAACCTGACAAATCAGGGGACGTCAAAACCCAGACAAAAACCAGACAGACGTCAAAATCAGACACGACAGACAGACGTCAAAACCGACAAATCAGGGAGACGTCAAAACCCAGACAAAAACAGATAGACGTCAAAACAGACAAACAGAAGACGTCAAATAACCCAGACAACAAAACAAATCAGAACGTCAAAACTCAGACACACAGACAGACGTCAAAACCCAGACAAAAACAGATAGACGTCAAAATCAGACACGACAGACAGACGTCAAAACCAGAAAATCAAAGAAGACATCAAAACCAAAGATCAAGTCAAATCAGATAGAAGTCTAATTGTATCACTGGAGCCCAAAAGCATGCCATCGTAAGGCAGTGAAAACCATAACCAACTGTTTCTCAGCTGAAACTAGTGAAAGAGGAACTGAACAGGGCTTTGGACAACATCCTGAAAAGATATCACAACAGACAACTTTTCAATCATACACATCTGGTATTAATATAAAGTAACTAAATTTCAGTGACACCTAACGTACCGCACAGCCACCTTGACTGGAGTTTGGAATCAGTTTGTCGGAGTTTGGCGCTTGTTCAGGGGACGTTTATCACACTCGAACAATTCCATATGCACTCCACCCAAATCTGCTAGCAATTAAGGATCTGACAGATTCATTATGCTTGCGTAAACCCTACATACTGGCAAGGTCTAAAAACTGGATGGGAAGGAGGGAGAGGGACCTATGAAACACTAAGCTGACACCACCAGAATAATGGAAACATTCAGATTCGCAGCGATCATGCCAGTTTTTCATGCTGCAAGCAAGAATTGAACTCAGTATATCAGATCTTTTGTCTATCGAAAGAACTGACCAGCTCGCCAAAGACCGGTATGGTTTTCTGAGATTCCTAATGAATCGCAACAAAGCCACTTCCCCAGTTAGCATGAAAGAGAAAATAGGAATGACATGACCTTGTTAAAATCCTTTGACTCCTGCACCCTAACCACCAACTGCAAAAACTGACCCCTCTACCTATTCACCAGCTTCCTGCAGAAGCCAATGGACAGGGTGAGGGAATCAAAGGGTTACATTTTTCCTTTGCTAACATGGTTGGCAATGCAGGATGCTGGTGGACAGGGTGAGGGAGTCAAAAGGCTAAGATGTTTTTCCTAATACAACAAGGTTCTACCCCAAAAAGTAAAGCACTGATTACAAACACCTGGTGTATTTTAAATCCATAGAGTGTTGTTACATTAAAAAAATGGAAGTGTGTCTTTACTCACCCGCCTTGTTTTCGATCCTGTTTGACAACTGGCACAGGGTTAGGGGTAGATGGGTTGTCCTCACTTTGTGCGTTTGTGTCCCCACTGCCATCACCAGCACTCTCACCATCTTGGCAATCTGCTCCACCACCGCCGTAATCACCACTGCCAAAATCTCCACTGCCGTCACCACAATCACCACCACCACCACCGCCGTCACTATTACTTTCACCTACAGCAGCAGACGGGCCAGTGGATGTAAAGTCTTGTGGAGCCATGGATGTTTTCTCAGGCACCGTGGCCAAATCCTCGGCCAGTTCCTGGCCGAAAGCTCTGTCGCTGTGTTCCAACAGAGCTGCGTTCCCTTCTTCTTCCGCTTTCTCTTCTCGTGGATCGCCATAGGCGTTTGTTCTTGTTGCTTCTGCATCGGACTTGGCTGTGTCCGTGATGGTTCTTTCTGTGGTAGCCATCACTGTGGTGGCCGTCTCTGTGGCGATGGCTGTGTCTGTGGTCATGGCCAATTCTGCGTTGGTCATCGCTGTGGTGGCTGGTTCCATGGTGGCTGTTTCCGGAATGGGTGCCTGGGCAGGGGCTGTCTGAATGGTCAAAGGTGATGACTCCACTGCCACCGTGTCTGTCGTCTGTGGCTCACTGCTGAAGTCCAGAGCGGTTTTACACTCGTCGGTCCCACACTCTTGAAGTTTTGCTACAGGTTCCTCAGTTCTTGCAGGACCTTCCTTATTGATGGAGACAGGGATTTAGGCCTGTAAACAGTGGCGTGAAAAACGAGAAGGGTTGCCGAGGGGCAGCATCTTCCACTGCCATTGCTATGGGTTGTTGCTCACTCTCACTTTCTACAGGCTTCGTTTCTGCCGCACTGTCACTGACTTTCTCCCGAGATTCTACTTCTGATGCATCTGGTGGTTTAACGTCCGAGTCATGATTCATGTCAACGTCATTCATGGCCATCCCTGTTGGGTTGTTACTGTCACTATCTTCAGGGATGTTAGCAGTCCTTTCTTTCTGCGCGGATATTTCTTCCACAACCATCATTCTGTCATTCGTTTCCGAAAGGATCTGGTCCGGCACACTCGTGTCCATTGGTGCTGAGGATTCTGGAACTTTAGCTTCTGTCTGCGTCTCCTCCTGAACAACATCAGATATGTCTGGTTTTGTTTCACAGTCTGTTACGCTGTTAGTGAAGTTGGCGTTTTGCTGAATGTTCTGATTCTCTTCATCTTCCGTAGTGGGATCTTTCTTCGTGGGTTGCTTACGGTTGATATTGGCCAGTGGTTCGTCATCTTCTGACGAACTTTCTTTCTTGGTCAATACGGGAGTGAGCGGTTTCTTCATGGTGACGCTGGAGTTCAGATCCGGGAACAGCGGCTCTGTTAAGGAGGTAGGATCAAAGGGCACTACACCTGTATTATCCTTTTCATCTTCATCGCTGCTACCGTCATCATCAGAGTCATCATCTGACGATGACTCGCTGGACGAAGACGACTCCGAAGAGGACTGCGGATCGGGGTTGGTTGCCAAATTCCGTGGGATCTTGACCTTAATGGCTTCCACGCGTTTCGGTTGTTCCGAGTCTGGTTGAGCTGTGGCTCCCGTCACTTTCGCCTTCTTCTCGTCGTCTTCTGAGGTCACCTCGTCCTCCGAGGACGACGACGAATCTAAGGACGAGTTGGTGTCCTTGTCCTTGCTGACGGAGTCCTGGTTGCCCTGAGCTGTGGCGCTGCCAAGGAAAGGGATGTCCCCGTTCACTTCGCTCTTGTTTTTCCCCCGTTTGTCTTTTTTACCTTTGACTTTCCCTTTTTGTTTTGTGCCCGTCTTTCCCCTTCTTCCCCTTGCTTTTCTTTTTCTTCTTCTTTTTACGAGAGATGGCGTTAATCTTTTTCTTGATTTCCTCCAGCAAAGCACTGTCCACTGCTGACCCCTTCTCGTTCTGAAACACAGTACAAGCAGAGAAATGATTACTACTGTCGCATTGCGTAAGACAGTTTATCTCTTCTGATAAAAAAAAAAAAGAAAGAAAATCATACAGATCTAACCAAAAAGTCACTTCGGTTTCTGACTGATCATCATTTAAAGACATTTATGTTCGTGTTATTTACAAACTCAAAAAAGACATTAAAGTATATGTTTTTAGAATGTGTGTGTGTGTATGTGTGTACGTGTGTGTGTGTGTGTGTGTGTGTGTGTGTTGTGTGTGTGTGTGTGTGTGTGTACGTGTAAGAGAGAGAGAAGGGGAGAGAGAGAGACTGTGTCTGTATAAGAGAGAGACTGTGTTTGTTTGTTTGTGTGTGTGTGTGTAAGAGAGAGAGAGAGACTATGTGTCTGTATAAGAGAGAGACTGTGTTTGTTTGTGTGTGTGTGTGTGTGTGTGTGTGTGTGTGTGTGTGGTGTGAATATGTGTGTGTATGTGTGTTTGCGCGCGCGGTGTGGGGTGTGCGCGCGCATATACGTGTTTATATATATAACTGGGCGAGTATACAAGTAGGTATTCCAGCGTGCACTATAAGTGTGTACGCGAGCACGGTGTAGTGTGCGTGTGTGTACTTATGTGTGTGTCTTGGTCGACGTCAGCACGAACCCGCATGCGCACATTTTTCTTCCATTTGATAATTCATACAAATAGTATTATACCGACAATAGGCTACATTAGCTTTCTCTTCTTCATCAATCTACAGCATTTAATGGCTAAAAATGAGAGAGAGAGAGAGACAGACAGACATACAGAGAAAGAGGGGAAGAGAGAGGAGGTAGGGAAAATGGAGAGAGAAAGAGAGAGAAAAGAGAGAGAGAGAGAGAGAAAGAGAGAGAGAGAGAGAAGAGAGAAAGAAAAGAGAGAGAGAGAGAGCACAGTCGTCAAGTACTGGCAGGAGAAAAAGTGCTTCTTATTCACTTTATCTATCTACAGATACAGACAGATAGACAGACAGACAGACAGACAGATAGATAGATGGATAGATAGACAGACAGACAGATAGATAGATAAATAGATAGATATGAGTATGTTAGTGTGTGTGTGTTATTGTGTTAGTGTGTTTGTGTGTTTGTGTGTGTGTGTGTGTGTGTATCCACACATACATACATACATACACAGATAGAAAGATCAAGAACAACTGAACAGCAGAGGAAAACAAGTGATACAGACTATAATTTATATACATAAAAGAAGATGGGGAAATAAGGTGCGTGTTCAATGACGTCTTTCACCGCGATCATCGATTGCTTCCCTTGTCAATCAGGTAAAGAGCAGTTTCACGTGAAGTATAATCGCCTCCAGCGCAAAACTAATAATAGAGCTAGAAGACTGGCAAGGGAAAGAAGAGCGAGAGAGATTAGAGGGAGAAGACAGAGAGAGAGAGAGAGAGAGAGAGAGAGAGAGAGAGAGAGAGGCAGACAGGACAAAGACACAGAGACAGTGAGAAAGAGAGTGAGTGTGTGTGTGTATGTGTGTGTGTGTGTGTGTGTGTGTGTGAGTGTGTGTGTGTGAGGAGAGAGAGAGAGAGAGAGAGAGAGAAGAGAGAGAGAAGAGACCAAGATAGACACACAAAGAGAGTAAGACAGAGCCTAAGAGACAGAGAAAGAGTGAGAGAGAAAGAGAGACAGAAAGAGGGAGGGGAGAGAGAGAGAGAGAGAGAGAAGGAGAGTAAGTGTGTGTGTGTGTGTGTGTGCGAGAGAGAGAGAGAGAGAGAGAAGAGACAAAGATAGACACAGAGAGAGTGAGACAGAGACTGAGAGAGAGAGAAAGATGAGAGAGAGAGAAAGAGAGAGACAGACAGAGAGAGAGGGAGGGGAAGGGGAGAGAGAGAGAAGAGAGAGAGAGAGAGGAAAACAAGATTTTCTATGGTTATGTACTGCGCACAAAATCACTTAAGTGAATCGACATTAAACCAATGACCACCATTTCTCTCTCTTAAAACACACACACACACACACACACACACACACCACGACTCAAGTACATGTTCGCACCAACAATATTCCCTGTACCCCTATACAGCAGATCCGTTCCACACACACACACACTCTCTCTCTCACTCTCTCTCAAAGCCCCCCACAAACGGTAACAACACCAACCATCAGAACACAGACACACACACAACAGATAACCTTAGCATGAACCGATCGAATTGAATGGCTGAGAGAAAGATCACGACAAACGCGATAAAAAAAAGTAACAACGAACAACGGGTCATAATGACACCAACGCCACAGAGCTGAGCGATTCCATCCAACACAGATGTGCCAGTGTGCAGAAAAGAAAGAAGAAAAAAAAACCCAACACTAACACAAAGATGTGTGTCATACATAGATACATACATATTATATGTAACGTAGTCTCCATCCAGATGGATGAAAGCACCACTCCCGCCGGCTATGGTACAGTCTTCCCCCAGCGTGTTTGGTTTGACATGTTAATGTTTCACGATCTTTTTTGGGAAACTTGTTTATTTTATTTATTTTTTTTTTCATGTTGGAATTACGAGGACCCTGCGCGCGTGACGATGCATACGTGCGCCGCGCGCGCTGGAAAGAAAAAAGGAAAGTTAAATTCACGGAGTCGTAAAGTTTTCTTTTTTCTGAAACGGTAACCTGTTGGACTGAGCCGACCTCTCTCTCTCTCCCTGTCTGCCTGCCTGTCTCTGTCTCTCTCTTCTCTATGTCTGTCTGTCTGCCTGTCTGTCTGTCTGTCTCTCTCTCTCGTCGTAAAGTTTTCTTTCTGAAACGTAACCTGTTGGACTCGGCCAACCTCTCTCCCTCTCTCTGTCTGCCTGCCTGTCTCTGTCTTTCTTTCTCCTCTTTGTCTCTCTCTGTCTCTGTCTCTCTGTTATGCGCATCCCACCATCTACCATCTGATGTCTGTCTCCCTCTCTCTATCGTTGTCTGTCTGTCTGTCTCACATGCCAATGGCATAATCAGCGGTACTTAAGTAATACACCGGATGACAAGTATGATCCGTCTCTGATTCATTTCTCCCTGTAAGCAAAGACCTCTCTCAACACTATCAACACCTGCCCAAAACTTCTGTGACCAAGGTAGGTCAACAATTTTACCGTCCGTCTTGCGGGGCCATGTTCTATATTTTGAGTTTGTGTGTGTGTTGTGTGTGTGTGTGTGTGTGTGTGTGTGTGTGTGTGTGTGTGTGTGTGTGTGTGTGTGTGTGTGTGTGTATGTGTGTTTCTCTCTTCTTTTTTTCTTTTTTTTTTCTTCGTTTTTGGTTTTTGATTGGTTTCGTTCAGTTTTTACGTAGACACCTACCTCAGGTGATATGGCCGACGGGGATAACCATCCCAGGGAAGTGGGGGAAGGGAGGGGGGGGGCTTATCTAATCCTATAGTGACACCACCAGAACAACAATGATGTTAAGATGGGACAGTGAGAAGACCAGTTTTAATGCAGCGCATCCCGGGATCCGAACCCACAACTATATTTTGAGAAATTACTGTATTTCATTTATGCTTTGGGCGCTGAGAAGACCAGTTTTAATGTAGTGCACCCCGGGATCCGAACCCACAACTACATTTTGAGAAATTACTGTATTTAATATATGTTTTCCTTGTCATCCATTACACAACACGCAACATTTACTCGTGCACTACCTGAAGAATTTGTCTACAAATACTTGCGTTAGTAGAAATAATGAACCTATACATAACATGATTTAAAAAATAAACTGACAAAAACTTCTGTACTCTTATCTTATCAGTAGTCCTTTTTTTTTCGTCCTTTTCTCCCACTGGACGAAACAGCAGGGAAGTTTCAATCTTTTTCTCCTAATTTTTGTATTTGCTGTTTGTTCGTTTGTGATCTTACATTCACGCTTGACAAAGGCCACTCGGCCGAAAATTTGCGCCTGTCTTGTCTGGTTATATTAAATACGCGTTCTGATTCGATTTTCGTGTTTTTCTGGTTCTTGTCTTATCATTCGTATTGTTTAAAGCCCAGTCGACTACACAGAGCCATATCATGCTACGTAATCTCATCTGAGCGATGCCTAAATTATCAGATTTTAACAGGACCAAGTTCCTTGCATAAACTTAACTGGCACAGAAGTTCAGTGGGTATACGTCGGATACCAATCGGAAGGTTCTGGGTTCAATCCACCAAGACACCTCCGCCTGGTGGGTAAAGGGTGGAGAGTTTTTTCGATCACCCACGTAAACATGTGTGCAGACGTGCCAACTCCTAAACCCCCTTTGGTCTGAAAACGCATGCAGAATATCATACATACATCTTAAAGATCACGTACGCCATGTCAGTGGCTGGCTTATGGAAAGTTTTAAACACCCAGCATGAACGTCCACCAAGGATGCAGACTGTGCAACAACATAGTGGAACGTGGTCAGCTCGCCTGACAATTTGTTGAGTTCTCCGTGGTCCACTAAAAAAAAATATGATTATGCGTAATGCACAGTGCGTCCAACGGAGTTCAGAGAACAGCGCTATACAAAAACTATTTACACTGATAAATAAATTTTGAAATGTACAAAATACGTTTATTGCATTTTCCATTTCACACCCATTCAAAACTAACTAACTAACTAACTAACTATATATACATATATATATATATATGATGCTGGTGTGAGCCAACGATAATTTTTCGAATTATCACTGCAGTATGTAATTTTCGCCAATAAATGGAATCATCAGAATCATATCATATGTGTGTGTGTGTGTGTGTGTGTGTGTGTGTGTGTGTGTGTGTGTGTGTGTGTGTGTGTGTGTGTGTGTGTGTGTGTGTGTGTGTGTGCGTGCGCGCGCGCGCGCGCGCATGTGTGTGTTGCTTGTATTTTCCATTTCATACCCATTCAATACTAACTATATACATGTTTCCTGCATTTTCCATTTCACACCCGTTCAAAACAAATTAATTAATCATATAGATAGATAGATAGATAGCTAGATAGCTAACTAGATAGATAGGATAGATAGATAGATTTATATATATATATATGATGATAGATAGATTTATATATATAAATGATAGATAGATAGATAGATTTATATATATATATATATGCATTGCTTGCATTTTCCAATTCACAACCTTTCAAAACTACACAAAATCTTTGCATACAACCAGCACACAAATGGTGGCATCAACGCACTTGTTTATTGCGCCACAGAGTGCAACAAACACATGGCACTACAGGCGAACTAAAGAGCGAACAACCATCCGCTGAGCAGACTACACACACACACACACACACACACACACACACACACATGTGCACATCGGCAGCAGCTGTGGCAGCTGTTGAGAATTTCAATGCGCTTTATCATCAGGGCCCATCTTTTGCTCCGTTCTCTGTGGAGAAGTTACTTTCTCCCTGACACCAAACCAAAGACTTTCCTCCGTGAAGCACACCGCGTTTCTTTATGACTCTGGTGGTACTCGCGGAAGAAAATTTCCGCATTTTCTACCGCGCTGTTTGAAATACCGCAGAGTTATCATGAATCATTTGAAATACCGCTGTATTATCATGAATCATCTGAAATACCGTGAAATTATCAAGAACCATTTGAAAAACTGTGGAATTATCAAGAACCATTCGAAATACCGCTGTATTATCATGAATCATTTGAAATACCGCTGTATTATCATGAATCATTTGAAATACCGCTGCATTATCATGAATCGTTTGAAATACCGCTGTATTACTATGAATCATTTGAATTACCGCTGTATTATCAAGAACCATTTGAAATAGCGCGGTATTACCATGAACCATTTGAAATAGCGTGGTATTTACTATTATCACGAACCATTTGAAATAGCGCGGTATTACCATGAACCATTTGAAATAGCGCGGTATTATCATGAACCACTTGAAATAGCGCGGTATTATCATGAACCATTTGAAATAGCGCGGTATTACCATGAACCATTTGAAATAGCGCGGTATTACCATGAACCATTTGAAATAGCGCGGTATTATCATGAACCATTTGAAATAGCGCGGTATTACCATGAACCATTTGAAATAGCGCGGTATTATCATGAACCATTTGAAATAGCGCGGTATTACCATGAACCATTTGAAATAGCGCGGTATTATCATGAATCACTTGAAACACAGCGGTATTATAATGAATCACTTGAAATACAGCGGTATTATCATGAACCATTTGAAATACCGCGGTATTATAATGAATCACTTGAAATAGCGCGGTATTATCATGAATCAATCTTGTACAGCGCTATTCTCCAAACTGTTTTTGGATTCACTGCGCATTACACAAAATCAGACACGGAAGAACTCGGGTGATTAGTCAAGCTGATTACACTCCATCATGCTGTTTGCACACTTTACCTCTTTGCTGGACGTGCACGCTGGCAGTTTTCAAGTGTCCGTAAGTCACCGGACACTGAAATACCCGTCAATCAGTTCAAGAGTATCCGTCAATAGCATGGGTATCTTACAGTGCAACCAAAATGTTTTAAGGTTTCTTTGAGCAACATTCCTATAGCTAGTCCTCATAGACTCTTGAGAGTGGTAGGACTTTAAACTCAACAAACGAAACGAAACGGACACTGAAATAACTTACAGGATCTTTCACGTGCTTAAGCTTTTGCCTGCGTATACACACACAAAGCCCGAACAAGACCGAGGCAGCCGAAATGTGGTTTCTAAGAAGAACGTTGAGAATTCCATGGACAGCAAAGAAAACAAACGAGACAGTCTTGATGGAGGTAGACACAAGAAGATCATTAATGAAGGAGACTAGGAAAAGACAAGCAACATTTATAGGGATATAAATATTTTGTGAAAAGGGAAATTAGAGCACCTAGTCACAACATGAAAACTGGAGGGAAAGAGAACGCCAGGTAGAACCAGGGAGAAAATATTGGACGGACTTGCAGGGTGGCTGAGGACAGAGAGGGTGGAAGGTGTACTTGCAGCGACAAAGGATAGATGCATATGGAGGGCCAACGCCATGCGGCAGGGCTCATAATGATGATGATGATACACACACACACACACACACACACACACACACACACACACACACACACACACACACACACACACACACACAAGGTGGGAGGGGATTTGGTACCAACTGGTCAGCACATACGTTGAACTAGGAGATCGGAAAACCCTCCACTCTTTACCCACCAGGAGACAGGTACCCAAGGGAGCAAACCCCAGACCTTCCGACTGGAAGTCTGATGCCTTACCCACCCGGGAACCACGCTCGTCGCTGCACAGGTGAGAAGGCCACCAATGTAATCAAAAAGGCAATGACCTGTTTTTGCTGCAGAATGATCCGAGAATGACAAAGGCACGTATTATGTTAACGCTTTGCCGTTGCATGTAGCTGAATCGGCGTATTTCGTTGAAAAGAGCGTACACAACAATACTTACGTTATCTACAGAGTATGGTTTCAACATATGGCTTCGGCAGATTATTTACACGACGAAAAGTAAAACGACATGATTAAGTTACAAGTGTACTTTTGGAAAATTTCTTGACATAATCTGGCCTTCCTATCTCGACCCACTTTTGGTTTCCGTCTGTTTTTACAGCAGACGGCGATACATTTTTCTGCACCCCCAACACATTTTTTGGCAGACATTTCAACACTTTCATAGATAGCCCTATTTCAGAACAAGGTGAACTAAAAGGTATCTTCTTATTTCATTGTATATTTGTCACGCTCGTAAAACAGAATGAATTACACAAAATATCAAGCGGTCAAGAGAAATGTATCAATTTTTGTGTGGCTCTGCACGCTGGCTGACCACCGGTGTCAGTGATGAGCTGAACAGATCCGGTTTGCGCTCTTCTCCCTTGGCCCTTCTTGTCAGACTTTCACACATGTGGCTCCAGGAATGCTTGGCTTTCACCGACTCAAGATGCCACTCCTAAGTGCTGCTGAGGTAGAGCTGTTAGTCAGGATGTTTTGGCTGGAAAACACCTGCTTCTGTGCCGTTACGGATGAGTGTGCCGTAAAGGCGGAAACACACATACGATGAATCTTCTGCCGGCCACCATTTCTGGAACTCCCGTCATATGCCAAATAGTTCCCCAACAGAAAACAACGCCAAGGAACTAGATCTATGCAGCGAATGAAGCTTCTTTCACCTTTGCTTTGTCGACAATAAAAGTCGTAGCTTTTGCAGTCCTCTTACGGAGGAAGGAAGAAAGGAAGGAAGGAAGGAATCTTTTATTTGTCATGGCAAAAT
>CM060305.1:165147489-165149989 GCA_030674185.1 Monoplex corrugatus
CACGCACGCACGCACACCACACACACGCACACACACACGCAGACATACACACACACACACACCAGACACACACAACACGCACACACACACACACACACTACAGATTCAGTTTCTCAAGATGACGTCTTCGCGCTCGGAACGAATTCCATAATTTTATGCACTAACGTCACAGGTGCCACGTGTATGGTGATCATGGCAGAAGCCTTAAGCTGCTAAACCCATGAGCTGGCTGGCCAGGTCCTGATACACACACTACACACACATAGACACACACACACACTTCTCTCTATCACACAACACACACACACAACATTCTTCCTCCTCTCTATCACACAACACACACACACACATTCTTCCACCACCACATCATCTTCCTCTCTATCACAGAACACACACACACACATCTTCCCCTCTCTCTATCACACAACACACACACAACATTCTTCCTCTCTCTCTATCACAGAACACACACACACACATCTCCTCTCTCTCTATCACAAACACACACACAACATTCTTCCTCTCTCTCTATCACAGAACACACACACACACACTTCCTCTCTCTCTATCACACAACACACACACACACATTCTTCCTCTCTCTCTATCACAAACACACACATTCTTCCTCTCTCTCTATCACACAACACACACACACACACATCTTCCTCTCTCTCTATCACACAACACACACACACACACATTCTTCCTCTCTCTCTATCACAACACACACACACACACACATTCTTCCTCTCTCTCTATCACAGAACACACACACACACACACTACACACACATAGACACACACACACACACACACACACACTAACACACACATACACACACAACACACACACAACACTAGACACACACACACACACTACACACACATAGACACACACACACACTACACACACATATACACATAGACACACACACACACACACACTACACACACATAGACACACACACACACACACACACACACAACACACACACACACACACACACACCCGTCTAACATCACTTATAGTGAAAAGACGTTAAATCAAGCAACGAACGAACACACACACACACACACACACACACACACACACACACACACACACACACACACACACACACACACACACACACACCGAATCACAGACGATCACGGATCAGTCCAAAAGTTAAAAGTCAAAATAACACCGACGACTGCGTGTGGTCAAACGTACGGAATGGATATTGCTATTTTCTTCAAACTCTGAAAGAATGAGGGAAATTTTCTCCCACAAGGGGTTAACCACGAACATGTACTGACAGTCCCTTTTCTTCAGATACTGTTACTGTTATCTTTTTGTTTAACCCTTTGTCTCCTGCACCCTG
The DNA here is from genome assembly GCA_030674185.1 of Monoplex corrugatus. Taxonomy (NCBI): domain Eukaryota; kingdom Metazoa; phylum Mollusca; class Gastropoda; order Littorinimorpha; family Ranellidae; genus Monoplex; species Monoplex corrugatus. The sequence continues at coordinate 165,148,857 of CM060305.1, forward strand.
TCCATCAGCATCCTGCATTGCCAACCATGCTAGCAAAGCAAAAGCTTAACCCTTTGATTCCCTCACCCTGTCCACCAGCATCCTGCATTGCCAACCATGCTAGCAAAGCAAAAGCTTAACCCTTTGATTCACTCACCCTATCCACCGGCTTCCTGCAGGAACCTAATGGATACGGTGAGGGAGTCAAAGGGTTAAGTTTTTACAGTTGGTGCATAAGCCAGGTGGTAGATTCAAAAGGTTAAAGCCCAACGACTGCGTAGAGCCACATCAGGGCTAAACCGTTTCAAAACATACAGAATTCTTCAGCAGAAAAAAAAAAAAAGAAAATCAAGTACACATACCAATGCATTCACGCACATGATTTAAGGAGGGGCCCCTGGCGATGACCACTCCGTCCAATTCATAACACAAGAGATTTTAAAAAAACACACCTGAACACAAATCTAAACGTAAGTAAAAACACTAAAACATATATATGAACCTGCCTATATTACCTAAAATTGCTTCCGCATATCTCATTTCCCTAGCACCAAAATAAAATAAATAAATAAATAAAAACACACACACACAAAAACAAAAACAAACAAAAAAAACCACAAACACACACAAACAAAAAACCCCACTTGATACATGTACCAAATATCAATCCTAAGAGAAAATACGTAAGACTTCATCGAACAAATACAAGTGAATGGACCAGCAAGGCAGAAAATGACAGGAAGAAATGACGGAAAGCAAAAGAGGAAGAAAGAACCAAAGAGAGTGACAGAAAAGAGGAAATTTCTAGCACAGAATATCCAGAAGGTGGGGATAGTATTTATACTGAAAGAGAATCCGGCATCTCCACAGAAGTATTTCTTCAGACGAAAGTAGATCAAAGGGCCGGAGGGACTGTGAAAGAGAAACGTCCTACTTCCGACCCTCCTCCCAAAACCAGACAGCGCATAAAATTGCAGATGGCGCCGATTTTCAGATGACGTCAGATTACCATCACGTGCACGTCCGCACGCGCACACACACCATTAGCTGGTCGGTGGGCAGGAAGTGCAGACAGGCATAAACAAGGTTGCAGGCCAAAGACTAACGCTGGTATACAGTGTATGGCTGCATTGACACATTGCGAAATGGTGTTT
>CM060305.1:165159989-165162489 GCA_030674185.1 Monoplex corrugatus
CAACTTACATAATGGTAATTACACTCACGAACACACAATTACACATTCAACCATACCTACACAATTACACATACGTGCCCGTACGCGCAAGCGCACACACACACACACACACACACACACACACACACACACACACACACACACACACACACACACAAACAAACAAACAAACAAAATACACACCCAACACAATTACACACATACCTATACAACTACACAATACAACACATACACACACACACGCACATCCACACACACAAAATACACACATAACGACATAATTACACACATACCTAGATAGCCAAATAACACAACAAACACACACACACACACCACACACACACTTACACACACATACTTACACACACACAAACATACTCGCATGCAACAACACATAAACAGAGAGACAGACACATAAATACACGTAGTGACAAGCCAGACAAATAAATTGACAGAGAGAGACAATTCACAAAGAAAAACAGAAAAACAAGAGAAAGGAGACAGAGACAGAGACAGAAGGGGGTGGGTTGGGGGAGACAGACACAGATGGCGAGGGGGGTGGGGGTGAAAGCTTCAGGCAAAAGCCTTATCACACACTCTTGTATTTGCTACAAACTACATCACACTTACAAACATGGCAAATCCGTTATATTACACATACTACAAACACACACACACACACTCTTTCTCAAACACACAAACGTACACATGCAGACACAGACAGAGAGAGAGAGAGAGAGAGAGAGAGAGAGAGAGAGAGAGAGAGAGAGAGAGAGAGAGAGAGAGAGAGAGAGAGAGAGACGACAGACACACAAACAAACAAACAGAGAGAGAGAGAGAGACAGACAAGAAAAAGAGACAGACAGACATAGACAGAAAGACAGAGAGACACACACACACAGACAGAGCTAGAGAGAGGGGAAAGAGAGGGGGAGAGGGGAGAGAGAGGGGGGACAGAGAGAGAGAGAGAGAGACAGAGAGAGAGAGAGAAACACAGACACAGACACAGAGAGCTCAGTTAATCAAATTTATCAGAAATCTTTTTTTTTTAAATCTGTTTAAACAGGAACTGGGAACACACGAAAAAGAATAAAAGAGTGCGTATTTAATTTACGAAAGAAGACAGACCCCACAACACCCTTATGTAAACAAATAAAGAAACAAATATACGTTCTTCTTCTTCTTCTTCTTCTCTTTTGAGCGGTTTCTAATTTCTGTGTTTGAAAGCTGGCAGTCATTTCAATTTATACTGTTTATCTGAACAAATAAAACACAAACAGGCAGTCATTCTAATTTATCTGAATTAAAAAAAAAACCACACTGGCAGTCATTTCAATTCCAACTGTTTATCTGAACAAATAAAACACAAACAGGCAGTCATTTTAATTCCAATTGTTTATCTGAAATAAAAATAAAACACACACCGACAGTCATTTCAATTCAGAGTTTATCTGAACAACACACACACACACACACCACACACACTCTCTCTCTCTCCCAAAATACTCATAATCACACGTACTTGTACTTGCATGAATATTTCCATGTGTGTTTACACACATGCAATTACATACACACACACACAGACACACACATATGCAAGAAATACATATACAGACACACGCTTCTCTTTATCTGTCTGTCTGTCTGTCTGTCCGTCTGGTCGGCAGTCTCTTTCTTTAACCCTGCTCTCTGTTATCTCCCTCTTTCCCTCTCACTCTCAAGCGCGCGCTCACACACACACACCACACAACACATACAACACAACACACACACACACACACACACACAACACAACACACACACAACACACACAACACACACACACACCACACACACACACACAACACCACACACACACACACACACACACACACACACACACACACACACACACACACACACACACAACACACACACACACACACACAACACACACACACACACACACAAACACACACACACACACACACACACACACACACACAACACACACACACCACACACACACACACACACACACACACACACACATGACAGAGCGGTGAGAATGTCCCTGACTCAAAAGGAATGCCATGTAAATATGTCAGCAGTGGTGAAAACGCCGGGTGATTGAAAGCAGTGGTGGTGTGTGAGATGGGATGTGTGTGTCTTCAACTGTACGCTGGCTGTGAGAGAGCATGGGGAAAGGAGAGAGAGACAGAGACAGACAGACAGACTGAAGAGAGAGATAGAGAGAGACAAACAGAACAGAGAGACAGAGACAGACAGACAGACTGAGAGAGAAGATAGAGAATAGAGAGAGACAGACACAGACAGGCAGAAACAAGACAGAGACAGACAGAGACAGACAGCAGACAGACAGACACAGAGAGACAGAGCAGAGAGACAGACAGACAGAAAGAGAGAGAGACAGACAGACAGAGAGATAGAGACAGACAGACACAGACAGGCAGAAACAAGACAGAGACAGACAGAGACAGACAGCAGACAGACAGAC